>CM014731.1:69624680-70094294 GCA_004329165.1 Spatholobus suberectus
ATAAGGGTTTTCCTAATAGTTGACAGCTCTACGAGTTATTCTAAAACGTGCTTCTCCCAATAGGTGGTTCTATGGTTCTAAAATGGGTTCCTAGAGCCAAGGACCCTTTCTTAGAATATTAATCACGACAATAGGTGAACTATTGGAAGTGATAACACCTTTGAAAGGATCAAACTCTAGGTGAGGCCTTCATGATAACCAAACTGGATGTACATCCAGAAGGTTACCACTACTCAACCTCTTATCTATCCTAAGCTGCACTCAGGTCCGGGTATAGGACCCCACTCATCAGTGTGTGTAAGATGTGTAAGTGAAGTGTGTGAAAGGAGCAATTTCTAAACTACCCAACCTGCAAAACAAATAACACACATACAATATAATAAAAGGTTTCCTATCCTATGGTTGAAAAGCATGTAAAACATATTCACAAATAATAAGACATGTAATGAATTAAACTATGTACAACAACAAGGCAAACAACAATAGAAGAAAAGAAAGGGTGATATAGATAAATTAAAAGTCACAAATATGCTTAATCAATTATGACAGGCTTGACTCTCAAAAAATCCCCAGTGGAGTCGCCATCTGTCGCAACCGGGGTCGCGGCGGGACGGCGAAAAGAGTTCTAAAAACAGGGAGTCGCCACCAATATTTATTAAGGAAAAACATTGGAAAAACCTAAAAGAAAATGGTCTACGAAACCAGATTTTAGGCTCGGGAGTCAATTACGTGTAGGGAAGGTATTAGCATCCTACAACGTCCGTCATAAAGACGATTACCTCTAATTGATTAAGCAAATTATTAATGACTTTTAAAATATTTATCTCACCCTAAAAATAATTGCAAGAAGAATTTTATTATTATAAAAAATATTTTTTATTTTATCTTAAATTTTATTATTTTGAGATCGACAAGAGTGGGCCCTTGCTCCTACGTATCTCCCGGTGCAATGGAGAATCAGACTCACGTAGTTCTTTTATAGAAAATGTTTGTGTGTTGACATTTTTTTTAATTATTTTTATTATTATTTAGGATTTCAAAACCGTCACGGTTTATATGTCCTAAAATATAAATTGACAGAAGTGTACACCCAAGCCAATTTACTGTTTTAATTTTGATTTTAGTATTTTTATTTTATTATAATTAAATTTTAGTTTAATGTTTTATACTCAAGAGAAGAGTTTTTTACGACATCAAACTGTACAGCTTGTGTCTCAAAATTTCAGGATTAAAAGATGTCACATCTAATTAACCCATTTTCTATTTAAGGTTTTGTGATCAAATTAAATTGCAAGACTTGATTTTGTTGATTTTTATAAATAAATTAAAAAACATTTTTTTTTCACTTAGAAAAGAGCTTTTAGACAACAAGTTGTACAACTTGCATCCTTAAACTCTAGGATTAAGAGAATGTCACATTCAAATAATCCTTATTCTATTAGAGATTTTTTCGTAATTTTACTAATGTTAAATAAGTTATAAATACTAATTTATGAAATACTATTTTTATTTATTTTGTTACATTATTAATTTTATTGTTTTATTATCAATTCATTGTAAATCGATGCCTTAATTCACGCGACGAGACCCAAAAGGTTATCACTGCAAACTAAATTCACGTTACTTGGTTTTTGTAATATATTTTTATATTTTATTATTTATTACTTATTTGACCCAAAGACTAAAATACATGTATCTTGAGTAGCTAAGATAAAAATCTAGCTTACTAAGGCTAACGGACCCAAAAAAACCCACGAGAAAACTAAAATATATATATATATATATATATATATATATATATATATATATATATATGTAGCGTACACGAAAAGGGCCAAGCCCATATTAATCCAACAAATAAGAGCTCTCAATAAACAAAAGGCAATAAAACAAAATGAAAACAGAAAAGGGGAAGACTCCACGAAGCTTCCGCTCCCCATTTGCCCAAATTGCAAAAAAAGAAAGATGGTCTTTTCTTTGCTGCGGTCATTGTGCAAGAGAAAAAGATCAGTGATTTTTATGTCGACGCTCATGACGGAGGCAACACGCGGTGGGTATGAGGGGATGCGGAGGAAAGTCAATGGCGATGCGGAGTGTGGGGTTACGATTTGAAGAAGGTTTGCGGATTTGGTGGTAAAAAGGGTGGCGTGTTTAGGTCTCGTGGGTTGCAGGTGGCAGCACGGAGGTGGTCCGCGTGGTAATGGAGGGCGGCAAGAGTCTAAGCGGGAGAGAGAGAAAGCGAGATTGGGAGAAGAAGAGGAGGGGAAAGCGGAAAAAAGGAAAAAGGGGAGAAAAGAGCCGTCGGAAATCGCCTCCGGCAGCGGCGAACGGCGGGGCTCGCGATGGTGGGGGGAATGGTTTCTCTTCCTCCTTATTTTTGTTCTATTTTTTAGTTTGCTTATTTTAGTGGTGTTGAAAAAGTTGAGCTTGATGTTGTTGGGCACTAGTTTGATTCATGGCTTGAAATCTGTGTATTGTGTGAGGAGTGAACATCACCTTTTCTATTCTGTTATTGTGTTTGCAACAATATTTGAAGCAAGTTTTAGATCAATATCAGGAACACAAGCATTCAAGACGCACAGAAGAATTAAAATAGAAGAGAAAAAAAAAATTCAAGTGTATACCGATTGTAGCTTTAATTCCTCTATCTCTTCTTTGCCTTTGCCTCTTGTTTTCGCAGACTTTTTCCTTCTCGGTGCACTCTCCTTTTCCACATTCAATTTTCTGATTTTTTCTTTCAATTTTCCGGAACCCTTTTCTTATTTGTTGCAATGATATTTATAGATTGAAAAAGTGTTCGTGGTTGCTTGAATTAATCCGAAAATCTGGTTGATTGAAGAAAAAAATGTACAATTTGAAGCATTAGTCAAGGGAATTAGACAATAGTAGAAGCAACATGACAGATTTGCAGCATTAGTGTGGGAAGTTGGTGAAATTTGCAGGGCATGGTGAAAAATCTGCAGCAGGAGGAATGGGCGGGGGTGACGGTTTCAGAGAAAGAAGAAAAGAAAGAAAGAAGAAAATAAAAGAAAATATATAAAAATAAATAAATAAGTAAATAATTAAAAGAAATATCCTTGTGTGTTCTAATTATAAATAGAAAGGCCCAAAAGAAGCAAACAAGAAAAAATGAGCCATCAGTAGCCCAATCCAATAATAAAAGGGACAAGAAAATATAAAAAAAAGGAAAAGAGAGAGAAAATAACAGGAATCATAGTAAGAAATGAGGTTTTTAAATGAGTGTTGCTATAAGTAAAATAAATAAACAATGTAAAAGAAATTGAGTTATTGAACCAGTATTAATTTAAAGCGTTTGGATTATATATACAAGGTAACAACATAAATAAAAGGAAACAGATATATAACAAGAATGGTGGACAAAATTAGGTGTTCACAAACACATTTTACTAAAACAATAAAATTCTCTCCCAATTGAGTCCTGTTTAGAGTCGAAAGAATATATGCTGATTACGAAATATCAAATACACTTTATTAAATTTTTTATTACTTAAAAAATAGGTATTAAATGAGTTTTGTATATTTTGTATAATAATTTCTTTTCATTATTATTATTTTGAAAAACATTAATAGCACACTCTTTATTAATTATTAACTGAAATATCAAATATGTATAAGTTAGGCTCACTAAATAATTTGAATCTCACTTATTTAATAGGATTCATATAAAATTTATTCAATATTAAAAAAATTTGACATAGGATTTTACTTTCAAACTCTTATTTTTTATAATTATTAAAAATTTAAGATAATTAAAATAATAGTTAATAATTTAAATTATAATAATAAAATTAACTTGGCCAATTGGGTTTCACCAAAAGAATTGGTCAAATGGGGAAATAATTTTATTATTTTTATTGTAATTTTTGGATAAAATGTGTTTTAGATCCCTTTATTTTTTATCAACTTTGGTTTTAGTTCCTGTTAAATTTGTTTTTCACATTTCTAAAGTATGGTGAAATTAGTTCTTGATGTCACGTGACACCGTTAGTCACGTTAATAAACAAGACTAATGGAGTAAGGATCAATTCCACAAGTTTCCAAAAATGCGAAGACCAAATTTATAGATTTTAAAATACAACGACTAAGACCACATTTGACCGAAAATAGTGAGACCTAAGCCACATTTTTCTCCAAATTTAATTATTTATAAGGCTAGTCAACTTATAAAGACTTAGTGATATGAAATAAATTAGTAACACCCACTTCAAATTAACACGCTCATAAGTATTGAATTGATGTTCATCATATTGGCCTTTTGTTTTAATTGTTCAATTGAGTGCTTGACCACAGGTCAGAGGCCACGATGGTAAAATGAGATGGAAACGGGTACAAGTGAAGCCTGAAGAGCATGTAAAGGTTCCCAAATTTCCTGAATGCAATTCACCTGAATTATATGATCAATATTTTGGTGACTATGTGTCAAGGATTCTATCTGAACGGACACCTCAAAACAAACCACTGTGGGAAATCCATATTATTAAATATCCAACAAGCAATGCTGCAGGCACATTAATTTTCAAACTTCATCATGCGCTTGGAGATGGTTACTCCCTCATGGGTGCCCTTCTTTCTTGTCTTCAAAGAACTGATGACCCTTCTCTTCCACTTACTTTTCCTTCAAGAGTATCATCAAATTCACAGCATGCAAAGAAAAACATGTTTGAGAAGTTACCTTCAGTTATATCCTCCTTTTTTAGCTCCATGTCAGATTTTGGATCTAGCTTAATAAAGGCAAGAATAATTGAAGATGACAAAACACCCATAAGGTCTGGATATCAGGGAACTGAGTCTCAGTCTTTTAGCTTGTCAAAGATATCATTATCTCTTGATCATATCAAAGGAATCAAGTCCAAGCTTGGAGTGGTAAGACTAGACCAGAAAAAATAGTTTATGCACCAAAAATGGAAAAAAATTTCTAGCGTCATCTAATCAAAAATCATTATGTATAATAAGTTTGTTGATTTTTACAAAAACTACATTAAAAACTATATCTGTCATATTTTTTATTAATTGACAGTGAAAAACTCTTTACATTGTCAATTCATAAAAATTAAACTCTTAATTATGCCATCCAATTAGGCTTGCTAGATTAATTAATTTTTATCTTTTTTTTGTGACATGAATGTAGACAATAAATGATGTGATTACTGGGATGATTTTCTATGGACTTCGGCTTTACATGCAAGAGATTGACTACAAGGCAAGAAAAGCAAATTCCACAGCTGTGGTAATGCTCAACACAAGAAATATTAGAGGGTACCAATCAGTGGAGGAGATGCGAAAACCAGAGGTCAAAGGTCTCTGGGGGAATAAATTTTTTTTCTTACAAATAGTAATTCCAAAGCTAAGCCAATCCAGAATCTCCAACCCTCTTGAATTTGTTTGGAACGCCCAGAAACTAATCAAGAAGAAGAGACGTTCTTTCAGTGTTTATCTCGTAGGTCTGCTCTTGGATTTGGAGATGAAATTAAGACGCCCTGAGATGTGTATATGTAATTGAGGAGGTGTTTGAATTTAGAAAAATAGTTTAGAATTCTTATAAGAGTTTAATGGTTATACATTATCGGTGTAAAAAATTTTACACTATCAACCAATTAAAAATTATCATTGATATGACTTTTAAATTATTTATTATAAAAGTCAACAAATTTACAATAAATGGTAATTTGTGATTAAATGATAGTGTAAAACTACTTTACACTATCAGTAGATAACCTGTTTTCTCTTCTTATAATTCTTTAACTCATTTTAGTAAGTTTTATGATCAAATTTATAACACAACTTATCATATTATAAGCTAATACTTAATTATTTACCTAAATATACTCTTAATGATATGTTATTTATTTGTTTTAGATTTGATAAAATTGATTTTGAACTATTAAACATGATTGGGATGTATAATTAAATTAATTTTAACTACAAATTTTATATTGAAACTTGTGTTACAGTGTGTGAAATTGATTTTAATAGTAAATTAAACTGCCCCATGTAGAGAATTAATCACCATTTTTAGTTTGTAACTTCTCTGCCTTATTCTGTTCATCTTCTCCAATTGATTGTGATGGTGTTTCAGGCTGTAGCTAAAATCATCTACAAGACTCTGGGAAACTCTAGTGTTGTTATATCTAACATATTTGGGCCAATGGAACAGATGGCTTTGGCAAATCATCCTGTAAGTGGTCTGTATTTCCCCACGACGGGTGGACCTGAGGTATTTATTGAATTACTTATTTATTTTTGGGAGTTTCGTTCACATATATAGTGGATAAGAAAATGCAACAAAAGCACTACTTAAGGGTGTGTTTGAAACTAGGGGTGTTTATAAACCGATCCAATCCAATGAAAATCGAAAAAACTGATCCAAAAAACCGAAAACCGAATAAACCGAAAACCGAAAAAATTGAAATTGAAAAAACTGAAACTTTTTATTGGATTGGATCTGATTTCGGATTTGATTTTGAAAACCGATCCAATCCAATCCAATCCAAACCGAACTTATACATACATATATATTTTCACTTGTAATTTTCTAATATCACTCATGTTTATATTTTTATTTCTTATATATTTGTAAAATTATCACATAAATTATACTTGTTTATAAAAAATATATTTATTTAAAGATAGTTTTTTAGTAACTATTTGAGTAAAGATACATAAACATAATTCTTAAGTTGTGTAAATTTATTTTAATAATATATATTTGAAGAGTTATACTAGTATTAGTTATATAATGACTCATTAATAAAATATTTGATATTTTAAATTATTTTTTAACACATTTATTATATATCATATTATTTATTTAACACTTTTTTTTTAATAATAGTACTATTAAAACCAAAAACCGATCCAATCCAAACCGCTTTAAATTGGATCGGATCGGATTGGATTGGATTTAAATTTTAAACTAAACCGATTGGATGATGAAATAACAAAACCGAAATGATTGGATCGGATGGTTTTTCTCTTCAAAACCGATCCAATCCAATCCGCGAACACCCCTATTTGAAACAGTTCCAAAAATTATATTATTTCAATAATCAATTATATGTATAATCGATTATAATCAAAATCAGTTTTTGTTTGGGTAAATTTATTGAAAAATGATTTCAAGATAATTAATTTTATTTGAATACAATAAAAAATCTAGCTTTTATATAATAAATTACAAAAACAAAAGGTATGTATGAAGCTAAAAAAGGAAAAAATGCTGTTAGAAAATTTGAGGGTAATTTGGGAATAACATGTTTGAGGGGAGAAAAAAACTATTGAAAAATAATCATAAGCTACTATACTATAAATTATTGACAAACAGTTTTTTTTTCAAAAAAAAAAAAAAGCCTTTTATTCGATTTCAAGTGATGCTCCAAGCATGATGGTTATTTTTCAAACATGCTTATGTGTGTGGTTGCAGAATGTATACATAACAATTATGAGCTATGTGAGGGTATGGGTGTGGTTGGTTCTAATATGCTTATGTGTGTGGTTGCAGAATGTAGACATAACAATTATGAGCTATGTGAAAGTATTAAGAATCACCTTCAGAACACTAAAGGGTTTCGTAGATGAGAAGAAATTCAAATTTTGCATGGAGAAAGCCTTTGATGTCATATTCAAAGCTGCTATGGAGATCTCTGAGACACCCAACAATAATTAATTGGGCATATGAAGATACTAATCAAATGCCTTCATATACATATAGATAATGGGAGGTTTGAGACGCGTTGCACGGGCAAATAATAGAATATCAATCATTCCAGAAAGAGTCACACATTCAAATTAAAACCATATAGCTGCTTAATTATTGTATCTTAGTTTTAGAAAATATGAATGTTCTTTTAGGCAATGAAGATATAGTAATCCGGAGGAACTATTCAAAATGCCGATCCTCGTACTTTTCAAAAACTTGCCACGTTACCTTCATTTATTTTGGCGCGGAAACTTTCTATGTAATCGAACAATTAATTTTTTATTTTTTTTTGGGTCAAGTGTATGCTATATGGAGGAAATTTCGTTTTCTCCTTGGTATTTGTAGAATAATTAATTTTCTTCCAGTTAATCCCACCAATCTTTGTCGTGACTCTTTTGTTTTACTTCCATAGTAACTCGTATATCTAATCTTTTACTTGAACTTTTTTGAATTAAATATTCGCATTTTCTTTTCCGAGCACATTTCCTCTATTTAACTTTAGTTGCAGGTGAAAGATAAAAAAAAAAAAAAAAAAAAGACAGTAACGTTTTGAAAATTGGGAAAAGGTAAGTGTGATTAAAATAAGAATTTAATGCAAGAAGGTTTTACACATCATTAAATATCAGTGTAAATTTTACACAGGAATGGTATCATAATTAAACTGTTAAAATAAATCTTAAAAAATGGAACATAGCTTAATCTTTAATTTTTAAGGTGTTAATAATACATTATTTAATATATTTTTCTTAACACATTTTTTTATTGATTAAAATTTATTAAAAACCACAAAAAAAACATGAATTTAGACTCATTAAATAAAGAGTAAGACTGCACAAATTTATAATTTCTAATGAATTTCAATAAATAATAAAAAGTGTATTTAAAAGTTTATCGTTAACATTTACTTATTTTATACATTGAACCAACTAATTAGATAAAACTATATCATACAATCAGGCAATTAGCTAACTAATTATCTCACCAACTATTAATTTATTACAATTTATTTTTTTAGTGATGCATATTATTACAAAGGAGTATCTATTGAGATTTTTAATCTTCTCTGAGAGATCTGTTGGCACTCATAGGTGAGATTTCCTCTTCCAACAATATTTTAAACCATATGCACTAGTCAAAATTCAAACTCTTGATAACATGTTTAAGGGATCCGAACTCAGTGTGACTCACAACAATCACTTGTTGGTTATAATCTATTAAAATTCTTCAAAAATAACCTTGTCCGGACATAACACAAATTAGTTTACTTCCTAATTATATCTCTTAAATCTTCCAATTTTATTTGTAACTTCAAAGAATGCATTTGTCCATCAAGACAAAAGCAAAATCTCTCTTCGCATCAACGTGTTTTCTTTTTCTTTGCTAATAAATAAAAGGCTAATACTTGGGTTGCTCTTAAGATTTTTTATTTTTTTTTCAAAAGGTACCTCCTTTGTATTATTTAAGGTTTTTATACACAAATCAATAAATGTAATAAATTTTCTTGTTTTTCATAAAATAATTTTTAAGTTTCCTATTATGTTCTTTTTCATTTTTACTCCACAATAAATGCATACTAGTTATAAATGTGTAAATTAATTAAAAATTAAATGGAAAGTGAGGTATAATTGGTAAAAAAAATAATTAATGTTATCTGGAACTTCAAAAAGACAAATAAATAGGAACAATTTTTTTTTCTAAAATCCTCACACTGAGTTAATTCATATCTTCACACTGTGAGTTAATTTCTTGTAAGAACAATCTTTGGGTTGTGAAAGCCTTGAGAGGCCTTTTGACTAAAAAATACTTGGTTTTTGTGATCTAAGGTTGATCATGTTGTAAGGCTTGAAGTAGCTTTGAGAACTTGTTGTAACCAGGTATTAGTTAGTGGAAATCTTTCTGGAAAGAAGGTATTGGATGTAACTCAGGTTGAATGAATCAGTATAAAATCTCTGTGTGCTTTACCCTTCCTTATCCTCACATGTTTTTTTTTTTTTTGGACGACCTTATATCTCTGATAAAATGCTTGTGAAAGGTTTTCAAAAATTCACAACACACAATTCAACCTTCCTTTTTGAATGTTTCCTTTTCTTTTAAACCATACCCCACCCAAAAGTGAGGTCACCAACCTTTCATTCCTATGTAGGTTGTACCCTCACTTATAGTGCTAATATCACATCCCCATCTTATTACATCAGCCAACAGTGACTTACAAAATATGCCTTTCCATTTAAGCTCCATGACAAACTGTCTTTTTCATTAACTATAAGACTTTATAGAGCATCATTTTTTGCCGTCTTGCAACACCTCCCAACCATGTTCACTAGGAAATTCTCCACCTTCTTTATTGTTTCTGTAGACCTACATAGATCTCTGACGCATAGGCTAGACTTGAATTGAGCCTTTCCTTTACCCACTATCTTCTTGCTTATGATATACGTTGTGTTAAGGCCTACACATCCTGAACCTCTTTCCTTTTCTTGGCTACAACATGCATATTTTCCAGCCTATGACTTGATGCCTATTCCAGTTTCTTTGCTTCTTCTCTAAACCTTCACACGACCTTTGCACAAAATTTACTTTGCTTTATACCATGGCATACCTTGGGGTTTAACATCCACCCTAATAAGGGGTAGTTGAACACTCTTCTTGCCTTATTCCATTGCCAAGAAAGAGTCTTTACAAATTCCATTACTTGGTTAATGTTTCTCTTGCTTGCTGTAAAAAATAAAATAGTTTCGAGCTAATCAAATTGTCCAAACCACTGCAAACCACATTGATAGCCAACTTGTTTTCCTCTGCACTTTAAGATCCATTAATCTTGCAAACTGTAAAAAATTCCATTATGTCTCATTGTGTAGTGTGGCACTTATGCCCCACCATTCCAAAACTTCATTCCAAATACTAGATAAGGCTATACACTCAAAGAACAAGTGTCTTGTATTTTCCACTCCCCTTCTACATGCTTTGCACATGATATCATTGTCATCAATTATATTTCTTTGTGCTAGGTTTTAGAGAAAAGGTACCTTATCTAGCAAAATGTAGTACTTTCAAAAGGACTCCTTTCACCCACATTTGTTTGAAAAATTCACTTGCTTTACCTTGGGCTTGGACATAATTATCTGATATGCATACTTAACTGTATATTGGCAAGATTTCTCCGCCTTCCGTACCTACCTATCTTCCTCATTTTCCACCATCTAAACTTAACCCACAACTGCCTTCATCTCTAAAAGTAAATCATGCTCCCACTAAAACATAGGCCTCATTTAGTCCCAATGCTAAGTCTAAGCCCCATTATGCCACTCTCCAAGGTCAGCCACCCGTGCATATTTATTTGTTGCTATAGTATATAACATTTAAATTTCTCACTTAGCTTGTAGAATACAAATATAACACAAGAAAGGGGGTTGAATTGTGTTGTATCAAATTTTTGCAATTCTTTTGTTAACGACTTATTGTCTGAAATAAGATCAAAAGGATTTTCAAAAATGTTTTAAAAGATAGACGAAAGTTGAAAGACAAAACCGGAAAGCACACAGAAATTATACTGGTTCGTCTCACCCCAGAGACTACGTCCAGTTCTTGGCAACAACCAAGTTCCACTAATTTTCACAAGTTACAAGTATTCTTTCCACAAGACTCTTCAGGTTCAACCCAAGTAGTCTTTCACTTGCCCCTCCAAGCAAAGACCCAAGTATTTTTTTGAATCAAAGCCTCTTCAGGCTTCCACCAATCTCGTTAAGAAAAAGGTTTACGTGTGAGTTTACCTCACTGGGTTTAACATCTTATCAGACGAATATACATTGAAGTATAAAGATAGTTTTACAAACAGAGTTTACACAAGCTGTTTCTTTTCTTAAAGCAATTATGATCAATAACTACAACAAGTTTCAAAAGAGGTCTCTTCTTCTATTTATAAGCTTCAAAAAAAAATCCGTTGAGTGCATTGCAGCAAATGACTTTCGTCTGATGAAGAGAGTCGTTGGAGCATTAAATGTAGCATTTAATGCCTTTCACCAACTTGCCATATGATAAGATAAAGCAGTCTGCTTATCTTTTCTATTCTTGTACTCGATCTTTAGCAATTGTCATGTTCACTTTCCCGTTCTGACATTCGCACACATATTCTTCCTTTTTCGCTGACTTTCCTCGAGAGTAGGTGTATAGGTATAATACGTTTCGAGGTAGCTTACGCTCTGATTGATGTGCAAATCATTTTAGAATGTTGTCATCATCTGTAAGATTTGTTAGTTATAAAGTTTATCTAATCAAAGGATAAGACGATACTCATCTTAAAAACATCAGACGATTGTATACGAACAAATGATCAGACGATTATGCGAGGACAGATATAAATTTAACTATTTGTTATTATCAAAATATTTAAAGGTTACAAATTTATCCTTTGTCTTAACATAGCTTATCTCCCTCCACCCATTGATCATGCCAGAAAGAAGTATATTTTCCTTCTCCCATCTTTCTATAAATTGTCCTTTAGAACTATTTTAGTTGCAGAGACTATTCCTCCTCTAAAGTATTAATAACTACCCACCAGGTTAAACACCTTCCTCCCCCTTTTTCCCATCTCCCACCTTCCTTCTCATACTTGCTCTTGAGTAGCCTGTACCATAATGAGTTTTGCTCCCTCTTTATGCCATCACCATTTCCCTAATAGTGTTATGTTGAATGCCCTTCGATTTTTTACTCCTAATCCACCCTCTTCTTTTCTCATGTTACCCAGTGAATTTTACTTCTCCTTTCCTTTCCCCCCCTCCCCCCTCGCCCCATAAGAAATTCTTAAAAATTGACTCAAATAAAGAGATAATACCTTTTGGAACCTTAAAGAAGGATAGGGAGAAGATCGAAAGAGATAAGATTGATTTGAGCAACAAAACTTTGTCACCCAAAAATATATGTTTACTGCCTCATTAGGACAAGATTTTCCCCTATTAACAAGCCAAGGTATTTAAAATCCAAAGATTCAACTTTACAATTCATGATTATAGATGCCTCACCCAACCACTGGTCCTCTATGTTTACCCCTAGTAGGTGACCCTTGTAAAATTCACTTTCAGTCCCAAGGTTAACTCAAGGAGTTGTAAGATAGCTTTTTATAGCCTAGACATTCTCCTATGTTTTCTCCCCAATTATCGAAGTGTCATAAGCAAACTAAAGGTGTGATATACATGACCCCCTCTCACTAACTCTAAACCCATTAAAAAGCCCACGTGTACACACCTCCCCGAATATTATATTATTACTTCGGCCACAATTACAAATAGGAAAGGTGCTAAAGGGTCTCCTTGACTAAGTCCTCTTTCCATACTAAATTCTTCAATTGGGCTTCCATTAACTAGGACAAAGGATGGGAAATAACAAATATGGTAATGCCACATTGTAAAACCTTATTTTATAATATATAACAATAATGATAATTGGTAATTAATAATTGATAATTGATATAATTGAATAATTGATTTTTTTAAAAAGGAAAATAAAAACTAAAAATTTATCCAGTTCAAACCACTCTAGATTTGGATTGGATCAAATTTGAATTTTAAATCAAACCAATTATGATGAATTAAGAAAACTGAAGTAATTGAACAAAATGATTTTTTTAAATCGATCCAATCTAATCTGTAAACAAATAAATCATCAATTTAGTCCCTCAAATATTACCCTCTCTTTTATATAGTTCCTAAAGTAATAAAATTATATAAGTAATCTCTCAAGTATTGAATATCTGTAAGTTTAATCCCTAAGTTGATATATTTTACTAACGTTTAGGACCAATTTGATAGACTTTTTAATACTTAAAGAACTATTTATTATAATTTTTAATACTTTAGATATTACTTATATAATTTTCTTATTTAAGGGGTATATTGGATTGAGATTTTAAAAGGCTTTTTTGTGATAAAAAATCTTATGATATTCAATCAAAACTTTTAAATAATATAAATAAGTCTTGTGATATTCAATTAGAACTATCAAGATTTTTTTAAGAGGATGCTAAAATCTGATGGTATTCAATTGATATTTTTACAACTTACCAAAATTCTTTTGGTATTAAAAAAAGTACAAATTTCTATGGGTTATTTTGTAGGTGGATTTTGTGTAACTTTTTAGTATGATGTATAAATAAATACCACAGTTGTTCAACAATCTCACCCAAATCCTTGGGACTTTACTACTTTCTCTTTTCTTTCTTTCTTTTTTCTATCGTTGTCAGACTTATATTTCTCTCATCATACATAATTTTTTCTCTTTTTGTTAAAAGTGGTACAGACGTTAGTACTTTTCTACACGTGCACGCCCTTCAAAGACTCTGTCTTTGAAAATTTACATTTGAAATTGCGATCCACATAAAAATAAGATAAAGTAGCATGAGGTAAATTCACATTTTTTTCACATATGGATGCAGGTCCAAACACATTTGGTACAAACCTATGTTTTGGCACAGTTAATAGTTGTTTGACCTAAATAAATATTAACAGTTTTATTCAATCCTATGGAAATGATGGTGCAAACAAAAGCAAATATTATTAAAATTAAATGTTATTTTATTTTAAAAGTTAAATATGTTTGAAATTGTTAAGGCTGTGTATGATATTTTTTTCATTTCATAAAATTTACAAAATGAAATAATGTTAAGTTTTCAACATTCTTTTAAAAGAATCACTATACATATAAATAATAGATAGTATAAATACAAAATAAAATTAAAAATTAGAATTAAATTATATAATAATGAATATGACCTTTTATAAAAATCAGAATAAAATCCTCGAATGAGTCCTTTAAATTTATATGATTTTTGAATTAAAATATTTTCAAAATACTATAAAGTATCACTTATCTATATCTATATATTTATATATTTATATATATTATAAAAGAAGATTTTCTTTTACGTTCTTTCCTGTTTTTTTTCCCACTTATTTACATGATTTTTTCTTACTCATTATTGAATAATTTCCTCTCTCATTTGTGTAATTTTTCTATCTATTTTTTTTCAGTCTTTTAAATATTTTTTCCGTTGAATTTTTTCTTATCCAGTTACATGATTTATCTTCTTGGTTTTTGTACCCATTTGAATTATTAATTTTTTTCTTATTTTCTTTGTCTGTTTACATCTTTTTTTCATGCATTTTTCTTTATTTGTTTGAATTTTTTCCACCACCAAAATTGTCACTTATTTCTCATTGTCATCTGAGTGTTTTTTGTCAAATGTTTCTGTTAATTTGTACGATATTTTTATACATTTATTTGCAAGATTTTTTTCACCTAGTTGAATGATATATTTTTTTTACAATTTTGTATCCAATTGAATGATTTTTTTGCTACTTTTTCTATCTCTTTATTATTTATTTGTTATATGTTTTTTATTGACTCTTGTAACTTTAAATGATTGCTTAAAATTTATGAGTTTTTTCAAAGAGTTTAATGATTATGCACTGTTAGTGTAAAAAATTTTATATTATTAACCAATCAAAAATTACTATTGGTATGATATTTAAGGTAGTTTCTGTAAAAGTTAACAAACTTATCATACATGATAGTTTGTGATTGAATGGTAATGTAAAATTGCTTTATATTGTTTGGACTCGTTTGGTGGTCAAGATATGATAAGATAAGATAGGATATGAAAGCATGATAAAAATAACATAGGATAAAAGCAGAGTAAGCTATAATCTTATCTAATGTTTGGTGTACACCAAATAACAAATCAGATAACGATAAGATAAAATATAAATTTTGTTCAAATGACAAAATTACTGTTTCATAAAATTACATATAGTTTTCCAAAAGTAACTTTTAATTTTAATTTTTAATTTTTTTTACAAAAAATTACAATTTTAACTAAACTATATAATATTGTTTTTTATTTATGTAGTTATTTTTCTTAAAATTATAAAAAAAATATATAATATTTTTAAAATTATAATTATTATTCAAATAATTTTATTTAAAAAATATTTGAATAGTAATTATTTAATTTTTAATATTTTAATTAATAATATACTTTAAATTTATATGTCAAAATTATTATTATTATATATAAATTAATATATATATATATATATATATATATTATTGTATATTATATTTATTATATATATTTTGCTATATATATACATATATATAAAGAATTTATTCTATCATGTTGCTTCCTAACCCGGCTCCTCCCTTAGATAAGAAATATACTGGAGTAACAGGATAAGATAAGGGATAGGATAGTATTATCATATCTTACTGGCGCAGCAAACAACAGATTATAACATGATAGGATAGTTATCCTATCCTATCCTATCATATCTTGTTCACCAAACGGGTCCTCACTGTATAGCCTATTTCTTCTCTTTCAAATTGTGCTCTATATGTAAATTAGAATAACTATCTTAAACGAGAGTATTTTAAGCTATCATTCTTCAACAATAGTGTTTTTAGAAATTTTTCTTAACCTCTTATCTCTTTCAATATATTATTTTCAATATCTTTAGTTTTAACTTGAATTTTAATATTTTTTTAAAAAATTATCATTAATTAAAAATAATATTGTATCACAATATAAAATATTTATCATAAATCTAAAATATAATTTATATGTTCTAAAATATTTATTTATTACGAATTTTAATTATAATATACTTTATATGTTTAGAAATATTTATTTATTATAATTTTTAATTATATAAAATAAACATTTATTCTATGCAATGCACAAGCTAAAATATTAATGTAAAACACGAAAATAACAAAAGAAGGGGGTTGAATTGTGTTATTTTAAAATTTTAACAAAACCTTTTAGAAAAGCGTTTCATTTGAAGGATTAAAAAAACTTTTGAAAGGTATTTACAAAAACCAAAGAGAAGCTACAAGCGAGAGAGACACTAAGATTTATACTAGTTCGTCTCACCTCAGAGACTACGTCTAGTTCTTGGCAATCAATCAAGTCCCATTATAACTTAAACTAGTTACAAGTATTCTTTTATCCAAGCCTCTTCAAGCTTAACCCAAGTAGTCTTTCACTTGTCTCTCCAAGCAAATACCCAAGTATTATTTTATCCAAGTCTCTTCAAGCTTTTCACCAATTTCACAGAGAAATGGTTAAGAGTAAGTTGTCACACGTAAGCTAACATCTTATTAGATGAATATACTAAGTTAAGAACAGTGTTACAAGCAAAGATAGATTCAGAAATTACAAATTAAAAGAGAGAATTTTTCAAGAGTTCCGCACTCATAACAATGATCTATTCCTCTACTTATAGGGCTCTTCCAAAAGTATCCGTTGTGAGTGTCTTTGGAGACACCCTTTCGTTTGGCGTTGTAAGAGCAGAAAAGAGTCGTTAGAGCATCAAATGCAACATTTAATGTCTTTTACCAACTAATCACTTTGATAAGATAAAGCAGTTTGCTTATCTATCATTTCTCGTACTCAATCTTGTTACGGTGGGCATATCTGCTTTCCGTACTGACATCTGTGCTCAAGTTCCTACTTTTAAGCGTAAAGTTAACTCTTATCAAGGATAGGTATGTAGATGTCTTCTTTTTCTGAGAGAGCGTGCTATTTTCAAATGAAACAAACAGGTTCTTGAATACCATAGCTATAAAAAGACAAGTTTAGCACACACACACACACACGCGCGCGCGCGCGCGCACACACACACACACACACACACATATATATATATATATCGTCTCGGGAAGTTAAGATACATACATAATTCACGTAATAAGACGATAGCGAAAATATGTGATCAGATGATTAAGCATAAAACTGTTTGAAAACGTGTGATCAGATGATTAAGCATAAGACTATTTATTATTATCAAAATACAACGAGGGTCATAGATTTATCCTTTGTCTTAACAACTAGTTTTATAAATTTATAAAAGACATGTTATTTATACAACAACTCATACAACAGTTTGTACAACAATACTTTTTGTGCCTATCTATCTCTTGCATATCATTTATTATATATGATAATGATAGAGAAAGAAACGCAAAATTGTTGTTGTGCAAATTGTTTTATGAATTATTATATGTGTATTATAACACATTTACTTTTACTTACTAATCTGTTTTTCTAATTATTCTATAATTATCTATGGAGAATCGGATAGGAATCTCATGAGTCTGATCCCACAGCTACGTTCGTATTAGTAAATAGTAGTTAGTTTAGATTTTTAATAATTTTTCTAGACCGGAGCTCGAGAAGGGATAAAATGATTGTTTAGCCCTTATAAGGACTGAATAATTGAGAAAATAGATAAAAATAATTAAAATGTCTAAAATTTATTTTTAAGTCATATATGTGCTTAAAATAATTAATAATAATTTTAGAAATTTTTCTGAAATTTATTGAGACAGTTTTTGTAAAATGACCAAAATACCTCTAGTTAATTACGAAAGTAAACTAAAAACTTTTTAACCTCAAAATATTTTGAAAAAATTATATTGAGTATATTTTAATTATAAAAATTTTATTTTAAGGTAAAAATAGTGAAAAAACGGAACAAATATATTTATTTGACAAAAACTTTGATTTTTTTAGCTTAATAAATACCTTTTTAGTGAAAATTTTATTATAAATAATATATATATGAGAAAATTCCGATAAATTTTTTTTAGACTTAAAAAATATATGTGTGAAAGCATGGTGTGGTCATATTTGGTTAAAACTGAGCCTAAAATTCAAACCAATTATTTACCATAAACCATTATTTTCTTACCTTTTACCATTATATACATATGTTAAATTAGAAGTCAACAATTTCAACTCTTATTTCTCCCCTATGGCTCCATTTTCTTACTGTTCTAAACTGGTGGTTGGGGGAGTAGACTTTTAATTATTTTTTATGGGTTTAGTTAAAAAAATTAAATCAAAACTATACTAATTTTCTCCTATAAATACCCCTCCATCTACACTTCAATTCTCACACTTTCTTCAATTTTCATACCTCTTCTCTGTTGGAAATCTGATTGTCCTCCTTCTCTCCACTCTCCAAGTCTTAAAAAAAATATCTTCCACCATTAAGCGTTCCAAGCTTAGGTTTAGTTTCTATCTTTAAAATACCTCTTTTCCTCTTCCATATTTAACCAACAAGCTACTTATTTAAGGTAAAGGGGGAGTCAGGTTTAAGCCTCTAATTTTTGTTTTCTTAATAGGTGTGTGTTTGTGTGGGTTATTCCTTAAACCCATAGTATTATACTAATCCTACTACTATATATATATATATATATAATTATTTACTTTCTTGTTCATTTTAATTTCTTGATTTACTTTAATGACATTTAATTTGATGTTATTTATTTTCTTGCTCTTATTATTATTTTTATTTATGTAGATGGTTTTGGAGTGGATTTTTCCCCAAAAGCCCTTAGCTTTTTACTTTCCATTTAATTGTTTTCATGTAGATAGTTGTGGAGTGGATTTTTCTCCGAAAACTCTTAGCTTTTTACTTTCCATTTAATTACTTTTATGTAGATGGTTTTGGAGTAGTTTTTCTCCAAAAACCCTTAGTTTTTTTGCATTCCATTGTCATTTACATTTATGCTATTTACCTTATTGTCCATTTTAATTTCTTGTCATTTATATTTTTGTCATTTAAGTTATTGCTATTTCTTTTTGGTCATTTAAATTTTGTTATTTAATTTATTGTTCTATTTTTATTTATTTTTATGTTGCCTTTATTTTGTTGGTACTTCATTAGAATTTATTATCCTATTATTTTAAATTATCATTGAATTTATTTTTATACAAGTTAATTAATTTAAATCAAGTTTATGGTCTTGAATCACTTGAAATAAAAAAATTTAGAACCTATCTCTAATTATGGGCTCTCAATTTTTGTTTTTAAAAAAATGAAGCTAAATTTGTTTTTTTTTTTTAAAACCTAAACAACTAGTATAAACAAAGTGGTTAGGAATAAAATAATTTATAAAATAAAATTTTTCTAGACAACAAAAATAAATAGAGTTGATTAAGAAATAATGGTAAGTTATCAAATAAATTTTTAAGACGACTTAACAAGTATTTAAACTCTTTCATTCAAAGAATTTAGTAAGAGGAAGCAAACAAAAATTAACTTAAAATGAAAATAGTAGAAGAAGGATTAAATTTCTACAAATGTTGAAATTTTGATTGTTATGAAATGTCCAAAATTTTAAAGTGAGAAAATGAAAAAGGTTTTGGTTGTTTTACATAAAAGGCTCGCGGTCCTTTTAAATAGATTAAGTAAATTGAATTCTTTTATTAATTTAAGCATTTTGACAATTACTTAATTTGGTTCAATTTAGTAAAATTGAATCTTAGAATTTGAAGAAAAATTTAAAGAAAATTTTTTCCTTTATCTTTTATGAAACTAATTTAAGAAACAAGGTTTGAGCCAATTGAATTAAATGTGCTTCTAGCCAAACTAGTGAAAGTTTTTAGAAATAAAAGTTTTCTTGTATAAATTAAATGGTCTTGACATTGAATCTTTTGTTAACTTATAGCTAAAAAATGGAAATTTTATTCAACTAAGCCTTTCTAGTAAATGTTTTTGTCAATAGAATAAAATGCCTACACTTGTAAATAAATCACACAATAATTCTCTCAAACTTTAACTTTTAAATTTTTTCCATATTTATGGATTAAGAACCTTTCCTTTAAAATAGTCTAATTTAAACAAAATTAGAAAAGGAGAAGGATAAATCAAAGGAATTAAATTAAAAACTTATTTTAAAAGTATGTATGTGTGAAAGTGAATTTTTACATGCAACTTTAAGTGTTAACATTTTCTTGCTATATTTCCTAGTTGAATTGTTTCTAAGTTATTATGAATGATAGATGAATATCTTTGTGAAAAGTGATTCTGAAACTCTGCTGGATTACCTAGAGAGTATGCCTGGAAACTTTGAAACAAAGTCATAGGAATTTTTAAAATTTATTTACTTAATCTATTTAAAAAGGGCCACGAGCCTTTTATGTAAAACAACCAAAATCTTTTTCATTTTCTCACTTTGAAATTTTGGACATTTCATAACAATCAAAATTTTAACTTTTGTAGAAATTTAATCCTTCTTCTACTATTTTTATTTCAAGTTAACTTTTTTGTTTGTTTCCTCTTTCTAAATTCTTTTGAATACAAGGGTTTAAAATACTTGCTAAGTTGTCTTAAAAATTTATTTGATTACTTACCATTATTTCTTAATCAACTCCATTTATTTTTGTTATCTAGAAAAAATTTGTTTTATAAATTATTTTATTCCTAGCCACTTTGCTTATACTAGTTGTTTATTTAAAAAAAACAAAAAACAAATTTAGCTTCATTTTAATCTTTTAAAAAATTGAGAACGCATAATTAGAGATAGGTTCTAAAAAATTTTATTTCAAGTGATTCAAGATCATAAACTTGATTTAAATTAATTAACTTGTATAAAAATAAATTCAATGATAATTTAAAATAATAGGATAATAAATCTAATAAAGTACCAACAAATAAAGGCAACATAAAAATAAATAACAATGCAATAATAAAATAAATAACAAGAGTTAAATGAACAAAAATGAAATAGCAATAACTTAAATGGAAAAAACATAAATGACAGAAATTAAAATGGACAATAAGGTAAATAGCATAAATATAAATGACAATGGAATGTAAAAACCTAAGGGTTTTGGGGGAAAAACCACTCCAAAACCATCTACATAAAAGTAATTAAATGAAAAGTAAAAAGCTAAGAGTTTTGGAGAAAAAGGGAAAATCTACTCCAAAACTATCTACATTAAAGCAATTAAATGGAAAGTAAAAAGCTAAGGGCTTTGGGGAAAAAATTCATTCCAAAACCATCTACATAAATAAAAATAATAACAAGAGCAAGAAATAAATAACATCAAATAAAAATCTCATTAAAGTAAAGCAAGAAATTAGAATGAACACGAAAGTAAATAATTACTTATATATATATACATATAGTAGTAATATTAGTATAATAATATGAATTTAATGGATAACCCAACCACACACCCATTAAGAAAACAAAAATTAGAGGCTTAAACCTGACTCCCCTTTTACCTCAAATAAGTAGCTTGTTGTGAAATATGGAAGAGGAAAGGAGATGTGTTAAGTGTAGAAACTAAACCTAAGCTTGAAATGCTTTAATGATGGAAGAAAAAAAATTTAAGACTTGGAGAGTGGAGAGAAGAAGGACATCTAGATTTCCAACAGAGAAAGGGTCTGAAAATTGAAGAAGAAAATGTGAGACTTATAGTGTAGATGGAGGGGTATTTATAGGAGAAAATTAGTACAATTTTGATTTAATTTTTTTAACTAAACCCATAAAAAAATAATTAAAAGTCTACTTCCCCAACCACCAATTCAGAACAGCAAGAAAATGGAGCCATAAGGGAGAAGATTGGAGTTGAAATTGTTGACTTTTAATTAACATGTGTATGTAATGATAAAAGGTAATAAAATAATATTTTATGGTAAATAATGGTTTGAATTTTTAGGTCAGTTTTAACCAAATTTGACCACACCATGCTTACACACATGTTTTGTGAGTCTAAATTATTTTTTTTCGGAATTTTCTCATATATATATTATTTATATTAAAATTTTCACTAAAAGGGGCATTTATTAAGCTAAAAAATCAAGTTTTTGTCAAATAAATATATTTGTTCGGTTTTTCACTATTTTCCCTTAAAATAAAATTTTTATAATTAAAATATACTCATTATAATTTTTTAAAAATATTTTGAGGTCAAAAAATCTTTAGGTTACTTTCGCAGTCAACTTAGGATATTTTGGTCATTTTAGAAAAACTGTCTCAATAAATTTCAAAAAAAATTATAAAATTATTATTAATTATTTTAAGCACATATATGACTTAAAAATAAATTTTAGACATTTTTAAACTATTTTTATTTATTTTCTCAATTATTTAGTCCTTATAGGGGCTAAATAGTCATTTTACCTCTTTACGAGCTTCGATCTGGAAAAATTATTAAAAATATAAAATATCTACTATTTACTAATACAAATGTAACCGTGGGATCATACTCATGAGGTTCCCATCCAGCTCTTTATAGATAATTATAGAATAATTAGAAAAACATATTAGTAAGTAAAAGTGGGGGTGTTACATTACTCCTCTCCTTTTAGGAATTTCGTCCCCGAAATTCACTAACCTATGAACAATTGAGGATATAACTCCTACATGTTGCTTTCGAGTTCCCAGGTGCTTTGTCTAACATCTCAGGCACTAACGAAGGCGGGGAGTGATCGTCGATACAAAGAGATAGGGCACAGACAAAGAGCGGCTTTTGGCAGACTTCTAGTGGGAGGGGCACATAAATGAATTGAATACACACCGAAATGAGAGGGATCTAGAGGCTGTGTAGGTATGTGATTGTACATTTGATGATAACTTAAAGGAATTAATAAAGTGCTACCTATACCAACAAGATGCATCTACTTTTCAGTAGTCTATCACTTAAGAACTCTACAGTTAAGTGTGCT
Source organism: Spatholobus suberectus (assembly GCA_004329165.1). Classification (NCBI taxonomy): domain Eukaryota; kingdom Viridiplantae; phylum Streptophyta; class Magnoliopsida; order Fabales; family Fabaceae; genus Spatholobus; species Spatholobus suberectus. The sequence continues at coordinate 69,647,913 of CM014731.1, forward strand.
TGACTTAGAGTAATTCTGGGATAGGTGACCTTCTGGGAAATTTCCTAGGAAGCGTGTGAGTAAGGACAAAGTGTAATATCCTGGGTGTTGACAAGGGTAGGGAGTGATCGCCGGTGCAAAAGAGATAGGGCATGAACAAGGAGTGGCTCCTAACAAGCATCCAGCAGGAATGACACATGAATGAATCGAATACACACCAAAATGAGAGGGATCCAAAGGTTGTATAGGTATGAGACTATACAGTTGATGATAGCTTAAAGGAATTAATGAAGTGCTACATGTACCAACAAGATGCATTTACTTTTGGTATTTTATCACTTAAGAACTCCACAGTTAAGCATGCTTGACTTGAAGCAATTCTAGGATGGATGACATTCTAGGAAGTTTCCTAGGAGGCATGTGAGTGAGGACAAAGCACGCTGAAAAGTCTTGTGTTGGTTTTTAGGGACAGTCATTGATCTTGAAAGCGATCAGGTGTAACAAAATGATATCAGAGCAGGGCTTCTCTCCTAGTATGGTGTGGTTCGAGGACGAACAAAGCAGAAGCTGGTGGGTATAACTTGAAATAAAAACTTTTAGAACCTATCTTTAATTATAGGCTTTCAGTTCTTTTTTAAAAAAACAAAATGAAGCTAAATTTGTTTTTTTTTTTAAAAAAAAAAACTAAACAATTAGTATAAACAAAGTGGTTAGGAATAAAATAATTTATAAAATGAAATTTTTCTGGACAACAAAATAAATGGAGTTGATTAAGAAATAATGGTAAGTTATCAAATAAATTTTTAAGACGACTTAGTAAGTATTTTAAACTCTTGTATTCAAAAGAATTTAGAAAGAGGAAACAAACAAAATTAACTTGAAATGAAAATAGTAGAAGAAGAATTCAATTTCTACAAAAGTTGAAATTTTGATTGTTATGAAATGTCCAAAATTTCAAAGTAAGAAAATGAAAAAAGTTTTTAGTTGTTTTACATAAAAAGCTCACGACCCTTTTTAAATAGATTAAGGAAAATGAATTTTTTTATTAATTTAAGCATTTTGGCAATTACTTAATTTGGTTCAACTTAGAAAAAATGAATCTTAGATTTTGTAGAAAAATTTAAAGAAAAGTTTTTCCTTTATCTTTTATGAAACTAATTAAGAAACAAAACTTTGAGCCAATTGAATTAAATGGGCTTCTAGCCTAATGATTGAAAGTTTTTAGAAATAAAAGTTTTTTTATATAAATTAAGTAGTCTTGACATCTAATCTTTTGTTCACTTATGGCTAAGAAATGGAAGTTTTATTCAACTAAGCCTTTCTAGTTAATGCTTTTGTCAATAGAATAAAATGTCTACACTTGTAAATAAAGCACACGTTTTAATTAGTATTTCTCTCAAACTTTAATTTTTAAATTTCTCCATATTTATAGATTAAGAACCTTTCCTTTAAAATAGTCTAATTTAAAAAAAATTAGAAAAGGAGAAGGATAAATCAAAGAAATTAAATTGAAAACTTATTTTTAAAAGTATGTATGTGTGAAAATGAATTTTTGTATGCAACTTTAAGTGTTGGCATTTTCTTGCTATATTTCTTAGTTGAATTATTTCTAAGTTATTATGAATGATGGATGAATATCTTTGTGAAAAGTGATTATGAAACTCTGCTGGATTACCCAAAGAGTATACCTAAAAACTTAGAAACATAGTCATAGGAAACCCCCGATTGAGTTAGGATCATGCTGAGAAGCATGAGTTCCTGTGTCTGGGAAGTAATAGTTTGGTATACTGCGGGATGAAAGGCAAGAACCATTATTGGGGTCTTGAGGGTAAAGGTATCGAGTTGTGAACATCCCAATGGTCAGGTTAGCACCCTGAACCGGGATAAATCACGTAAACTGACGTGGTAACCTTGACACTTGTTCAGCATCACCATGATTGGTAAAGTGTATATCTCTGATGGGCATGTGACCCTTTCCTCGAGGATGATGATTACAATATGACTGTCTATACCTTGTGAGGGATTATACAAACTCCCAATCGTTTCCTAGTGATTCCTGATGGTTAAAGTAAATCATCAAAGATAGGTATAGATCCATACGTTTCGTAAGGTTGAGATTGAGTTGTAATGACATAGGTCAGACCTTAGGATTTCTCCAATTGGTTGTTTAATTTATTGTTTGTAGCCTATTAAGAAAATGAATGAGGCCTTTATAAAAACCTCACTCATTTCTTTTTTGTTTCTTTCATATACAATTATGATACAAGTAGATGGACTCTAAGGACTGGCAGTGATGGTAACTCTACGTATGACTTTTGTAGATTCTATAGGATGGGGTGGCCTAGTATAGACTTATATTGCTTTGACATATGTCATTTTGTTGTACAGCTACGGGCGGGTATCTAGGATGTACTTTTATTGTATTTGCTGATGTATTCTTTATATATGTACTCTGACTTTGTATGTAAGACTTGATGTTTATTTCATGATGATGGTTTTTTATATAATGTCTCTTAGAATTACTAAATGTTTGCGAAAAATAAGTAAGTATAAGTATTAAATCAAGCTAACGTTTCTAACAAATGGATTAAGAAATAATAAAATAAAATGAATATATGTCTTATTATAGTGAGTGTTACACTAAACGTCAACTTCTATTTCTTAAAGCCCATTATTATATGATTATAAAATGAAATCACTAGTAGAGTACGAATTAATTAACTTTCAAATTTATACCAATTCTACAAACTTAATTTACTTTATAAAACATTCAAATTTAATAAATAGGTTAATAAAATTTGATATTCATAAAAAAGATTTAATTGTTTAATTTCCTGAAATATTTGTCTATTTTTCATTTTTATATATCCACTTTTACATAATAAAATATTTTAGGGTTTATGGTTTTTCTATTAAATATCTCACTTTTATTTATATTTTTATTTTTCGAAACATTATTCCCGAATTTAGTTAATTCATCTATTTTTATATTATAAATCCAATATTTACTTTTAAAATACAAACATTTTTATATTATAACCATGTGACATCTCTTGTATTAAATTAGATTATGAACTGGTGTGATACACGGGAAATTAGCATTTGACTATTATTTTGATTGATATGCAATATGAAATATTTGTAACGAAATATATCTTTCATTAATATGTAAATTTAAGGGTAGTCAAATATATCAAACTTATTTTGAATTATTTCCTTAAAAAATTGATTTACGTTTAATGCATTATTGTGCAATTACTATTTTTTTTTACCATATATAATAGTTATTCTGATTCTCTAATTTTTCGTGTATTAATTGTTCATAAATTGCTTGTCGTAATTACCTATAAACAAATTTGTATGCAAATGAATATGAGGTTGGCACATAAGCAAAGAAAAGGAGGGAAACACTCTGGTGTTGCCAAATAGGATGAGATTTCATCTGAGATTGCTCTAGAGGTTGATATGTGGAAGTTTTCTTTTTTAGATTGTTTTCATTTGTATAGATTATAGATTAGAATAACCATATTGAACGAGAGTGTTTTTAACTGTTGTTCTTCAACGAGAATATTTTTAAATATTTTTTAACTTCTAATATCTTTCATCTATTATTTTTAATATCTTTAGTTTTAACTTGAATTTTGATATTTTTTTTAAAAATTAATAATTAAAAAAATATTATATCACAATATAAATATTTGTCATGAATCTAAAAGGCTTAAATATGCTTTTGGTTCTTGTAATATACTGTTTTTTTGATTTTGGTCCTTATAAAATATTTTTTTTAAAATAATCCTTGTAAAATTTTTATTTTGGTCCCTATTATTTTGTTTAGTCCTTGTAATATATTTTTTTTTTGTTTTTGTCCTTATAATATGTAAACAATTTGCTTTTAGTCCTTACCAAATTTTTTTCAAAGGGACTAATTCAAAATAAACAAAATATTATAGGGACTAAAACAAAAAAAATAGATATATTAAAGGGCTTAGAACAAATAAAAGGACTAAAATAATTTTTTTTTTACAAGGACCATTTTAAAAAAAATAATTTTACAGGGACTAAAACCAAAAAAGTGATATTTTATAGGGACCAAAAGTATATTTAAACCAATCTAAAATATAATTTATATGTTCTAAAATATTTATTTATAATGTAATGTATATATTTAAAGAGAAAACAAGCCATGTACTGATATTGTAAAATTGTTTGTCCTGTCATCTAATTACAAATCACCATTTATTGAAAGTTTGTTAACTTTTATAATAAATACTTTAAAAGTCATATTAATGGTAATTTCTGATTACTTGACAGTGTAAAACTTTTTACATTAACATTGCATGACTATTAAACTCATGCTTAAAAGTATTTATTTATTATACATTTTAATTATATAAAATAAATATTTACTCTTTTTTTTTTGGATTAAATAAAAATATTTACTTTGTATTTATTTTTTGAAATGAAATCGAGGGTTTATTCGTCCTGAAAACATCCCGTTAGATACTGGAGCCTAGACCGAGGAGTATCAGCATGTTTCTTCTTCCTTCCCCTTTCACAAACTATCTTCGCTGAAAACGACTCAGTCGTCGAGACCCAAAATCCTAACCCCACGATGGCGAGTGAAAAGCTGGTGCTGGCGGTGATCAGGGCCGCGAGGCCAACCTTCCGCAACCAAAACGACAAAATCGCCTTTGCCGTTCACTCCGCCTTCCTCGCCTCCGGCTATGTCCTCACGGCCACGGGTCCCCAGGCCCTCTCCGACGATGCGTTTTCCGACCCATCCAATGGTAACCAAAGAAAGAAGACAAAAAAAAAAACCTTTTCCATTTTATTCTTCTTTTATTTTTCAGTTTCCCTTTTGCTGAATTTTTCGATGTTTGTTGATGTGCTGCGTTTTGTGTGTAGACGAGGTGCCCGTTGATCACTGGAACGAGCTAAACGACGAGTACGCGTTCGTTTACGCGAACCCAGAAAAGGGTTCGGAGAAACTGCTTGTCAAGTGCCTCGTCATGAACGACAGATTGCTCGTTCATGCTTTGTCTCAGGGGTCTTCGGAGCCTCTAAGCCTTGAGATTGAGTAATTGACTCTTTCCTCTGTTTTTTGTTTTTTTTGGGTTGAAATTTTGATTGTTTTGATGTTCTGATCGAGAGGTTTGCGTTTTTGAGTGGGTTTTCTTTGTTGTGTTTGAATTGTGCTCATTTGGACATTGGGAATATTGAGTTTAGTTGAAAATTTTACTTTTTCTTTTTTAAATTTTGGATTTTTGCAAGTGGGTTTTCTTTTTTGGGTTGAGTTTTGCTGCTTTGGAAAAAACGGGGTAATTGTCTGAAGAGTGTTTGGACCTTTTTTTTTACACCCATGAGTTCAAGTAAAGGATTTCATTCGTTTTTATTATTTATTTTTGGGTGGGGCTGGGGGTGTTTGGATTTTTTTTATTATATATGATGTGCCTTGGGTTTTTATGTTGTGTTGAATTGTGTGGTCACTTTGAAATGGGGTTTGGGTCTGGTTTTTTATATGCAGTGTTGGGGACTATGCTGGAGAGGATGGGGGCAGCAATTATTCTCACCAGTTCAAGAATTTGGATAAGCTTGTGAAGAAAATAGATGGGGATGTATTGTCTAAATTAGATGGTTCTGCTAACGCCAGCTCATCAAGTAGAAGGTGAATTTCGATTTTGTGAACTCTGTGTGTGTCCTTTTTTAATGTTATCTGGATCTTATATAACTCTTTGACAGTGAATGCTTCAAGTTTTCTGAATTGGGCCATTATATAATTATAAGAGCTTAAAAAATTTTACACTGATAGTGGATGAAAATTATCTGTTTAAAGCTTTTGACAGTATCTCACTATTATATCAAAATGCATGATTGATGGTAGTGTAAGTAAAACTGATAGTGCATGAAAATTAAATCTCACATGATTTTTTTAGATAAGTAGTACTAAGAGTATACAGAGATGAGTTGGTTTTAGTGTGATTAAACATTTTGAAGGATCTGTGTGCAGCTTCCTGTTTGGTTCATATGGACCACTGTGGCATTGCTTTTATATGAAGGTTTTATGCAAGTTTTTATGAAGTGGGATCCTCTTTGAAAAATTGTCTCATTGTTTTCTATACAGCTCAGAAACAAGTGACAGAACTAGACAAGAGATACCTGAGCCTGTTGCTGGATTTGGTGAACCTTTGGGTCTTCCAATTCATCCTACGTAAGGGTTTCATATTTTTCTGTTGCTTTCACCGTTTCAATGATTTTTGACACTGCTCAGTTGATTGATTATCAATTTTGTGATTTTACACACTCTTACTGTTGGCTATTTTGAGCATTTATGTTCACTGATCTAAATATCAGGGTGTCATGTAGTTGATGGTCCATGCTTGAAAATTATGAAGGCAGTCTGTGTTATGTGCTTATGGGTTTAGGGAGGGTTGGTGTTGGTGGATGGGACAGTTTATGTATGTGACTTTATGTGTGACTTCAATTATGATGTTCTATACAAGATGACTGTTTACCCTGATCTTATCAAGTCGAAGGATGCCCTGATAGGTTCCTGATATCTGAGAAAGGAGATTGTATTACAGAACAAATTAGATCAATAGACAGAAATTAAAGAGCAATTTTCCCACCCAATGAAGAATTCCCTTTAGCTCCAACATAAGCTTAACTAGGAAATACACATGATCCCCCACGCCCCCAAAGAAAACACCTGAGGATGTTTGAATTTTCTATTAGACAAATTCATCAGATCTTTTAAAAAACTTATTAAATATCATATCCTATTTATCTTTCATGGTCAATGATGAATTTCTTCATTGTGAATTGAGTAATGAACATACGTTTTGTGGCTAATGTAATGTCTTTGGCAAATGGTGAATTCCATTATTTCTTCCCACCTCATAGAAGTGAATAATTTATTGTTGCTTAATCTCTGAGCATACATTTTTGCTGATTTTCCTTCTAACTGCCATACTTATTTGCTTTAATGGAACCATCAGTTGCCTATATGCCATGCTGTCTTTAAGATCATTCTTTTTAATGTTCCCTGCATATAACTGCTACTTGCTTTTGTACTAATTAATTGAGTTTTTAATATTTTGTTTTGCTTTTGTACAGAGTTATTTTCCCTTCAGTTCCCATGGGTTCTGGTAGTGATCTTGTTCCTGGGCCTGCTGCTGGAGTGCTTCCTTCAAGGTATTCTTACCTGCATTACTTTTTCAATCTCTTAACACAGTTGTTAATTCCCTTTTTCTTTCCCCAATTTTTATATCTTTTGAACTGTCCTCCCTTGATTTCAGGGGTGGTCATGGCATTGGTGGGAGCATGCTTGTAGGTAAGTTTAGCATATTCCAATTTAGTTATAAGAAATCGTGTATTATTTTTGCATAACCATAATTGTTGATGCTAAGTTCAACACTTGAAAGCAGGGCCTAATGACCCCCGTTGGTTTGGTGGTATTGGTGGAGATCCTTCTTTTCCTGGAGGATTGCCGTAAGTTGTTTAAGTCTCTTTCTTTTTATTATTTCTCCTAGTTGTCAGTGTAGTTAAAGGCAGTGCAACCTACAAGGCACGCCTTAGGTGCTAAGGCGAGGGAAAGGAAGGTTCCAACTTCTTGCTCTTTGAGGCGATGTCACTTCACTGAGGTGTACATCACTCGCACCTTGACAATGTGTTTTCAGTAAGAGAGCCTGACTAATGGGCAATCGGCTTAATAGACCCCAGCCCATGAAAAGCATCAGCTTGCGTGTATAATACAACTATTGAAGTTATGCAATAAATGTGAGAAATGTCACTACCCAACCAAATTCAAGTATTTAACCACCATCAAAGCAAACAGTTACACTTTTTTTTTTAATTCAACTCTTAAATCTACTCTTTACATGATTTGGCACTTTCTATGACTATTTAAAACTTTAATTTATTGATTTTATTATAGTATATTTTCACCACCAACAAACTTCTGCTGTTTCAAGTCTTTCCCTGGTATCTGAGCGCCTACGGTTTATTTGCTTTGCTGTTGTATTTGTTTTCTATTTTCAGTTTCATGCACCATGTAGGTGAGTTGGTCTGTTTTATTTTCTGTGGAGTTGTTTTCTGTTTACTTGCTGCATGCTTTGTTTTCAGTTGTGTCACAACATACATTTGTTTAAAATGTTGTCTCACCCGAAACATTTTAAAAAACCACCTTTATTTTTTATTCTATCTGTTTCATTCTCAGTTTCATGCCACAACTGGCATGTGTTTTAAACATGTTTTTTATTTGAAAGTTAATTTAACTAAATTTTATCATTTTTAGACCAAAAACAACTCAACTTCATAAAATTTTCATTGTACTTTTGACTTTCACTGTACTAATGGGAGTAATGTTGAAAAGAGTGCAGAAAAAACTGTGGAAGGGGTAGGAAGATTTTTTTTTTTCTGTTTCTTTATTATTAGTGTGTATCTTCAATGGGGTTTGGTGCCTCTTTCCTCTGGGTTAAATGCCTCTAGTGCCTTAAGGGTTCCATTTGCCTTTGACTACCTTGTATCTTATACTTGTGGCTAATTTTTAAGCTCATGTGGGTATAAATCAATGTAAATAGGGGTGTTCCTCTGGGTGCACGATTTGATCCCTACGGACCTCCTGGTGTTCCTGGTTTTGAACCCAACAGATTTGCAAGGTATGGTGGACGACATCATATATTCCATGCAAGCCTTGTTTTGATAAACTTCTCAATAAACACATATGAGAAGAAAATAAAAAGATAAAATGAATTTTTTTTTTCATAAGTTAAAATTAGCTTATGTGTAAATTAATTCATAGAAGCTCTCATTTAACTTATCTAAAAGTTGATTTCAACTTGGTAGGAGAAGTTTAATTCATTTTACCTTTTTATATTTTTGTTGGTGTTTATTGAGAAATTTATCGAAACAAGGCCATAGTATTGTTGTCTTAGACTGCAGTTTTCAAAGGTGGAGGAGTTATTATATTTAACACGAAACATACACTGTTTCTAACCCGGCTTGCAGGAATCCTAGGAGGCCAGGATTTGACACTCATCCAGATTTGCAACATTTCCGGAGAGATGCTGATTCAGACTACATATAGTATAGTTGTTGTAATATCAACACCTTCCTTTACTTTATCTTTTTTCCATTTGTCAATATTCCTTTTCTCGGGAAAAAAATAAAATTAGAAAACCCAGGGAGCTCTGCTCATTCGTACCGTTCTTTGTGTTATGCATGTGCACCCTAGATAAGTGGCTTTGGATCATTTAAATATTCCTACGATGTTGACTGTGAACTCGTAAGAGTGAAACATACCAAAATACCATGCACACTTGGAGTGATCTTGAGTTCCCCTTGTCTCAGGGATTTTTATTTTTGTCTCCTTTTAAATTTTGTGTCAAGTCAATTTACTAAGAATTTGAGGAAGCACTAGTTCTATGGAGTTCTTCATGCATTTTTTGTTTCAGGGCCACTATTTAGCATGCATTTTATTAAGATATTTCATTTCATCGTTGCAATGGACATTTTCTTAGTTTTGAATATCTGCACTCTTCAGTGCTCATGCCTGTAGTTAGTCTTAGGAACATCGAGTTTTAAGGGAGCATATTATATTGTAAAAGCAGATAATGCAATATGACTGTGTGTTGGCAATGGAAAGGGGTTCAAAGTTGTGGCACTTATGTGGTTTTCTATGTCAGGTCACCCATGGATTGTTGATGACAACATTGCACCTGATAAACCTCTTGATTTTGCTGTTTTATCATGCCTGAGGCAGTTCTCTGCAATTAATAAACTTAAAAGGATGGCTTTGCGCGTAAGGCTTATGTAAACCTTTTTACTTAGGCTTAATGATTTCTGTGTGCAGACCATGAAAGAACAATTTAATCTTTTATGAATATCTTCGAATTTAGACTAAACTGATAACTAACTGTTGCTTCTTGATCAACTAGAAGGCCTTTATGATCAAACTAGTAAGCCACACTATTGGTTGGGCAAACTTTTCTCATTTCAATCTAAGTTCATTTTCAGTTTCTCACATTCTCTTGATTCTCTCTTGGCTCTGGCCATGTTTATCAATAACTCATACAAGAAAAAAGCATAAGCTTTTTTTAGATACTTATGGATTGTAGGTCTTGGGTTAGTTCTTATCTTTAAGATCTCAGGATGAGGGACTATGAACCCAATCTTTTAAGATGCTCCTGTTCCTCTTTACACTCTGACTTCAGTACCATCTTCAGGATATTTAATTCCAACTTGCAAGGCTTGCTGCACAAGCAAAAGTTGGCTACTCTTACTTAGATACAAGTTATCCTAAACCTCTGGAGATGCAATCACCAGTTCAATTTTTGAACATGTGCATATGAGAATGGTGTAAAGCCCTTCTTTTGTAACTACTATCATCCCCTGGTCAGCTGATTCATTTACCTCCTGAAATACAAAAATAAACTATTAATTAAAAGGAACGGGGTAAGTTTCAAAATAAAACGGTTGCACATATTCAGATGCACTTGCGGTTGAAGAGATTCATGCTTCAACTCAACAATAACAGCAACCAACTCAACCATGGTAGATGTCATCTTATTATCTCTGGGTTTCAGTTCTGCAATTTCTTTGTCCACCTCAATATTCTTCCTTGCTAGCCTTTTAATGGCCAGTCATTGATTTGAAAGTCAATGTGAGTTGTCTCTTCTCCTGTTTACATTAAAAATTTTCTATTTTGCTTATTTAATTGTCTAATTATCATGTTTCCTAATATGGGCTGTGTATATTACTGAGATTAACTTGTATAATTTCTCTGAAGCGATTAATTCAGTAATGAGATGATGTGTACGTGTGTGTTCGCTGCTTTTGGAAACAAAATGGAGGGTATGCCTGGATCATATGCCTTTATGTTTTGTTTACATTAATTGCTGAGCAGGTTTGGGCTTAATCTTCTTACTCTTAATCTTGAGGCTTTCTAGCATTCCATCATTGTACATAATTTGGAGATCACTGAACCTTATGTAAAACATATTTCATGATTTGAGATTATGCACATGTTTACATGTGTGTGATGTGATAATGACATTGTAAGAAAAATAGAATATGATAGAACTCCTACATCAATAAGTGGTCTCTCTTTTTTTGACAGTGACAAATATATTTCCAGCAGCAAGATCAAAAGGTCTTTTATCCTAACACCCATATTGGAAAACATTTGGCATGTTTCTTGGTGTTGTTTACTGCATTTTTGAGGTTTTGCTTTGGTCGGCAAAGATCATTCACAACAATTAACTACAGCACTCTTTGAATTTGACTCAATAAGGAAACAGTCGTGCAGAATTTGGGTTTACATCAATCAAATATGGAGATTAATGGGATCGGATGGTGCAAATAATTTTGAAGGGCTGAGGTAATGGAAATCCGATCTTTCGGTGGTCGAGCATTAATTTGCTCAAAATACACTGCTGCAGACAATGAGCATGAACAGAACTGAAATTATATGAATAACATTATGAATTTATAACTACAAATATGAAGATAGATGATGCCCTACAAGTCTTAATAACAGTCACTTCAAGAAAAAACAAAAAGAATTTTAGACTAAACCAAGCTAGCCGCATCAAAATCACACTTCTGTTAGTCAACAATGCTCTTGGAAATAACAGATTAAACCAAAATAAAGTGAACATAAAAATTTGATGCTGACATAGCAGAAAACATACTGCTATGGATGTGTTTGGATATCCGTTTCACTGCCGTTGAACGGACTTTTTTCACATTCCAATGCAAGAACGTAAAAGGAGGTGAGGACTTGGATTGATGTTACGTTCACGCACTATATCCGACACAATGAATATGAATGTGCCAATTACGCCACTTTTCAACAGAAGGTGTAACCTTCAGCAACTGAACAATAGAAGGAAGCATTTGGCGTGAATCTTGTGGGGTAGTACAATGTGAAAATTGTGCAAGGCTTCTGAGTAAATCAACTTTCCGTTTTCCAGGAAGCTGACAAGAAATAAAATAATTCATACGAATAAGTTTCTCAACAACCAAAAAAACTCAATTAAAGAAAAGTATTAACATAATTCCCACAAGATTCCACTAATCAAAAACATTCACCAGCTAATACAAAATCTACAAAGCTAACTAGTAAAATTTGTTGGAATCAATAATGTATGAAGTGTTTAATTCCTCAAAATTTTGAAGATAACAAAAGTTAATAAATTTTAGAATTCTTAAATATTTATTTTTAATCAGTCTTTTAAGTCTCATTATATAGTAAAAAACTTTTGAAAGTGTCCAATGTCATTATACGAAAATCTAGCATCTAACGCGCCATTCTAAACCAAGTATCCAAATTGCTTTAGAATACATAAGCGCTATGTTGTAAAACTCGTCCAATACTTTTTCTGAGATATCTTAAAATATAACTAAGTTTTAAATGTTTCAATTGGGTTATTCTTGTACACATTGAAACTAATGTTTTATTCCTTTCTTATGAGATCTAACGTTCAAATATCTCAGTATTAAATGAAAATTATGATATTTTTGTGTATAAGTACAACTTTGTAGAAAAGTAAGTCAACTTATCAAACTGTTAAACCAGAATAAGGAATGTTTAGAAAAAATAACTCTGAAATGTAGAATTGCACCTCTTACTTTGGTGCAAAAACAAAAGTTGTTTCTCTGTCTGATCTGCAAATTCGGAACACGCGCAACCATACATGGCAAGCATTAGAATGTGTTTTTGAAGACTGAAGCTCATATATCTCAACGGTTATCTTTTCAAAGGCTATATATATCAAGTTTAGAGAAAAATTAAAGCGAGGAATGAATACGAATGGATTCTCATCTTGTTGGTTGATCTTGCAATAATCTTATCTTTCATACTCTTTGCTTTGCAAAGTCTTTTGCACTTAAACTTTCATATTCTTATATTGTGAGTTCATTTCTTTTAAACACTTAATTTGTGTTGTAAAAGTCTAGAGAGGGTTGGTGATTAAAGAATATTTGAGTTTTTAAATGATCTCAAGTTGATCACTTTTGTAAGGCCTAAAAAGGTAGATTAGAATATTTGCTTGTAACCAAGAAGTTGGTTAGTAGAAATCCTTTTGAACGAAAGTACTGGACGTAACTCAAGTTGAGTGAACTAGTATAAATTTCTTTGTGTGTTTCTCTTTACTTATTCTTACTTGTGTTTTTTTTTATTCATGCAATATTTTCTTTTTGCTATTATAGTTTTGCGAAAAAGTTTTTTTTAAACACACAATTTAACCCTCCTTCTTGTGTGTTTCTGTTTCTTTCAAAATTACCATAGAAAGATTCCTTATTTATATTTTATTTGAGTAAATCAAACAAATTAAAATTACGCAGCTGATCAAAGTTTGAACAAGATAGTATGCTAAGTTCAAAAGGAAATGTTTTTTGAACAGTGCCTGCTAAATATGAAGGAATAAAAAGAGTTGTCTAAATTAATTTCTGGCAATTAGCAACACTAACCATAGAGTTGCTTTGAATAGTGGTACATATCACATCTAGTTATCACACAATTTATTACAAATAAAAAGTTAATACATGGAGAATTAGATCAAAAAGACTTGTGTTAAGCTAGATGGAGAAAATTTATCCTATGCATTGTATACAGTAGCCCATTTCAGACTAGAGGTTGGCAGGTAAACATCTACATAGTATTTTAAACCATTATACTATGTGACTTCAATATTATTTTAAAGATACTCAAAATTCAGTGTGCAGGGTACTATGTGAGGTTGATTTTCATACTATGTAACATTGGAACTGATTAAAGCTTAAAGTCAGTTTGAAACTTCATGTAAAGTGCCTCCCAACCAACACTTCCTTCTAAAGTTCACATTGTTGCTTCCAGCACAATCCTGTTATATTTTTCTTTTTATAATTCATTAATAGCCATAGAGGGTAAGCCTTAGCAAAGCAGCAAAGCCGTTTCATTAAGAGCAGATGATCATGGGTTGTATTTACTTGTTTGTTTGTAACATCACATAGATACAGGTGATCTTAAAATAAAAAGAAAAAGGACCAAACTCCTTCCCCCACCCCCCCTATTTTACTTGTTTGTTTGTCGCATTATATAGATATTTTGAAGCAAAGATTCAATCCAAGATCTCTTTACTGCATCAGAACGAAAGAAAAAACAAAGACAAGATCCAAGACTATAATATAATAGGAAGCTCAGTCCACGACCCCCTTGGTTAAACAAAAGAATATGATTACAAATGATGAAAAAACTCCTTTCCTGACACCCCGTGACATTCCCTGTTCATTTGCAATTTCATCCTTGATCAAATCAACCCTTCTCGTTTCGCTTTACTGCTGTTTAGTTTAGCAGTTGTCCAATTAAAAAAGGTTACAAAATAGGCATGTCCAACACTTGCAAGACATCTTTGAACTCAAAATCACGTGTTTCTCTGTTAAACCTCTCAACCAGTTTGTACCTCGCATCATTCAAATAAAAAGACTGAGCAGTTTCCAAAAGCCATTTTGCCTCTGCGTCAGTAAGCTTGCTGGTAAATACAACATCCCCACGGATCAGTACCAAGTCCTTGCTCTCTGCAAATTCTGTGTAAAAGGACACAGTAAAGTAGGGAGCTGCTTGTGTTCCCCTGGCCTTGTAATCTTCAAGACCTGTAAAAAGCATGTGTGGCGTCTGGACTGCAAGAAAAGAATGAATACGTATGTGAGACAACAATGAAAGTGTTGAAAAAGAGAACACTCAGAATAAATAAATCATTTGTTACAACATGTTTATAATATTCCAGTTTTTGAAAGTAGAAAATTTGTTAAGAGGAAGAATCATTCTTGAAATCTTCCTCTCTTTATCCCACCCACAAACACCCCTCCAATCCAAAAACAAAAGACTTCTGGTTTTCCTCTCAACTATCAAGGAGATCTACCATTAACACAAATTTAAAATCCATTTCTGCTTGCCTCAACATAAATTTAAATTTCTAAAACCTGTCATCATCATATTGGAAGTTCCATAGAAAGTTAAAAACTACAGGTGATCTAAACAATTGAAAAATAATATATAAAAAAAACATTTCACAGTTGACAGTCAGTTAATGTTGCAAGATATAAATAAGGATGTAGTGGTTGGAAAACAAGTGAAAACAATATTCTCCAACATCTTTTACTTATCTGTGGACAAGATTTCAACCAAAATGAGACAAATATCTTAATGCAATAAAAATTCTATGTTTTGGAAACTAGTTTTTGATGCTAGAGCTGCCAATAAAAATAGCTTCTCAAAAATAAAAATGGGAAATAAACCAACCAGAAAAGGAAAAAGGGAGGTAGAGGACAACTATAGTATCAAATATTAAAGATAACATAGAAAGCAATTTCTTCTAATACATTTATTTCCTTCCAAACTGAACAAAACATAAGATTTCAATGTATTCCAAGTTTAGCTTTATCTCAAAATGCTTTTCGTGGCAGCATGTCCATAGTTGGGTGCAGGCAGAGATTGGAATTTTATTTCTGGTCAGGTAAGGTATATTCAAAGGGTGTCAACAGTAGTTATATGAAGCTAGATATTGTCCAGGATCTAGTGGCAAATTATTGACATCTTTTTATATATGTAACAGCAACTGCATCTCTTTCTCCATGCTCGAGAAATACATGGATAAGCCACTAGACAAAATTTTGTGAAATTGCATATCCAGGTAAATTTTCTCTTTCACAAAGGATCAAAATAGTCACCAAATACGATTGTGTATGTTTATTAATACTTCACTTTTGGTTGATTTGTAACGGTTATGTTATTTGCAGCACAATGTAAAGGCTAACCCTTTGAATTTGCTAATTGCCAATTAGGATATCCCTATTTGCTTTGTGGATTACAATAGAGTCCATGGATATAAGTGGACACATTACAATATCTTTGGCCACAATCTGCAAAAATTAATATCAAGAAGGGGAAAAAAATCCCTATCTTACCTATATACATATCTCTATCCATGTAAGAACATATACCTGTCCATGCATAAGTTTAATACTGCTAAATAGTGTTATTGAGTTAAGGTATATCGTGCAGTACATTGTGAGTGCAATTAAGTTGGGTATGTACTGGTTGCACGAGTATTTGACCTAGATTATTATTTATTAGTAGAAATGGGAGTGTTAGTGTTAGGTATCACAATTATTCAGATTTCAGACTCTCTTTCATAAGTTATACTTACTTGTGCTCCATCTTTATCTGTCTTTCACTTTTTCCTCTTTTCCATCTAATCCTATAATGTCAACAATTTCCTCGAATGACCTTTTTTCTTTTTCTTTTTCACTCCAGTCTTTCAAGTTCTCTCATATACTCCCATCCAAGTAATAGATAATATCATAATAATACCTATATAAAATGGGGAAAAAAAATGTTTCTCTTTCAGTCTTTCCCAAATACGAATCAGCAATCAGGTGTAATGTAACACAGTTCTGATTCAAAACAATTATTGATTTTTTACAAATAAATAAGAGAGTAATTTTTGTCAAACCTTGAACAAACATTGTCGTGTATCCACTTCCCCTCCACAAAGGAATGACAAAATATCGACTGCCAAGGATAAAGAAAGTTGAGAACATGAAATCTAGAATAGCACAAATTCATAGTATCAGTATTGATCAGAATGAATACCATTCTGAAGCTCTATTCTCCAGCAAGTGATAAAGTTTAGCTTTCATAGATGCTCCAATATGACCTCTTCCTATGTGATACTGAAATAAAGCCAGTCAAACCATATACTTAAAAATACAATAACAGAAATATTTATGAATAAATAATACATGCACTGATAGTGTAAATGCGTCAATCAATCACAAGATGCTTGTGTTAACTTTATTGACTTTTATAATTGCTATCTTAAAAGTCAATCCGAACATGATTTTCGATTGGTTGACAGGGATAGTGCAATAGTGCATGTCTATAAAACTTTATTTATTTGGCCTATAATTGCAAAACAGCCCAACAGCTTTTTCATAAGTTGCATCAGCATTCCATCAATGACGACAATCAAATTATCACAACAAAGAAGATGCTACAAATACAAGTCTTCTGTATGTGATCCTCATGACAACAAAATTAAAAGCAGGTTCAAAGGAAAATCCTAGAGGCCCGCTCACATCCAAGAAGAACAACTCAATTGCTACTACAAAGATCATCGTCATACTGCTATATGATCGTGGACATTTTGCCTATACCATATACTAACCACACAGAAGAGAGGCCTCCTGTTTCCCATTGATCAACTAACTGCCCAAATTTTCATTTGTTGTTTCGTTTTCCATTCTTCCTGGAGCTTATATCCAACTTATCTTCTTCAATTTTTTTCATTCTCCAAAAACTGAAACAATTCTAACAAATGCAAGTGGCAAAGACAAACAAAAAACATGTTGAGACTACACTGCTCCTTCTCTTAATGCAAGCCAATACCATAGGTTTGTTTGAATAAACTCCTCCATCCACAAGAACTTACAGGAAAAAATAATAATTTCTAAAAGGTAAAATAAATGAAGTTTCTCCTATAAGTTAAAATCAACTTATTATCACCACAACTTTTGGAGAAGTTAGACGGGAGAGCTTCTATAAGAGTTATGAAAGAAGCTCAGTTCATTTTCCTCAGTATATTATACTCTTCCAGCTAGCTGCAGACAAAGAGTATACAGCCAGTTCTCTGGTATAGATTAGTCATTGGCTAAGCCAATGGATAATTTACAGCTTACGCCAATGATATGCTAACCTAAAAAGAGTCTATCCCATTGTTTAGTTGAACAAAAATTGAGAAAAGAGAAGTAGAGAAAAGAAAAGTGGATAAAAAAGGGTAATTTTATGGTGTTTGTTTAAGGAGAAAAATAAAGAAAAGGAAAAATATATATGTGGGATCTATTCAAAAAAAAATTTCTCTTTTTTTGTTAGAGAAAAAAGAAAAAAAAAATTATAAAACTCACATAAAATTATAATTTTAATCTTATTATTTCTCTCTATCTTATCTATATATATTAAGAATAAACATATTTATACAAAAAAAATTATTTTCTTTTTCTTTACTTTTTTATCTAATTAAACAAGTGAAAAGAAAATTTTACTGTTCTTTCTCTTTTATTTTTTTCATCTAAACACCTTAAAAATTTACTCATGATTCTCTTTTCTCTACTTCTCTTTTTATCAAAAAAAAAAAAACGTACAAGTCAAACAAGTTTAAATGATAAAGAACAAGTAATCAAGACTAGAATAAATGAGACATTACATCATCCCAAACAGAAGCAATATCTTCAGGATACCGATCCTTGAGTCTGTGGACATCTACAATAGAATCCAACGGCTTCGGTTGCAGAGGGTTGAACCCAGTGGCGAACCTCGACGTCCTGCAGAAACCAATCGAACCCCATTTCAGGAAATCGCACGGAATCTCCGGTGGATGCAATTTCTTGGCGGCAGGAACCAAAGAGAAGGAGCGCGCGGAAGGGTCGTTGAAGGCAAACGTGTTTCTGGCCTTAGAGGCTATGCTCCTCCAAACGGTGGAGGCTGGGGACACCCTTTGCATTGCGGAATCGGAAAATGAGAGAAAGGAACGAACTTGAGGAGTGGGACAATGGAAGGTTCTGCAATTGCGGTAGTGATTGACACGTCGATTGAAGTTTATGAACTAAATTAACATTAACAATAGCGTACAAAAAGAGGAAAGGGGCAAAATAGAGGGATTTGGATTCTCTCCAGCAGGAGTATTCCCAGCTTCTCTCCAGCAATATTTTGAACCGTTAGATACATCTAAACGGTGGAGATTAAATCTTATAAAATTATTTCAAAATGAATATCAACCGTTGGATTAAAATTTTAAAAAGTCATCTCTCTAACTTCTTCAGCACCATCTTCGCAGCACCAGGGTCTTCAAATTTGCCTCCAAAGGCACCAACACAAACTCGTACGAAGAGTCGAAGACCACGTTAGTTGACCACCCCAAACCAAGTCCCTGTCCCACTTTTTGCAGTGCTTCTTCCTCTCCGTTCATTTTAATATTGCTCATATTAGTTTTAATTCTTACAAACATATAAGAATGTTGTATAATATTTATAATAATAAATTTTTACCTTACTCTTCCTTTGTTTCATTAGAAAAGCCAATCTGAATTATTGGGAAGGAGGCTTTATAGAATTAGAGCACCGGGCTTTTATAATTGTAAAAATAAAAAAGAAGAGGAAAAAATGAAGGAAAATCACGGGCTTGTTATTTCATTATTATTAGTTGTATTTAATTTTGTATTTAGACCAGAATATTTTGTTACGTTGGTTTTCAATGATTGCCGAAATCCAAAGAAGAACAGTTGATTCAATCAACAACCTAATGATTTTGACGCGGCTTCGGGGTCACTAATCATCTATTTGGATTCTCAAAAATTTGAAACAACCTAACCCATGGAACCATCCAAATTAAAATGGTAATTAGAGGGTTTGGGCGGTTTGCGAACATGGTCTTAGTGGGTGTTTGTGCTGGTGGCTTTGGAATGTGATGGTGGAGTCGAATTCGAAAATGATGCCGGAGAAGAAGCTCACAGACAGAGATGACATTTTAATGTTTTAATCCAACGGTTAACATTCATTTGGGAGTAACTTTTATAAGATTTAATTTCAATCGTTTAGATGCATCTAACGGTTCAAATATTGCTGGAGAGAAGTTGGAGACACTCCTGCTGGAGAGGATCCAAATCCCAAAATAGAGAGAGAGGGTTTTGTAGCGTGTTTTGAAGGAATAGAGAGAGAGAGAGAGTAGCTGACCTGAAGGAAACGGGTTTTGGGTTGGGTTATTAAGTTTGACTTGTCAGATTTATTTGGGTTAAAACTATCACAGTCTGACATGGTTGATAGATGATTTTTTTTTTCTCTTAACATATGATTGGAGATTTGATTTTCAGGTTTATGCGTATAGAAAAACACATTGGAGAGATCAATTTTTTGAATAAATTTTAGTACATCGAGAAATTAGTTCTTGTAATTTCACCAAAAAAAATGTTCGGGTTAATCGAGCTTAACAGGTCAACCTGCGACCAACCCATTAAACTTAATAAAACTATGATATGGTTGACAGATGATTTTATTTCTTAACATGTGATTAGAGGTTTGATTTTTAGATTTGTGTGTGAGAAAAAATATATTAAAAAAGTCAATCTTTTAAATAAATCTCAATACATTAAAAAATTAGTTCTTGACTTTGAGCTAAGTAATACCTTATTTCACCCAAAAAAATGTTTGGGTTAAACAAGCTTAACGGGTCAACCCGTTAAACTTAATAAAAACAAAATGGAAAGGGTTTTAGTATCATTAGGGCTTTTTCAGTTTTTCTCTTCCGAATCTACCGCCAACGCAAGCCGTAGGCAGACCAAAGGCGTGGCGTGTACAGAATCGGGTAGCAGCATTCATGTAAGTGCAATGCCATACCTTCCAAACTTTGACATTTTAATTCCAATTGCGTTGATATTATAGTTAGGGTAAATATGTATTTAGAACAATATTATATTGACTTCTTTGGATGGTATAATTATTGTATGTTTAATATTTTCAACTGCTATAATTGAGATTGGGATGATGCTAAGCAGGATAATAGATTAATAGGAGTGTCCCGTTGTAACGCAGGTACTGTCTCTCGTACTCACTTAAATGGAAGGACAATACTGTCCCTAATTTTACCTTCTTCAAAAAGCTATTCAACCGAAAATTTGCTTGGTTTCAATCCATTATTCCCTTCCCATAAAAGCTTCCTTTTTTCTTCACTTCAAAATAAATTTGAATTTTCCCAACCCCAATTTTGCCCCGCTGTGCGCGGTAGCACCATAGCAGAGAGTGGTGAAGAGGCCGGCGGTGGCTCGTGGTTGGGTTCGGCTTCGGCTTCGGCGTGCGTGTGGCTGACGAAGAAAAAATTGGGGAAGTGACTGTTATGTTGGTAGTAATTTTGAGTGATGTTGCTGCTAGCGTATTGGAATTTTATTAGTGGCTTGATTTCGTTCAGTTGCTGGGGATGATTGAATTATTGCTCTCTGTTTTGTTTGTGTTTATGGGCTGTCAATTGATTGCAAAAAATTTCTAATTGCTTGTGTATGTGGGGATGGGCAAGGGTTATCGTGAGTGTTCTTCCTTTAGCTTCAGAAGAAATTTGAAAGAGGAGCAACTTGGTGGTTGTATTCTGTGGTTTGGAATGCAATTGAAGGATGGGTATGGTATGGGGGTCTTGAGGCGCAGTACAGAACGTACTGGTGGTGGGGAGAAAGAAGCTGTCCGGATGGGACAGTGAGTGGCGCGAACAATTCTTTATTTATTTATTTTTTGGGTAGAAAGCTGAACATTAGACTGGGCCATGCGTGGTTGGTTGGCTAGTCTTACCGCTCCATTAAACCAAAGGCAATTGCTAAATGCATCCCCGGAATAGCTAAACATACCCAGCTTTCGCATTTTTGTTTTTTTTTTTTCAAAAATATCCCTTTCTAGAAATTAATTTCCGGAATATATTTTTTCTAATCCGTAAATATTATGAAAATTGATTTCCATAACACATTCTAGAAGCTAAATTCTGGAAGGTGTTAAAATGTTAACACTTCCGGAATGTACTTTCTGGAAGCATAATGATCTTTGGTTAGTTGTTCTGGAGTTTTCCTTTTGCTGTGTAATAACTCTTCTGGAGTACTACGGCAGCATTAAAGCTGCAGTTCAATCAAGCAAGGAAGAGCTGGAAGATGAGAGAAGGTTACGACAGCTTTCAGAAAACTTGCATCGGAAGCTGGCTAGGGAGAGTTTTGAAGTGAAGTCTTCTTTCTTGTGTGAACTATCCAGTGCTCAAGACCGCATCATTTTCTGGGCATCACTTTCTAATTAACTGTCCCCAGGGAGCCCCTAGGTCACATCGAACCGTCATGTGCTACCAGCTTTTGCATTGTGACCCCAGCTTGGAATATTTCATGATTCTAACTGCGGTTGTGGATACATGTACAATAGTCATACGTGCATGCATTAGTTTCTAGTTCCACATTTTCCTGCTTGCTTGTTTGATTATATCTAATGCATCTATGGTGAATCATCAAGCAATAGGGATGGTGTTGGTCACAAAAGGTTTTACATAAACTGCATCTGCTTCACACAACTGTGAGGGTATGATTTGCAATGCTAAAAAATAGCTCATCATTGAATGCCACATTGATCAGACGTAGAAGGTAAATTTTCCCTGGCTTCACCTTCAGCTTGAATGTATCTGTAAATAATGACGTCTTACATAGAATCAAGACATATTGCTTATAGAAAACATTTCATAGCAAGTTTACAATTTCTTGTGGTACTATGCTATGTATAGTGAATGCTATCTTTAAGACAGTACTTGGTGAGTGCCATTTCCCCCCCTCCTCTGGGCTATTGTGATAAGTGGAATGTCATGTATAAATCTTTGTTTTAACTGTTGTAAATTAATTATTTTCTTTAATCTTCTAGGATCTAGTGACTATTCCTAAAACATTTATTTTGATTAGCACTTGATACCTTTGTGAGAGCAGTTATACAATGGCCCTGGAAGTCCATTAATTGTGTAGGCATCAGAGACATTCAGTCCTTCACTGGTTTGCAGGGCTTGGGTAATGACTGCCTCAGGATCTGCATTCCACCATTCTAAAAAAAAATTATGTGAAAGCATGATTAGCTTATGCAAATTAAGAAATGGGTAGACCAGGGTCATCTCTCTAGTAATTTGCTTACCAAATATGATAGGAACTTCCTTTTGGGGATTGGCAAAAGGATATTGAGCGTTGAGCTTGGGAAGAATGATAAGAGGACCATACAAAGTTGATCTTAATATATGGGCATGCCAAAAGAGTGTGCCCCTCTGGCCATTAATGATGTAATTGTAAACATAACTTTGACCAGTTTGGATAGGGTATTGAGTCACATATGCTGGTTCATCAGCCCACCCTGATTGAAGCTGTCGAATGCCATGCCTGTTTGAAACAATGCCAAGTTTTTGACACATTACTACTATGTTCAAGTCATAATAAGGTCACTGCAATTATTCTTGTACCAAATTCTTTTGTTTTTTAGTCTCAAAACAGAATGCTATTTACCAGCGAATGGGGATGTTATTCTGCACATGGCTAGTCACTTTGATTAGAAGATGGTCTCCCTCCCTAGCTACAATACGAGGTCCTGGAAACTGGCCATTCACTGTTACCATGCTCTTTGTGTGGCACAGTTGTGTCACATTTTGGTACCTTATCTGTGTTGGTATATGAACTCAATTTATTACTTATAGAGTCAACAGAGGAATAAAAGACAAGGTGGGGCATAAAGTCTCAAATTAGAATATGATTTATGCTGTCATGATACGCATGGTTCTTGGTTCATGCTGATGTTTGTCCCTTGTGGTTTAAATATTTACAAATACCATATCTACTATACTAGTTTGCTCCAACTCCAATTACTTTGTATTGACCATGCTAACTGATGTATTCATTGCAGTAACTGCAATCTACATAACATGGAATTTGTTATTTTGTCACTTGTGTTTGTATTAACTAGTATAATACAGATATAATGCATTTAGTTAATCAATGATTGCCTTTATTCTATTTCACATTCGTTTGTCAGAGGGACCCTTGATACAACAAGATTGTTGTGTTGCATTGTGACCTAGAGTCTCCCTAGGGAGAGTTACTTGGAAAGTGATGCTCGGAGAATGATGCGGCCATCATTGGATAGTTGACACCCAAGAAGGAAGATGTTATGTGCCCTTGCTTGGGATCGAGTCACGGGTCTAGATACGGTAGACACCTTGCAATCTATAGTGAAGGCAAGGAGCATACTCGTCCTTGACAGAGCCCCTCCTAAACCCACAAGAGAGTTTTCTAAAGAAATAATTTCTGATGATTTCATTCCAGTCATAAACTGCCCTTTTTAAAAGGCTACAAATAAGAAATCCTAACTGAATCCTAATTGATAAGATCTTATCTAATAAAATATATTCTAGCTAAATTCAAACTAAATTCAAAACTAAGGTTGATGAGGATTCTGTTAAGTAGAATCTTATCTTATAAAAACAGAAAGAAATCCCAAATTATCTGGAAATAAAAGCTAAAATTATCCTAATCTGAACAGGGAATAAAAATATGAAATTATCCTAATCTTTCACAATTTTCCTGCGCTGATATTGCTTCCCAATAAATGCATCTATATCATCACTCCCCTCCTCGACTTTGAGCGTGTCCTCAAGCTCAAATTCAGGATAAACTGTTTGAAACTGATCAAGAGGTTCCCATGTAGCTTCCTCTGGAGAATGGCCAGCCCAATGGATGAGCAACTCTCTATTGCCTCTATTCAATCTATTGCGAAGGACTGTGTGGGGAGTAGGCAAAGCTTTGCCATCAAACACTGGGGGTAAGGTGCCTACAGTAGCTGGTTGGGGTCCCTTATATGGCTTGAGAAGAGAAACATGAAAGACGTCATGCACTTTGCTATCTTTAGGGAGTTTAAGTCTATAAGCAACCTGGCCGACTTTGGCCACAATTTTAAATGGCCCAAAAAATTTTGGGAGGAGCTTGTGATGTTTTTGCTTAGACACTGTGAGCTGTCTATAGGGATGGAGACGTAGCCAAACCCAATTGCCAACCTCAAAGTTTAATTCTCTATGCCCCATATCGTAGCTAGTTTTCATTCGGTGTTGAGCTTGCATTAGTCTAGCACGAGCTTCTTGGAGGACTGCATCACGTTCTTGCAATGTCTTGTCAACAGCTTCAAGTCGAGTGGAACCTGCAGAGTAGGATAGAAGGTGTGGAGGATCTCTGCCATATACCAGCTGAAAGGGGGTGGCACCCAAAACAGTATGGTAAGATGTATTATAGCAGAATTCAGCCCAAGGAATCCAATCAACCCATTTGCGAGGGTGATCACCAGTAAGGCAACGAAGATACATTTCAATTGTGCGGTTAACCACTTCCGTTTGGCCGTCGGATTGCGGATGGTACGCAGAAGAGAAGGCTAGTTTGGTTCTGCTAAGGCGAAATAATTCCTTCCAAAACAAACTTAAGAAAACCTTGTCGCGATCGGAAACTATTGACTCCGGGAGGCCATGAAGGCGAAACAACTCTGTAAAGAAAACTGTGGCAACTGATAAAGCTGTAAAAGGATGTGCAAGAGGCAAGAAATGGGCATACTTTGAGAGTCTGTCCACCACCACCAGTAAAACTGATTTACCACGGGTTTTAGGTAATCCTTCAATGAAATCCATGGAGATATCAGCCCAAATTTGTTGTGGAATTGGGAGAGGTTGAAGCAAACCAGCAGGTTGAAGATTCTGCCACTTGTGCTGTTGGCATACTGAACAATTCTGCACAAACTCAAATATATTAAGTTTCATCCCTTTCCAATGAAAATCGTGCCTGAGACGATGAAGAGTTTTCAGGCTGCCTCCATGTGTCAAATCATGAATGGCTGAGAGAATTGTAGGGATGAGAGGAGAAGTAGGTAGTAAATGTACCCTTCCCTTATAAAAGATTAAGCCATCACTGGCAGACCAAACTGATCCCAACTCCCCATTTGTAATACTTCGTTGCAGCTACAATAACTCAAGGGTGGTGGCTATTTCTCTTCGAATGGCATCTACGATTTCAGCTTGCGGAAAAGACACTACCATGGCTTGAACAATGTCCTCATCTCGCCTGGACAATGCGTCAGCACCCTTGTTTAATTTGCCCGCTTTATATTCCACTCTAAAATCAAATCCCATCAGCTTACTCATCCAATATTGTTGAGGAGATGTAGTAAGACACTGTTCTAACAAATACTTGAGGCTTGAAATGATCAGTGCGGATAAGGAAACGTCTTCCCCAAAGATAAGGACGCTAATAAGCAACTGTCTTGGCCAATCCTATCAATTCTCGCTCATACGTAGGTAATTTCAAGTGCCTTTCTGCTATTTTCCGACTAAAAAAGGCAATGGGATGTCCTTGTTGTTGTAGGACAGCACCAAAGCCACTACCAGAAGCATCACATTCAATCACAAATTCTTCTTCAAAGTTTGGCAATTTAAGCATAGGGGCTGTGGACAGCGATACCTTCAATGTATTGAAGGCAGTTTCGGCTATGGCACTCCATTGGAAAGCCTTCTTCTTCAAGAGGCTCGTCAGAGGGGCTGTAATTTGGCCATAATCTTTAATAAATTTTCTGTAATAGCCTGCTAACCCAAGGAATCCTCAGAGAGCCTTAACTGTTTGAGGAACAGGCCAATCTGTAATGGCCTTGATTTTAGTCATATCCACCTCTACACCAGCCCCATGAATAATATGACCAAGATATGCAACCTGTGTCTCGCCAAAACAGCACTTGGATTGCTTCAAAAATAGCATGTTAGTCCTCAAAAGTTCAAAAACTACCCTCACATGATGCATGTGTTCCACCCATGTCTTGCTGTAAATTAAGATGTCATCAAAGAAAACCGAAACGAACCTACGTAAGTATGGTTGGAAGACTTCATTCATCAAACTTTGAAAAGTTGAAGGGGCATTGGTGAGCCCAAACGGCATGACTAAAAATTCAAAGTGGCCATGATGTGTTCGAAATGCCGTTTTCTCTATGTTGGACTGTGCCATTCGTATTTGGTGGTACCCCGATCGTAAATCTAACTTTGTAAAATGTTGTGCCCCATGGAGCTCATCTAACAATTCATCCACTATGGGAATAGGAAACTTATCCTTAATAGTGCGGTTATTGAGTTCCTTATAGTCCACACAAGAGCGCCATGAATCATCATTTTTTTTTACCAAAAGGACTGGAGAGGAGAGTGGGGGCCTACTAGGTCGAATAAGCCCCTGTTGTAGCATTTGTAAACATTGTTTTTCGATCTCATCCTTTTGAAAATGTGGGTACCGATATGGCCTCACAACAACAGGTTCTGTTCCTGGAATAAGATTGATGTGATGATCACAACCTCTGCTAGGAGGTAAGTAAGAGGGCTCCAAGAATAAATCTGCAAATTCAGCCAGTAAGTTGTCCATGAGCACGGTTGGAGAATTTTGTCCCTGCATCAAACTTAGTCTAGGTGCTGTTCCAGGGGGTCACCCTTCCCATAGCACTTTCTGTCCATTAATCTCAAACGCCATTGTTAAGGAATTGAAGTCCCATAGGATTGGGTCAAGCGTGCGCAGCCATTTGACCCCTAAAATCACGTCAAATCCCTCCAATGGGATAGTATAAAAATCTGCATGAAATTTATCATGAGCAATTGAAAATAAAACTGATTTACAAATGCCCATACTGAGTACTTTCTCTCCATTTGCCACATATACTTGGAGTCCTGGCCTTTTCCATACTTCCAATCCCAATTGTGGGATTAAGCCCTCACGCAAAAAGTTGTGTGTGCTTCCCGAATCCACCAAAACTGATACAGTCACTCCTGAAATTTTTGCAAGCAATTGCATGGTATGGGAATCACAAGTTCCATTAATGGCATGTATAGAAATCTGAGGGTCTAGTGCAGTTTCCTCTTCTGAATTGCTGTCCTCATTTGGTACCTCAATCCAAAACAACCTTTTGCATTTATGTCCTATTGCATAAGATTCATCGCAATTGTAGCACAGCCCCTTCGCCCTTCGCTCTGCCATCTCTGTTCGTGTTAGTCTTTTAACAAACGGTGTAGAAGAACCCATTCTGTTACTGCTCCCAGCTAGTTTATGTGTGTGTTCCACCTCCTTTGCTGTCAAACTTTTCTGGGTGGAGGTAATAGGCCGCTTCTAAAAGATTTTCTCATAGTATCCTTAGAAACCTTCTGCTTGCGTTCTAATGCTCGAGCCATATTCATGGCGACGCCCAAATTACCTGGTTGCTGGAACTCAATATCAATTCTTAGTTCCTCTGACAACCCAGCTGTAAAAAGATCCACCTGTTGGCGAGGTTTAAGATCAAAGGTTCTGGCTAGTAAGGATTGAAATTGTTGTTGATAATCCTCTACAGAACCTGTTTGCTTCAGGTTGGCCAGCTCGCCTAATGGATTATTGCTCATAGGTGGCCCAAACCGTATATGACAGAATTCCTTGAAGCGCCCCCACTTGAGGTCTGTTTCTTCTCCTTCTATTTGGTCAAACCATAACTGCACCTCTCCTATTAGATGAAAGGCTGCTAATCCCACTTTGTCTTCATCCGCTATCCTCTGATTTATGAAAAATCTTTCACAACGTTTCAGCCATCCCAATGGGTCCCCAGTGCCATCATAAGTGGGAAATTCCATTTTGGAATAACGGGGAACCATGGAACCTCCAAACTGTGAGTAACTTTTGTCTCCTGAACCTTTATTCCCTCCTTTGTTGCCACTGCATGTTTCCCTTAACTTCTCTCCGACTGAGCTTTTAGTAACCGCAGCAGAAAGGTTAGCCATCTGCTCCTCTAGTGCACTCTGCTTGGCAGCCATCTGCTCCATGAAGGCATTCAATTTTGTAGCTAAATCTACGTCACCCATGCTGGCTTTGGATACCAAGTTGTTATGTGCCCTTGCTTGGGATCGAGTCATGAGTCTAGATACGGTAGACACCTTGCAATCTATAGTGAAGGCAAGGAGCATACTCGTCCTTGACAGAGCCCCTCCTAAACCCACAAGAGAGTTTTCTAAAGAAATAATTTCTGATGATTTCATTCCAGTCATAAACTGCCCTTTTTAAAAGGCTACAAATAAGAAATCCTAACTGAATCCTAATTGATAAGATCTTATCTAATAAAATATATTCTAGCTAAATTCAAACTAAATTCAAAACTAAGGTTGATGAGGATTCTGTTAAGTAGAATCTTATCTTATAAAAACAGAAAGAAATCCCAAATTATCTGGAAATAAAAGCTAAAATTATCCTAATCTGAACAGGGAATAAAAATATGAAATTATCCTAATCTTTCACAATTTTCCTGCACTGATATTGCTTCCCAATGAATGCATCCATATCAGAAGACTTTAGTTCAGAAAGCTCCCTAGCTAGCTTCCAACGTGGGTTTTTTGAATGTTGTCGTAACCTCCTCTTATCTTCTAGCTCTTCCTTGATTGATTGAATTGCAGCTTTAATGCTGTTGTAATACTCCAGAAGAGTTATTACACAGGAAAAGTAAAACTCCAAAACAACTAACGAAAGGTCATTTTGCTTCTGGAAAGTACATCCTAGAAGTGTTAAAATTTTAACAACTTCCGGAATTTAGTTTTTGGAATGTGTTAAATACATTCTGGAAACTAATTTTTGGAATATTTACCAGTTAGAAAAAATATATTCCTGAAATTAATCTCCAGAAAGGGGTATTTTTGGGAAAAAGAAATACCAAAATTGTGAAGGTGATACATTTAGCAATTTAGGGGGTGCATTTAGCAATTGCCTAAACCAAACTGGCAGTATAACAAAAATATATAGGCAACTGCTAAAGCTAAATTCATCCCCCTTTTTTTACTTTTACACTCCCCTTTTCACCTCTTGTTTTTTTTAATTTTTCTTCCAAAATACCTCTTTTCAAAAACTAATTTCACAAACGTATTTTTCCTTAATACATTCTGGAAACTAATTTCCAGAAGTATTAAAATTATAACACATTCCTTTCTGGAAGCCTACATTCGCTGGGGAATGTGGATTCTTTTCCGTCTACAATCAAAACATTCGATGTCACTTTCTGTGTTGTTGTTCTTCCATTTACATCTCTTGCCTTTTGCTGGTCTGAAACGGCGAGACAAAGGTGTTTGAGCATAACCAGGGTAGCCATGGCTAGTGGAAACAGATTTGAATATCTTTTGGTGAATTAGGATTCTCATTATGTGGTTAAGAAGGGAAGGATCACACTCTAGAGTTGATGACATCTCTGATATTGTCATAGTGCTTCTATGGCTTTCAATGGCATCAGCTATGCCAAGCTCAATGGCACATTTCACCATTGTAACTTCCACAAATCCAAATATGTACTTCCAGATATCCACTCGTGCTTCTGCTTCTTCTTCTCTATACCATACTGCTCTTTGTATTTCTCCCATATCTAGCTCTCAATCTCTGGTAAGTATTTAATGAACTTACCTTTCGTGAGAATAGTAACAGGGGAACTTTTAAAAAATGATCATATATAATAAATCCAATTTTTTTTTGAGATTCTCAACAGCCCAAAGTAGAGATTAGGCAACAAAATATTTCATAATAATATTGAGAAAAACTTAACTGGACTTTTCTAGTTGTTGTTTCTTTATTCCTTCATTTCGTTAGTAGCTCTCTTTCCCTCCTTTTTATTTGTTCTGCTCCAGAGAAGGAGAAGGAACAGGACTGAGAATAAATAATTTCAGTTTCATGAGTTAGGACTCCTTTACACGTGTAATGAAGACAAGGATTTGGCTCATTCTCTCGTTGCCAGCAAAACGTTGATGTACCATGCAGCTTGACAACAGGCCTCTGTCCACTGTGGCCAACGGTTTGTTACCCTATTTGCTCACCGCATCCATCCTTTGCCTTCACAATCAGATAAGTCACCCTTAAATTGATTTATATCTGATTCAGTAGTTGGCTTCCGAGACCTCACCAGCCTTGCCATTGCTCCTAACAAAGCGTCTCTGGTCTCTGATTCAATTGCACTTGCACTTGTTCTTGTAATTCGCTCAAACAGAGACTGGACCCAAAAGAATACAATGTATCGAACCAAAACTTGGCAGCTGATCCAAATGAAGACTCGACTAATTTAGCTATGGCTACTACACTCATCATAGTTACAAGCAATGCGCCACCTCCAGATGAAGTCTATATTTATTTATTATTATAATCTATATGATCAAGAATCTGGATTTTGTTATGGTTTGTAATCTTGGGTATTGATGCCCAACTAAAGAACGGTCAAAGGATGTAGGCTTTTGAAATTTCCAGAATGTGTTAACTTCCAGAATTTAGTTTTTGGAATGTGTTAAAATTTTAACATGTTCCGGAAATTAATGTCCAGAATGTATTAGGGAAAAATACTTTTGGGAAATTAATTTCCGAAAAGAGGATGTTTATTTATTGTTATAATCTATATCATCAAGAATCTGAATTTTGTTAAGGTTTGTAATCTTGGGTGTTGATACCCAACTGAAGAACAATTGAAGGATGTAGGCTTTTGGAATTTCCAGAATGTGTTAACTTTCGAAATTTGGTTTTCAGAATGTGTTAAATTTTTAACACCTTCTAGAAATTAATTTCCGGAATGTATTAAGGAAAAATATGTTTGGGAAATTAATTTCCGAAAAGAGGATATTTTTGAAAAAAAAAAGTGTAAAAGTAAAACCAAGGGGGGGGGGGGGGGGTGTTGCTTAGCAATTGCCTACTTTTAGACTAGTTTATCTTTTAGATAGCATTTTATTTGTATATACATGGGTACACATGCTGTAACCCAATACACTGAATAATACAGATTTAGCAAAGGGATTAGTCTTTGCCTGTCAATATACACACAAAAAAATGTATTTTGAACTTACTATTTTATTTAACTCTTACTTTCCTCTAGGGTAAGTTTTGATTGATCCTTATATCAGACATCAGACCATGACTTTGATGGATTCAGTTCATTCAATTTGTTCAGTGATTCTTAGCCTCCAAACCCTATCAGGGTTGAGAATAGCAAGCTATAGCACTGCTTTAGCGTCATGGCGGAGCAGAGCGGCCCTTGGCCGTGACGGGGCACTCCATAGTGGAGCAGTTCAGTGTCGCGGCTGTAGCTGTCCAAATAGTGGCCGAGAGAGCACCACTATTCTGTTTTTCCAAAAATGTGTTGCCGATCTCCCTCATTTGGCGGCGTGCGTGTGGCCATCTTCGGTGGTGTGCGGCCGTTCTGCAGTTGTTCGGCCCCCTGTTCTGCAACTTCTGCCCTTGTCTAGGGTTGCAGAAGCAGCGGACACGTTTCTGTTTTGGGTAGAAGAAAAGATAGTTGAGTTCTGTGAGGAGGTGGCGGCTGAATGGTTCATGGGAGAAAGAGAATAGGGTTTTTTAGTTTCTAGAGTTAGAGGGTGTTGGGCCTGTACCTCAAATTGGGCCATTCTGTACCAAAACAGGCCCAGAATTGGGAAAGGTGTTCTTTTGTTGCTTTTTTATTATAAATCATATATTATACTTTTATAAAACTATAAGATATTCTATAATGTTTTAAAATATTTAAAAAGTATAGAAAAACATTAATACATAATTATATATTATATAATACTATATCATAGAGACAAATATACAATATATAATAATAAATAAATATATAGATATATATAGAAAAAATGTAATAATTATATAGAATTAATATAATAATAAGAAATATATATAATAATAATAATAATAAGCAATAGAATATATATATATATATATATTAAAAAAATTTAAATAGTGGCCATCCTGCCATACGCTATCCTGCTTTAGCATTTTTGGGGTTGGCCGCTACCCTCTGCTATCCAAGATTTAAAACATTGAATATTAAGTGTGCTCTGTTGCCTGTTCCACCATCACTCTATTGTGTGCTGCTGCCGTTGCTGTTGCTGTTTCGACTCTCTCCAACTTTGCATTCCTTCTATTTCTACTTGCACTGGTTTTTGTTCTTTTCTTATCTTCTCATTCATTCTCTGATCCATCTGTGATTTGTTTGTTGTTTTTCTTTGTTTCTATTAATGTCCTGTGATCTGTTATGTGTGTGTTGCTGCACATTCACACTCTGCCTTTTTGAAATCATAAGAGCATTATACCTGGCATTATTCTTAGAATCAGTGGAATTATTATTCTATGTTTTGAATTTGCGAACCTAATTGAGAACACATCTGGTTCTTTCATTGCAAATCTAAAATGATTCACAGACAGCGTAACAATAGCAGAGTCCGATCTTCTGAGCACCATCTATGAGAGGATGTATTTGTTGCTTAATGACTTGGTTGCTTGTTTGTTATGTAAGTGTGCTGCATTGTGCCTGTTGTGTTATTGTATTTACATTTTATTTTAGGATGAATTTGAATTTTGAAGTTACTTCCTGTTGGTTATTTTCTTGGTATTTTTAAGTAACGGATTTGATAAGCACCTGATTGTTACAGCTTCACACAATGTATTTGGCTGTTTGTTACGACCATCCAGGATGTATTTGACTATTTGTTGTTGTTGCTCTTAATTTTCCAAGTTATGAATGTTGTTTGACTTTCTTTTGGGTTTCATTCTTTATTTTAAATTTTGTAAAGTATGCCCCTTCAAGCATTGTTGTAGAGAATCTCATAACCCAAACTGAACTGGTCCAAATATGTTCAAGATGGTTTGGTTTGTTTTGTCCCCAAAAAAAACTAAAAAAATAAAGGAAATTGAGAAAACCAACCTGAAGGTTTTAAAATGTATCGGGTTGGACTGTAATATCACCACTCCCCCCTATCTGGAGGGTGAGATCATTAGTCGTCTCTCTTTCACACTGATTCTGCTAGTGCTTATTTTGTTTTGTTACCCTTCTGTTATAGGTATTAAGGTTCTAATAAAAAAGGTTGATCAGCATAAAAATGGAGCTCACTATTACACAACCTGATGATTGGCATCTTCACCTTCGTGATGGTTCCCTACTTGAAGCTGTCCTCCCTCACAGGTCATTTTGCTTGCAATAAAAATAAAAAAAAAACCTCAGTGATACTCTACTATTTTAAGAGTTATGCATTGCAATTTTAGTAAGAAATAAGAAGAAAATGACGTAAAGGTAAAAATTAGAGAAGATGTCATATCACAAGCTTCTAAGTATCTAGGATCAATATTACAAAATGATAGCAAAATTAATGAATATTTCACACACAAGACGCAAGCTGGGTGGTTAAAATGGAGAAAGACATTGAGGGTTATTTGAGATCGTAAAGTATCTTTCAAGTTCAAAGAGAAGTTTTATTGTACTACTATACGACTAGCTATATTCTATGGTAGCGAATGTTGAGCTTTAAAAGGACGAGAAAAAAGTGGGAGTAGCATAGATGAGTATGTTAATATGTGTGGCCACACAAGAAAGGACAAGATACTAAATGATTGTAGGAGATGTTAGTGCGACCCCTATTGAGGAAAAAATGATAGAAAATCAATAAAGGTGGTTTGGACACATGTTAAGGCCACTAGAGGTTCTGGTGAGGAGAGTAGATCACTTAGTTTTTAGACATTGGAGGAAATTATTAAGAGGGATTTCATGGTGAATAATATCTTTAAAAATTTGTTTTTAACGGCGTTGTATGATCCGTGTAGTTGACTTCACATAGTGGGATAAGATTATTGTTATTGTTGATACTCTACTATTACCTAATCTTTTGTGGGGTCAATGTGAGAATGGCTTGCACACTGCATCTTTGTGTAGTTTGGCATCCATTTTGTTTATTGCATTCCCACTGAAATTCACGAGAGTTCTGATTCATAACTATTGTTCTCACAGTGCAAAGCATTTTGGAAGGGCTATAGTAATGCCAAATTTGAAACCACCCATCACTACCACGGCCACTGCTGTCGCTTATCAAGAGTCCATTTTGAAAGCAATACCTAAAGATAGCAACTTCACTCCTCTCATGACACTTTACCTCACAGACATGACTACTCCTGACGAGATTAAACTTGCAAGTGAGTCTAATCAGTGGGGTGCACAAATTTAAAAAATATTACCTATGAAATATGAAGAGAAAAAAGTTTTAACTGTATCAGTAAGTTTAATTTGTGTGTCTATTTGTATATAAGTTTTGTTCTGAATCTGGTTAAAATAAAGTTTCTGTTTTCTTCTTTTACCTCTTATTGATCAGCCTTGTATTTGTTGCAATGTAATTGTCTAACATGTATAATGTTTGATCCTGTAACAGATGTCTTTCCCATGGACCATGAAGCCATGACAGTCAATGTTCATTTATTATTTGATTAGATTACACCCTCCATGCTCATCTGGCTTTGTTCCCCCCACCCCCTATTAATCATAGTACAGTACTTGATTATGCTACTTGCATTGACAGAAAAAAGTAGACTTGTTTATGGTGTAAAGTTGTATCCTGCTGGTGCTACAACAAACTCCCAAGATGGTGTTACAGATCTTTTTGGAAAATGTTTTTCTGTTCTTGAGGAAATGGTTGAGCAAAATTTACCATTATTGGTAATTTAATTTTTTTTATTTGTGGTTTTTGTTTTGTTTATTTCTTTACATTCTGTCTCCCCACCCCAATTTTGTGTGTGTGTGTGTGTGTGTATGTTTAATGTTCTTATACTTATGTATAAGAATGTATTTCATTCTTTATGTTGCCATGCTTGCCTTCTTAATTCAAATCAGTTCTGATAAGTCACATTTTTCATGAATTAATGTACGCTATTGTAATAAAATGTACTATTTTACTTGTTGGATACCAATTTTGGAGCATGTCCACAATGAAAACATCTAGTAACACTTCAGCACTTAACTACGAGCTGGCTGGTGCTTGTGGCAGTCAAGTGCTGCCTGGTGACATGTTTCCTTCATGTTTGCCTTTTATTTAATATGTTAAACTTAGAAGTTTACATTGTACTTTCTTATCTGTGAATATGCATGACAGGTTCATGGAGAGGTTACAAATTCAGACGTTGATATTTTTGACCGAGAAAAGGTCTTTATTGAAACAATTTTAGAGCCTTTAGTTCAAAGGCTTCCACAGCTGAAGGTTGTGATGGAGCATATTACTACTGCAGATGCTGTTAAATTTGTAGAGTCTTGCAAAGAAGGTAACATATAAATTACTTGGAAGAGCTAATTTATCATTGTATTGTACTATTTACTTTTAAAATTATTCTCATGATTTGCTATATTTGTAAGGTTATGTAGCAGCAACTGTTACACCACAGCATCTTCTTCTGAATCGTAATGCTTTGTTCCAAGGTGGCTTACAGCCTCACAATTACTGTCTTCCAGTGCTCAAAAGAGAGATCCATAGTATGTAACTTTGTTTTCCTTCCTGTACAATCTAATAAATTTCAACATCTTTCAGGTGTTCTATCAAACCTTTAGTTTAAAATTTGAAAAAATGATTCTGTGGAAATTAGAAAAATTGACGGAATGATTTAAATCATATGAATTTTATAATTTTCTTTGGTGTTACACAGTCTTCAGTAAATTAGTTAGATTCCTGATTGATTTGATTTGCATGGGAAAAGATACATATGTTTTGCAGTGCATTGAATGGTCTTTGAAGAAACATCATTATACTTTTATAAATTTTAATTTTGCTAGAGTGTAGTACAGAGTACCATTGAACAATTTCTATGCTGTAATAATTCCTAAGTTAGGTTGAGAAAGTGTCACTAGGGACAAGGATCATCACGTTGACAATTGTTACCAAACTGCACGTCTTGGTCATCTTACCTTGAGCTTGTTTTCTTTTTTGTTTCTTATTTAGGACAAGCTATTGTTTCGGCTGTCACTAGTGGAAGTAAACGATTTTTCCTTGGAACTGATAGTGCTCCACATGATAGGCTTAAAAAGGAATGTCCCTGTGGATGTGCTGGCATATATAACTCCCCGGTCGCTCTATCACTATATGCCAAGGTTTTTGAAGAGGTAGCACTTATATTACAATGTTCATAATATAATATGCCAATTTTGGTATTTATGTCTTCATTTCACTTATGTGCATTTGGGTAGTTTCAGAAGTGGGATTTATATTGTTCAATTGGAATATGCAGTGTTTCTCTGAGATTAAATAGTAAATAGAATATGTGATTAGAAACAAAAAATATCATTTCCAAAAGGTTTGCAAGACAAGCAAGTATCGTGTATGTTAGAGGTGATGATGATATCTAGTAATGCATCCCATGTTGGTGTGTCTGTAATTTGCACATGCATTTCTCAGGTGTGCTTCATGGTATGTGATAGAACGCAGTTGATTGAACTGGTATCATAACAGCGAGAAAGAATGGGTTTTTATTGAATGAAACTAGGGAGAAGCCCCCTAGGAACCAATACACTGCTCCAGATATTTCGAGAGGTCTGGATCCACTCCTTACACTGTTTCTCGATCACCAAAAGTCCCCTAAACTGTTTACAGTTATTCCTATTTATAGGCAACTACTTGGCTGCCAACATAAACCCACCCTCAATGGGCCTAATCAGCTGCAGACCCATTCCCCTTCTTTCTAACACAAACCCTTGTATTTCTTTGGCCAATTAACCTAACTAACTAACTAATTACTGACATAACTAACTAACTAATTGGTATCTATCAGTATGATAATATGCTTAATGGAGTATGTGATGGTTTGTCTTATTTTGCATGCTTCCCAATTTGTTTTATGAAATTTTTACATTGTTTCAGGCTGGTGCACTTGATAAGCTGGAGGCTTTTACAAGCTTTAATGGACCTGACTTCTATGGCCTCCCCAGAAACAAGTTAAAGATTAAACTGAGGAAAGCTCCTTGGAAGGTACCTGATTGTTTGTCGTTTCCATCCGGGGACATTGTTCCCATGTTTGCTGGTGAAACCCTTGAATGGGAGGCATTGCCTTGTTGACTTGCGGGTCTATTTCAAAGTTTGGTATCCTTCAGCTTAACATACTGATTGCTGAGATGAGAATTTATGTAGCGTTCAGAACTACGATCAAGCAATCATGTTCTAATTTTATCAGTCTGTTCTGCGTTTATTTTGCAGACTGTTCTCATTGCCTTTTTCTAGGTCAGGAGAATTTCAATATGAACCACCGACTGTGATTCGTAAATTATTGCTTGTTGAGATGGGAATTTGTATGGTATTCAGAACTTTGATTAGGGAATATTGTCGTTGTTCTAATTTTATCAATAAACTCTGCTTAAATTTTCCAGATTTGCCTTGTTTCCATTTGCTGTTCATGGGTCTGAGCTGAATTTCTGTATGAACCAAAGTGCCCACGGGACACCAGATTTTAAAATTGAATGGCATATATAAAATTCAAAATTTTATACCTTGTTGCAAAAGACTTTTATTATTCTGTAATTTCTCTTTTTTATATTAATTTTTTGAGCAGTGTTATTTCATAAGAACAATATTTTATTTACACGAATAATGTTGCACTGTACATTCTAACGTAGAGGCAGAGAACTTTTCTTTAGAAGCTGAGTATAATACAAAAGTTTCTGATTTTGTTCTAGCAAAGCTTGTTGGCCGAAACCAGAGGGCTATCTTGCACCATAGTGGTTTTCTGTTAACCTGTAACTGCAAAAATTGATGTATCAGCAATGGTTTGAAACTTGGAATGCATTGAACAATGGAGTGGATGTTCTGCCTTTGATAGATTCCAAATTAGAAGGTAAAACTCAATGTGAAACTGGAAGAGCTAACTAGAGAATGCAATGGTGCATTCAAGATCATGAAAAAAGATAGACCATCGGATACCTTTTTTTAGTTTGAACGCATGATTATGTTCATTCTGTGACAGAATTAAACATCTTCATAATCAATCATATACCTCCCTATCAGGTTACCCATTTTTCTTTGTTTTCATTTCCACTCTCATAATTCAGCTTATATAACATGTTTTCTGTAATTATTTATCTCCAAAGACTCGGCCAATTCAACATATATCAGCAAGTATACTACAACAAAGAAGGCAAAAGCCATAAAGTAGCAGTATGTAGGAAATCAGCCAGAAACATCTATCCTTTACTCACTAGGATGCCGAACCCATTAGACATGTTTTTTCTCCCTTCAATTAGCGATCACATCAATACTCAATATAAAGGTATTTGAAAACAGCCATCTTTTGTAGACACTAGATAGATGTAGTCTTATTCATTTTCCCTTATTTTACTGTTAGTCACAATAAATAAATAACCACTGCAGGCTCAATCTAAGAGTTGGTGTCAATGGCAAATAAATGAATTTATTGCAGTCTTTCTGATCCAAATTGTGTGAGGTCATAGTATGATGGCAACTCCAATTGCAATCTCTATTGAGTATAGCTATTGGAGGATGGACAAATACAGAGAGTCTTGATTAAGGTTTTATATTGCAGTTGTGGTTGTCACGATATTTAATATTGTGGAAAATTACAGACAAATATAGTTGATACAACCACAATTACAGTCACGAAGACACTAAAAACATGTTGTAATTGCATTATAGTTGCGGATCGTTTTTCATAACCTTTCTTGTCCATATGAGAAGCGACTAGAGTGGATCTTTCGGCAACCCATGACCCTATAGTGACGAGGCTCAACCTTACAACCACGTTAAGGCTATAAGGGATGCAAAGCAAGGGCTCCCAAAGAAGTCTTCCATCGTAGCACACTAGCACTATTCTCTCCCAAGCTTAAAGCAAAATATGGTTATTCATAAAAATTAGAATAAATTATACTAATACATCCTGAGATTTTTTTAGATTATTCATAATCTCTTTACTTTTTTAACGTTTACAACAACCTCCTTAGAGAAGTACATGATGTAATGTTTTTTTAAACAATTAAAAGGAATTAGTGTAATGTATAAGGGATATCAGTGTAATATTTTTCAAATAATTAAGTAGGTTAATGTAGGAGTAGAAAAAGGAGGAGTATAGTGTGTAATCTAAAAAAATCTTAGGGAGTGTTAGTATAATTTACTCTTATACTTTTTGTTTTTAGTTTTATTGTAATGTATATAATTTTTAGTAAATGAAATAGTTACCACATTTCTATACATAATTCTAAACAATCATTTGAGTATTTTGGATGCGTCAGATTGAAAGCCATTGGCAGATATAGTATTCAGGGGACCAAAATATAATCAATAATCATACAATTCGAATTCATGTGATCAATGGACATTGAACAAAAACAGAAAATAAACACTGTTTGTAGAATATTCCGAAGTTACAAAACAGGTAAATTGGGATGTGTTTTGTTGCATGCTGCGCTGAAGGAGAGTAAGACAGTAATCTTACACTGCGCCACCACTGAACGTGTTCAACGTGGGCGACTGAACGTACTATTGTGATATACAAAAATGTAGTCTTACACTAATAACGCTATACTTCGAACTTTAATTAACGAATTCCGTGATTAAAAATGAAAGTGAACAAGATCCAAAAAGAAAAGATATAAAGGGAAGAAAGCTGTGGGTACCACACCATTGATATATGACTTCAAACGTGGAAAATTTTGAAGCTGAACAAAAGTTGTGATTGATTGCATGTTAAGTTATTTTGATTTTGAAATTGTGAAATTGTTAGTTGTGAAAATCGTGGGCCATCATCAACCGAAAGGGAAAAAAATTATATATATTGGAAATTAAAAGGAGGAAAAGGAAAATGAAAGGAGAGTAAATAAAAGAGATAGAGAGAGAGAGAAAAGGACATGTTGATTTTGACAATATATTTTTTATTTTATTTTCTTATTTTTACTTTTAATTATAAAAATATTACCTTATTTTATTTAAAAATAGATAACAAAATGAAAACAAAGGTAATATTTATGTAATTAAAAGTAAAAATTAAAACTGAAAACAGAAAACATTTTTTAAAAAGCAAACAAACTAGGTTTTTGTATATCACATATAGTAGTGGCATTAGATAAAATAAAATGAAATAAAATTCTTCAAATTTTATGTTACTTATTTTATTTAAAATAATTCATATAATAGAACCTAAAGTCATTTTATTTTTCACTTAATTACATTCTGCTCCATTAATTCAAACATAACTTATCCATTTAATTCTTGAGTAAATTACACTGATATCCTTGATGTTTGGTCGAATTTCACCTGATATCATTCTTTGTTTACACCTATACTAACCTTCTTTAATTATTTAAAAACATTACACTGACACTCCTTACATTAACCGCATTGATTGTTTGAAAAATATTACATTATGTACTCCTGGAAGTTGTTGTAAACATTAAAAAAACTAGGAGGTTTAGTGCAATCTCAAAAAATTTTAGGGAGTGTTAGTGTAATTTACTCTTAGTTCTTTGGCTGATTTTGATTGAAGCAATCGATTAGTCTTAATTATGCTTCGTACTGACGATTTTGGAGATTTCTAAACCAAGCTCTAGTACAACATTTCCATTAATTAATTAAAAGTATGTTTGTAAACTCATGGGAACAAAAACCTTTTACTTCGGAAAAAACAAACCTTGAAATGTTATTGGGTTAATAAAGCAAAGTCTAAGATTCTGTAGCGATGATGTCAATTTCGCTTAGTTATGCCAAGTGACATCATTTGCAGAGCAATATATTATTTTGTAGAATTATTTCACTTAACATCCTCTGAAAAGGAAATTCATGTAAATTTAATCTTCTTAATTAAGGATTATTTTGCGAAAATGCTTGCATAAAGAAAAATACTTCACACGTTATCACTGTTACTCTACATGCTTATTATTTACAATAAAACCTTGATAATTTCTTTTCGTACTTGTAACGTTGATCTTCAATAAAAGAATAAAAGCTTATGTATTATTTTTACACTTGATATATACAAAATTTAAAAAGAACATGACGTAACCAAAAAATAATAAACATGTCATATTTTATAATAGAATAATACCGCAAAAATAAAATGAGCTTTATTCAAGTCCTGTCTCTTTTTTTTTTTGTTTATTTAACCTTGTTATTAATATACCTAAGGCCCACACATGAGCTACATTTGGATCACTAATGAGTTCACGTGTATCATGTGTATTTTTAAGGTTAACAATATTTATCATAAGTTTCACGGACTAACAACATATCAACGTCAATTAACCGTACTAAAAACTTTGTTAACCAAAGCGTAACTTAGGTATGAATCTCTAGGCGCGTTTACATTGAGAAGGACACCACATGTAGAATAGTATAGTACAGCTAGTTTAGTCATAATACAACTTTCTATTTTACTTTTTTTTTTGGGTGGTTGATGCATAAAACAAATTATTTTATATTGTATGGTGTTTGATATGTATAAATAACAAATAACATAATACAATTTTTTTTACAAAATCTTGTGTTATACAATGGTAGTAATAGTGATAGTATTAGCGGCAAAAACAATAAAGATAAAACATGTTTTTTATCCCCAAAATATTTTAAAATTCAGTTTTAGTCCTTATAAAAAGTTTTTAATTGCATTTTTTGTCCCCATAGTTTCATGATTTTGCGAATTTTGTCCCCAAATTTTTTTCATGCATTTTGTCCCATATTTTCAAATTTTCAAGAATTTTGTTATTTCCGTTAGTTGAGCATCAATTCCATTAGTTGACCATTAATGTGGTAATATTGACTATTGACGTGGCTCTTTGATGATGATGTGATAGTACAAGTGAAACGTACATGGATTGATGATGTATGTGATGTGGTATTGGCATGATGACGTATGATTAGGAGGCAAAAT
Organism: Spatholobus suberectus; assembly: GCA_004329165.1. NCBI lineage: Eukaryota > Viridiplantae > Streptophyta > Magnoliopsida > Fabales > Fabaceae > Spatholobus > Spatholobus suberectus. The sequence continues at coordinate 69,690,173 of CM014731.1, forward strand.
GTGTAATATTTTGAAAGTATGGAAACAAAATGTGCATTATTATGAGAGTATGGGGACAAGATATACAATATTTTGAAAGTATGAGGACAAAATGTCAATATTTTGAAAGTATAGGAGCAAAATACAAAAAAAAAGAATAATAAATGATAAAAAATATATTAGTATTTGTTGTCTTTAAATCTCCTTGAATCATTCTAACCTACAAACACTACTTTCTCACATACCAGACCATGTCATTGTCAATCGCAAACCACAATTTGACCATCTTTAACCTAACCTTATGACGCAAAGCCATGAAATAGTACTATGTAATTCTTGAAAAATTTCTTATTGAAATTTTTAATCTCATCATATAGGTTCATCTTCAAAGAAATGAACTTGGAATGTAGTCATCATGGTTTTCTCTTTGAAAACAACAAAAATGAAATACTTTCTTCAAACTAATCCATTTTATGCCCCATGAATTGTGATTGATCATTAATAAGACATTAGAATTTGTGGGGTTCAAGAAATTCTATTTTTGTGAGATTTGTTAGTCGTTGAAAGAAAATTAGAAAGTTTAAATTGAAAAAAAAATTTAGACCTAATTTATAAATAATAATAGAAGATTAAGGGAAATGTATTATTTTTTGTGGTCAACAATTACAATAGATGAAGAGCTTGTAATACAATAAAGAAGCTGCTAAAGAACCTACAAGAATTGTTTCATCACTTCTACAAATTTTAGTAAGATTTTGGTTTGAATAAAGTCTTTCTAGAATTTTAAACTATCTCCAAATTTAGTCCAAATGCTTTTGAAATATACCTTAAAATTCAAATAAAAACTTAAAATGAATAAAAGAAGATAAAAATATTAAACACCTAAAAATAAAATAAATTTAAATTAAATAATATTAAATAATAATAAAACATAAAATATGTGCAATTTTGTACATCATACAAAGTAGATGAGAGGAAGATTATCAATAAATACATGGCTAATCATAGTTTGCACACCCAAAACTTTTCAGAGGGTCAAGTTCTATACCTAATAAATGAGTATGTGTTCATAGCTTTAGGTGGTAGGGTTAGGTTAAAGGGGTCAAAAGCAACTCCTACTGCACACAAGGAGCTTTCAACCAACCTATTACTTGCAAAGCTCAACTCTTCTTTTATGACAAGACTCTCCCACCATCTAAATGACAAATTGACTAGTATTTAGCAGCCTTATAATTTTTTGCTACAATTTTTTTTCGGTGGTTCTAAATATATACCTGGATAATTCCTTGACCTCTATTTGAAGTTTGGCCTGAATGATGTTGAAATTTAATTTAGCCAATTCAAGTAAAATGGGGTCCATGTGTTTCTTGTTTTTGTATTGCTTCACGCGCCATTTGACCTGAAACCACGGTACTCTCCAATGGGATGGAAGCTCCAAGGCATGAACCATTCTTTCAACAACCTTGATTAGAGAGTTGGTTGATGTTGACGGAACTGGGAGAGAAAGCCTCCTTGAGAGAATTTATTGCACAAGTTTTGGCGTCATCCAAGATCTTTTCTCCTTCTAATTAGCCCAAATGTGAGGCCTCAAGAAGCTCCATAACATCTTTAGCTTCTCCAGCATATGAGCTGTTCCTCTTCACTTTACCATTTCCATCTAAAAAGTTGTTTAGTATATCCGAGTTTCAGAAATAATTAACTGAAAGTTAATTAGTCAACTTGCAGGATGTGTAGTAATGACCGAGAAATTATTAGATAGTTCAAGACTATCACATGTGACACGTTTATGGTCTTGACTAATTTCTACATGATACGAATTCAAGTTTTTTTTAATTTATGAAAAAGAATTAATAACACATAATTACATATCATGTATAGATTAGTGGGACTATAATAGTTGTAGATCATCTAATAATTTCTCATAATGACCAAATTCAATATATATGTCACATAGTGAGTCTAAGGGAGACAATTTGTTACCGGGCTCAATTGTGTATCCATGTTGTCTTAGTAGCTTGAAGCATAGTGTAGATACATCTAAATTTTGTTCTACACTATGATTGTGTTTGGATGAAAAAATTTAAAATTTTAAAAAATTTGAAATGCTTGAAATTTGAATTACTTTAATTTAAATTTCCTTCAATTATTAAATGTTCTATTCAGATAAATCAATTCAAATTTTTTAAATTTCAAATTCTAAATTTGGATGACATTTTAATGTCTACCATATACAAAATTTAATTTTTAAATATATATTAAAAACTAAAATTTTAATATTAAACTTTTTTGAAAAAAACTTTAATTAATTTTAAATATTTAATAATTCACAAATAATTTTATTATTAAATAATATTTAATAATTCAAAAATATAAATATTAATATTTTTTACGTCAATATTGATAAAGAAAAGAGAAAGAAGAAAGAGGAAAAGAAGAAAGAGATGGGGGGAGAAAGGAGAGGGAGATAAGATAGAGGGGAGAGAGAAGGGGGAGAGGAGAGAAGAAGGAGACTAGAGAGGGAGATGAGAGAAAGAATAGAAATAAAAGAGAGAGAGCATAGAAAAAATAGAGAACAAAAGAGAGGAGAGAGGAAGAGGAGATAAAAAGAAGAGAGAGAAAAGAGAGAGGAGAGAAGGAAGAGAAGAGAGGAAGAGAAGGAGAGAGAGAAGAGAGAAATAGATATAGAGGTAAAAAAAAGTGAATATGAAAAATTTTAAATTCTTACTTTTTTAATAGAATTTGAAATTCTATAATTTTAAGTAATCAAAATACTTTCATCAATTACTAGAATTTCAATTTCTTACTAAATTCTTTATTTAAACAACATATTTCACTACAAAGTAATTTAAATTTCCTATAAAAATAAATTACCCTATTAAAATTCTTCATTTAAACACAAGGTAGGATTAATGTTGCTGTTTTTGATGACATAGAATAGTATAGATTCGAGAAGGACATTGATTTCCTTTTGAAAGTGGTTGGCAAGGCCTAGTTTTTGGATCCGATCAACCAATTGTAACTTTTGCAAAACGCCCAGCTTTTGAGCAAAAAGACCCTTTACATCCATCACCTGCTTGTTTAACTGCGCACCAAATTTTTCCTTCTGCGTAGAAATCATGCGACAAAGTGTAAATAAATTAAACGAAAGAAAACCATATTGACTTTATTTTATTTATCATCATTGTCTTGAAAGATCTTAGGTTTGGAACGCACTAACCTATCCTACATTTGTTATGCACATTGCAGAAATTCTTCAATCATATTATACTCAAAGGGTTATTTCACCACTTTAATCACTCCTTACGAGTTTTTACGAACCATATATATCTAATTAATTATGTGAATTTCGATAAGTTCAAAAAACTATTTTTTATGATAATTTTTAATTATTTTTTAGAAGTTACTTTTTCTCTGAGAAAATATTTAAATTGTTTTTTATTTTTAAAAAATTATTTAATTATCATTTTTTTTACTTAATTTTTTTTACTCCAAGTATTGTGATTGTGTAGTTTTGGTTCATCTAGTTTCAATTATGTAAATTGGGTCTTTCAAGTTTTCTCTCTTTTATAATGGTTGTAACAAGGTTAGTGGTTAAAGCTTAGAACCTTATGCAAACTATCCAAACTTCTCACCACTAGGCTAACCCTAATAGGTTTTAACAAAATTAGCTCATTCTGCGATTTAGATATGACACAGCAGTGAGTAAACACAATGAATATATCTACTAAAAAAAATCAAATATTAGAACTATAATGACCTAATTAAAAGGTGTTATAACTTTGTCGCAACCAGGGTCACGACGAAATGACAAAAATGAAAATAAAATCAGAAGAACCACCACCATAGTTTATTAAGGGAAAACATATGAAAAAACCCTAAAAACATTGGTCTTGAACCATAGATTAGATTCGGGAGTCGATTACGCATAGGGAGGGTGTTAGCACCCTATGACGTCCGTTATAAAAATAGTTACCTTTTAATTTAATGTGTGAAAATATTAATTGTCTTCTCCTCTTGCTTATAAAATTATTAATCTTATTATATATTTTTTGTATATTTTTTATTTAAATTATAGATTTTAAAAAAAGATTATTATTATTACTATTTTATTTTTATTATTTTTGAGATCGACAGGAGTGGGCTCCTGCTTCTACGTATCCTCCGGTGCAGTGAGAAAATCAGACTCACGTAGTTCTTTAGGTAGAAAATCGTTTTGTGGGTTGATGTTTTCTTAGTTTTGTTATATTTTTTTTTATTTTATTATAATGATTATTAAGATATTAAATCTTAAGCTTCTGTGTGTATCATTCGCAACGATAGGTGGCCTAACAGATGTGGAATATTCTTATCGAAAGGTTGTAGAAGATTTTATGATATTCAGGTGGGTCCTAGACCCAACATGAAAAATCGCTAAATCTATATTTTTTATTTTTTATCAATTAATAATTTATCTTATAGCTTTTAAAAGATATTCAACCGAGTCTTAGACCCAACATGAAAAAGACCTACATTATTTATTCTTATTTTAAAAGACATGCCGATTATTATTTTTACATACAATTTTGTGATATTCAAGTGGGTCCTAGACCCAACATGAAAAATCGATAAATCTTATCATTGCATTATTATTGTTATTATTATTATTTTTAAAAGTTTGTTTCAATTTTTTATTTTATTTAAAAAAGTTTTACAATAACCAACTAGGAAGTGCATCTAAAGTGGTTATTGTTAGCTTTCCTTTTAAAAAAAGTGATAACCAAATAAGAAATGCATCTAAAATGGTTATCATTAATATTTTAAAACTTAATAATGTCCAGATAAGAAATACATCCAAAATAGCCATTATCAAGTTAAATTATTTTTTAAAGAAAAACTTATTAGTTACTATTTTATTATTTTCATATTGAAAAGGAATTTCAGGAGAATGTATGGAAGCTTTTATAAAAAACATTTTTTAATCGTAAACAGCAAATAAACATTTTACCAAAAATTAAAATAATAAAAAGTCTAAAAAAAATCACAGTGTTTACGTTTCCATTCATTTGATCACAACTTTTATTAAGCCTTTATCCGGATTCGTTAATCAAGTATATATATACACACACACACACACACACACACACACGGAAACTCAACGTAAAAACTAAAACAAAAAAAGAGACAAAACGCAAGTCCATTAATGGTCTCTTTATGCATTTGGGCCTTAAGCCCATTTCACTGTTGCGGAATGGTTTGGGAAGCATATAGAGCACACATCCCTCCCCCAGGAGTCACGACTTCAACGCCTTAGAAGTGGGATGTCGCTGCTGCAAAAAATAAGGGAGGAGGCAACGCAAGCTTTCGTGCGATGTATACGCGCAGCAATTGATAGCGATTCAAGCTATGATGATGCAAATGACTGCATCGGCAGTGCGGTGGTGGAAGAAGGTGGTGCGGGCGGGAGCGCAGAGATCGTATGTCTGAGGATTTGGGGGCTGAGAAATACCGCCCGATGAACAGGGGAGAGAAACTGAAAAACCTTGTTGATTCTCTCTGTTCTCTTTTTATTTTTGGTATTAATTTCATATTTTACCTTTCCCTTTTGCATTTGAATATGGATGTATATCCTGGGTTTATAGAAGAGAGAAAGGGACCTATGTATGTGTGTTCTTGTATGTTGCGGTGATTTTTGAGAATAAACTGAAGCAATTCATTGACCGTACTTGATTCTAGAAACAGAATTAGAAACGATGATCTTCTCAGGTGAATTGTGTAGTTTGGAATTAACATATTGGCAGGGGTAAAAATATTTGAGAAGGAATAAGAACAAAACAGAGTCACAATGATTGAGATTAGATTCTTCAAGAATTTAGCCACAAATTCATGATTCTAACAAACAGCAAAGAACAAACGACATCATTATGTCATACAAGGGATTCAATTGTACAATATATGTAGGCATTTGAGTATATGAGAGAGTAGGAAGAGGTTTCACATGAATCCAATCAATAACAGAGTGTAAAAGATGGAATACCTTCGTAGCCTCCTTTATACGGTGTTCTCCTTTTCTTCTCCTCTGTTTCCGTTATTCATCTTCATTCAACAGTTTTTTTCACTTCCTCTGTTCAGCAGCCTCCTTCTCTCCTTTTTTCTTCTCTCTGCCCTCCGAGTAGTCTCTCATGCCCTTTTTCTTTCTTCTTATTTATAGGCCAATGTAAGCTTTAATTGGGACTGTTCAAGTCCTGTAATTGTTTCCGTTTCTCAACTCTTCACTTCCCTTTGTTATTATTATTATTTATTTTGTATTTATTTTCTATATTGATGATGAACTCTTGAAGTACTATCATAAATGAATATGTATGGCTATAGGTTTAAAACTTTTAATTCAACAAGAAATTTAATATTTTTTAGTTACTTATTAGGACATTTCTAGCCCAACAAAAATAAAAGATAAACATATTTAACCAAATTATTATTATTATTATTATTATTTTATTTATTTTATTTATTTATAATTACCTGGATAAAATTGGGTGTTCACAAACTTAATTGTGGTATTAATGATGCTTGTCGATAAATTATTGTTTTTATGAGAACAAAGAACAACAAAATGGATGTCTTTCCATTCTGAATATATTAATGAGTTAAGTATTAGATGAAATCATAATGGATGGATCTAATTGTATATAGGAGAAAATTTGAGGGTCTCAATTGATACAATTAGAACTTGAGAAACCAAAACCATGCAATCATAATAATTGAGACACTAAAAATATAATTAAGCCTATTTTTTTAAATATATTTTTAACTAATTTAAAAAAAAAATTAAAACAAGTAGGCGTTAATGTCGACAAAAGAATTAAAATGCATGATTCTATTATCCATGCAATTCATCAAATTGAATTAAATCGAATAAGTAAATGAAAAAAAAGGGAAAAAAAATATGGATAGGAGTATAAATATCTCACATCATATTTACTGGCAAGTGACTGCAGAAAGTCGTATTTCCAACTGTTGGGTTTATAATGTGCTGATCTTCTTATGTTCTCTGTAATAACTTATTGAGACGATAGATTCTCGTCTGATTGATTCATATTGTTTCTCTCTGTGGATAGCCTCATGATGCTCTTCTAGCCAAGGCTCACGCCCTTTGTATATAGGCCACATACGTACGGAATAATGAATTAATAAGTGTATCTTTATTTGAATGTTAATAAAATTGAATGAAATGGATTTTATAAAATTAATTTTAGTTAAAATTAATATTGAAGTGAAGTGATTTATGTTTGAATGTTTTTATTCTAAAAATAAGGTAGTAATAAAACTCAATATATAATTCTTTATCCAATATAAAAGTTATTTAAAGTTGTCTCAACTCAAAATTAATTTTTTAATGTGGACTAAACATGTAGACATTTATCTAAAATCATATTAGTTGGTATTTCAATGTGATTTTAGATGATCCAATGGGAATCTAAACACACATTAAGTGCATGTTTAGATTTGTGTTTGTGGAATTGATTTTGTATTATTGTTATTTTATAGAATTGATTTTAAATAAATATGATTCTAAAGAAACATGATTTTTGTGTAGATAAAAAAATATTAAACAATTAATTTTCATAGAAAATGTTGTTTGAAAACTTTCAATCAAAATTAACTTTGAATGTGTAATTATCAAAATAAGTTTTACTATCAATATATAATTTTTTATGTAAATATCTTTTGTATTGAAATTAATTATATTAATATTGATATATACATTAATAATTTAAAAATAAATAACTAGGTTTGCAATAACTTTTTACAATTAATAAAATTAATAATTAAAATATTTACATAATATATTAACTTTTGAAATAAAATGCATAGTCTCAATAAAAACTTACTCATTAAATTAACATAATCATCAATAAATACAAATTAGCATAACCATCAAATTGAAGAAAGATACATTACCTTTCAAATATATGTTCCAAGTGAAGAATGGAGGAGAACTTATCGAGGAAAATTTAGAGAAAACATGTGGACCGAGGCTATTATGTATCCATAAGTTTAGCTAATTAATTTCTACGTGACCAATAGTCAAGTTTTTTAATTTTAAAAAAATTTAATAAAATTTGATTATATTTAATGTGAAAATTAACTAAAGCTAAAATATATAGTAGTTTCAAATTATACAATAATTTCTAGTGGTACAATGATGAAGACCCACTAATAACCAGTAATTGAAGGTAATTCCAGTAAGTTAAGTTTCTCATTTTGCATTGATGGTTATGTAAGAATATATTAATAAGGTTTAAATATGTTTTGGTTCCTTAAATTTAAGATAAGTTTGTTTTTAGTCTCTCATATTTAAATTTAATTTTTTTTAATTTGAAAAAAGTTTGTTACCACCTGCAATATTATTAACATGATAGATTGAGTTAGTTGTACAGTATTAACTGAGTTTAGTGTGATATTTTTACTAATAAGAACACTAGTAGATAAATTTTGTGTAACAGATTTAGTATTAGGTGTGTTTTGTGCGACATATTTACTAACAATATTTAAACAGATGAACTAAAATATGTTTTTTTAACTATAAGACTAAAAAAAATTAATTTTAAATTTAAGAGACTAAAATCAAATTTATCTCAAATTTAAGCCTATTAATAATTGATAAAATATCGGGGATAAGGATTTTGTGCTCACTGTCAACGTTTTCCAGCAGTTTCTCTCCAAAGTCCAAACTCACTCTCCAAGTCTGTTGGTAGTAATGCCCGAAATCCCCGCCAAGAAATCAATGCCCATAGTACAATGGGGAGGAGGGAGGGAGGGAAATCCATTTTGAGCGATAGTGACTAGTGAGTGATGGGGCGTGTGGGGTGCTAACCGCTGATGATGGGGCCATTGATTAAAGGAAAGAAATAAATAGGAAAGAAATATATAAGAAATAAATTAAGAAGTAAAAAATATATAAAAAATAATTTAAAATTTTAGGTTGTTTAATAAAAAAAAAATAAAAGAAAGATAAAAAAAAAAAATATAAAAAATAGAGTAAAAATAAATAATAAAACTCACAAAATTTTAAAAAGATTTCACTTATTTCTGCTTAATTAAACCACTTATATTTTAAAAAATTAATTTTTTTTTCCTCTCCTCTCCTTTTCATTGTACCAAACAAAGATTAATGTTTAACTAGTGTTCCATTTACTTTTTTGGTACATAATGTTCCATTTATTTGGCACTTCCTGCTGCATTCCTCCTAAAAGCTTGTATCCCTTCTAACGAGGAACTCATTTCCTGCATGTTTTTATTACAATAATGCACTTGTCACGCTTACAATACAGTTGGGGGCGAAAATAAGTCAGACTTTAAATCTCGCTTATTTACCTGTTGCGGTTGTCTTTTTAATGCCTCATCTGACCTGATTGATTTGTATAAAAGTCTGATTTAGTTTGTAAATTTATTTAAAAGTTTATTTTGTAATAAGAATAAGCTTATTAGTAGTTATATATTTTTTCTACATTATTATGAGTAATATATGTATTATATATGAGAAGAAAAAATGTGCATTGACAATGTATAGATTTTTATATTATTATTTAATCACAAACTATCGTATATGATAAGTTTGTTAACTTTGATAATAATTACTCCTAAGTCAAACTAAAACTAATTTTTAATTGGTTAATAGTGTAAGATCTTTTATACTAATAGTGTATATTCATGAAACTCATTTTATATGAGTCAAAATCTGTTGATACTAAGTGTCAAGGTTAATTAAATTATACCTTCAATAACTTTTTATAGGATGCAAATTTAATCGATATAACCGTTGAATTTGATTTTTTATTAATTAGATTAAGTACACAAAATTTCATATAATTCTAAAATTATTTAGTAGTTCATCGCATCACTTTATTTTAACGTACAATATGATATTAAAATATATGTAAATACTTAATGTTAGATAACATATTTATAAAAGTCCAAATTATGTGAAATTTGATATACATGATCATGAAGATAATATCATACAATTCAACGGTTGGATTGGTTAAATTTGCATTCTATAAAAAGTTATTGAAGGTGTAATTTGACTAACTTTAATACTTAGTATCAATGGATCCTGACCCTTTATATATATATATATATATATATAAAAGTACGTCTACCAATCAGACTTAATAATATTTTTTTAAAGCCTAAGTCTTGGATGTTTACTTAAACAAACTTTTGGAAAGCCTAAATCTAACTTTTTTAATAAACAAGCCAAATCAGGCCAGGCCTTATGCGGGTTAGGCCATTGGCCCCCGACAAGCCACGAACTTATTTCCTCCCTTAAGCACAACGGTTGATAATTTAGAACTTCAGACTAATGATTGGTTGATTTATGCATTAGACTACCTTTGATTTTATAAGGGTTTATATAGGTTTAAATTTATCATTCCTCTATATAATTTAGCATTTTTTTGAGTCCTTGTATTTTTTTTTTGGTTTTTATCCATACAAATTTCAATTCGTATGTTTTTTGTCACTGTTGTCAGTGTCTCTATTATAAAAAAAATGACGAGGCTAACAAACTTGATGATGTCATCATGCATGTCATCCACTTGATGACATCATAATGATACCAACATGCCATGTCATCACATTGATGATATCATCATGTTAGGTCAATAAGAGTGTCATATATTGCCTTAATGATGTCATCATACACATCAACAAGGGATGCCATGTCATCATTAATTTAAAGGAACTAGAAACAATGCAAAAATAATTTACAGGGACTAAAATCAAAATGTGACATATTTTTATGGACAAAAAAGATATTTAAACCTTAAAATAAAATAAAAAATAAAATATTAAAATATTCTCCTTCTCCATTTCCACACACTTAATACTTTGACACACTCAGCACCCTCAAGATTATGTAAATTCCTATCATGAAAAATGACTCATAAAACTATTATCTAGGCATGACTATTAAATTCATCTTTGGCCTGACTTTGATGGAAAAAAAACTCGCTTTGATCAGAGTTAGGTTTTTTCCATTTTTGTAAAAATGGGATCAGAGCTAGGGATGGGAATTCCCTCCCCCTATATGTACATGTGTGTGTGTGACACACACATACTAGTACTTTAACTTGTGCAATGCACTAGATAAATATTTTTTTATATAAATAAAATTTATAACAAATAAATATTTTTGAATATGTAAATTATATTATAATTAAAATTTATAATAAATAAATATTTTTGAACACATAAATTGTATTTTAGATTTATGCTAAATAATTTATATTGTAATACAAGGTAATTTTTAACATTTGATAATTACTTTCAAAAATATTAAAATTCAATTAGAAATAAAGATGAATATGATAGATCGAAAGAGATAAGTGGTTAAGAAAATAAAGTATACAAATAAGATAAAAGGAGAGTGGCTTGAGATAATAGAGAAATAAATTTTTTAAGCAAATTGCAAAATCAAATTAAATTTGAAATTAAAATTAGGAAATATATTTGAAAGGAATAAAAAAATACAAAATAAAAAATACAAAATTAGATCGATCTAATGGTGCAAAATGAGGAAAAGTAACGATAACTTCCCCTCTACAAAGTCACTGAATCCAAATCTATGTTTGTTTTGGTTGAAATAGAGTGGAAGGAAATAAGAAGGAGAAGAATAGGAATGAAATATTACATTTTTACTGTTTGTTTGAAAAAAGAAATAAGAAGAAAGAAAGTTATTTCTGTGAGACCTATTAAAAAACATATTCTCTCACTTTAGGATGAAATAGGATGGAAATAATCTCTCTTATTTTTTGTTTTTTGTTTATTTTTTTAAAATTATGAATTTTTTTAAAATAATAAATAATTTTATATTAAGAACAAATATTATATTAAACAATTACATTTTTTAGTTATTATAAAAATATTTTTTTATATAAATCATTTATTTCTTTTTTCTTTCTTTTTCATTCATCCAAACAAGTAGAGAAAAATTCTACCACTTTCTTCTTTCCTATTTCTATCCATTCAAACAACATATATTTTCTTATTCTATTTCTTCTCTATTTTTTTCAATCTTATTTCTTTCCTCTTTATTTTACTCCTCATCCAAACAAAGCATTAGTAACTTTGTTAGATGTTAGAAGTTCTGACTCATATACAAGATTCGTTGTAGATAGATAAGACTTTTAAATAGATTAAATAAAGAAGAATGCTTTATAGGGCCAAACTTATTAGCACGAAACAATACCAAATGGACGTAACATTTTATTATTGTATCTTTTGGTGTATAGTTTTCCTGTTTTCCCTAAATATACTTCTCTGTGATTGGTCAATTGTCATTTGTGACATTTTCTAGCCAGATTTTGTCGTCCTATATAGCATTACTCTTAAATAAATACGTTAATTAAAATTTAATTTTAATTGTGTACATAAAAAATCTTTATTAGAAGAGATAATATTTATTCATCTCTTTACCTTGAGATTAAAAGATCTGAGTATAATGATTTAAAAACACAATTGGTGGAAAAAAAAACAGAGGAACGTACGTCTTGCTCATTATATTGAAATTGACTGCTCTAGTGACTAGGGTCCATTCCAATTAGCGGTGGAGGCAGGAGATCTACATTAGAGCTGTCAAAGAAGGCGGCACGGCCCGCTTGGGCCATCAGTTGCTAATAGGTCGGGCCGGCTTGGGCCAGTTTTTCATCAGACCTACGTTTTTGTGGCCTAGCCCAACCCCGCGCGGGTTGTCGGGCCACCAGGTTAATTTGGCTTAAATTTTTTTACACACCAATTAACATTATTATCTATATTCTCCAAATTTTCTTCAGTATTCATAACTGCAAAAATACAAAATAATACATATGTTTAGTAATTAAGTTAACAGACATTTGTACGTGGTTCATCTCCAACAAAAGATGACATTTCAATTAAAATTTGCTAAGCTTTCCACAACCGGTTCAAGTTAATTGGCCAGAGTGCCAACAAGCAAATAACAATATGCAAACCAAAAAATTGCTAAAATTGTGAGCAGCACAACAGTGGCCAGTAGGATTCGAACCTGCAGCAAGATTTGACTCAAATTCAGGAAGGTGGAGCAGAGCCAGAGGCGGCAGATGACACAGTGGCGGACGCGATGGCAGGGGACTCATAGGCCACAGGGGACTCACACAGGGGATGCACAAGAGACGTAAAGGGGACGCAGAGCGGATGTGGAGTGAACGCACATGGGATGCGGTGGTGCACAAGGGATGTGGAGTAGACACGCAAGGGACGTGGCAGCGCGTAGGGGACGTGGAGGCCGGGCCAGACGGATGCCGACCAAGATTTGGACTACAGAGGGGATGCGAACTCACGAGTCACGAAGGGAAGAGGGAACCCTTACTTAGGATTTAGGAATAGGATTGAGGGGCATTGAGAGGAGCAGTCTCACTGTGTGTATGTGAGAGTCACAAACAAGATGACTCTATGTGGGTGGTGGGCCTACGAGGCTTAATCCGATAGAGGCCCAATCTGAATTGGGTGAAGCCTTTTTTTTTTTTTTTTTACTTTTGTATATATAATTTATCATTATCTATTTAATTTTAAATTTATATATATATATAAAAATCGGGCCAGCCCGGCCCGGTCCTAATTAGCCCGCCGGGCTAGACGAGCCGAGCCAATTTGGCCTGGTTTCTTATGGACTAGCTTTTTTTGAGCCCAACCTAGCCCTTTTTTATGGGTTGGGCCTTTTTTGCTAGCTCTAATTTGCACTGTTGATTTTGGGCACGAGAGAACTTGAGATGACGTGTGCGACGTAATATGAGGGCTTTTTGGGCTCGGGCTTGTGACTTTGTGGCAAATTAATGGAAAAGAGGGGACAGGACAGGACCTTAATTAGTAAACTCTCATGTAATGTCATGTTAAGGTTTTGAGCCATTGACCATCATGTGGGTTGTTACCCACCAGTCCCCTTGAAGTTGAAGGCAAAGCATCTCACAAGAAGGCATAAAATATGGAGAATCCAAGGTTGAAACAAGAGAATGTGGTACACCAATGAAGACTCACTAACTAATGATTGGTAATAGAACGTATTACTACCTATTTTAAAGTCTAAGAAGGAGGATCACATACTTTTTTGTAACAAAAGAGGAAATGATGTATTATAATGGACATTTTCTCATTCTAGCAACAGTAGAGGTTTATTTATAAGGACTTTAAGTAAGTAGAATTTAAAGTCAAGAGGTGGAAATGAGGTGAATATGTATCTTGTTATGGTTAATTTGAAGTATTTATAACTTTTTTTTTTACTTATTTTAGCAGTAAATATCATTAAATGCTGATTGATATGTTTCTTAATTGTTTGGAGGAATGACCGATGACAGTTACTCTATTTAAATGTTTAACTGTTAATTTGGCACATACAAAATATTTAGGAGTGTGTTGCTTGTGCTTTGGACAGATTGGTATGTCTCTTCAACCTTATAAGCTACTACAAGGCCATCCCTCAATCTATAATAATTTCCCCTAACTTGATAGCTTGTGCTAGCACGAGATGTTGACTTATTAATCTCGACATATTACTTGTGGTGTAAGGTAATGGAGTGAAGGTTTTTTATGTTGATGTATTACCCACCTTGCAAAATGTTAAGATCAAATTTTAGGATTAGATGTTTTATTTGTTGATATCTATGTTGGTTCAATTAACATTAATTAGGTCATTCACTACAAATAGGTTGGCCTAATGGTGAGTTGCCCTTTTATATGGGTGTAGGCCTTAGGTGATTGGGCCTTATTTGGATCTAGTTTTCATTGTGCAACACAAAGCATTAAGTCATAATGGATTTTAATTTAAGTGAACAACTCATGAATGATTTTATATCCAATATATATATTCATCTCTATAATCTATATATTTTTAGTCACCATGTTATAGATGTGAAGTATTTATTAGCTTTGTAGATGATTAATTTTTGCCAAAAAACCTGGCTAACTACCTTTAGTGGGGTCTTTTCTTCCAACCACGTTTTTTCTATCCACAAGGTTTGAACTCGAGATCTTACTTAAGGGATCTAAGCCTAGTACCACTTAGACCAATGATATGTTGGTTCTATAATCTATATATGGTTTGGAAATTTAGTTTTTGCTCCAAAGAGACTAATATTGGCATTTCATCATTTACTTGATTTTTGCATACAACAACAACCTTCTAGTCAGTATTTCATATGAATTTAGGGAAAAAGATAAACACCCATCCTATTTCGAGGGTGAATCTAAGATGGAAAGAAAAAGTGATAAGAAGTGGGAAAAAAGAAAAAGCAAAAGTAAAGAACAAAAAACATGATAAATATAATAAATGATGTGATGAAAAATGAGGAGAAAGATAAAAAACATAGAGGGTGAATTATATGTTTATAAGTATTCTGAATTTATCAAAAATGTGTGTTCTTTTTACATTTTCCACTATATGTAGCAAAATGAAAAAAGAAAAACAAAATAATTTTAGAAAACAAAAAAAAATGTACAGCAACATATAATAATTTATATATAAGCAAAGGATAGTTGTGTATGTAGAAAATATAATTTGTAAAATGTTTGATAAATGAATATTAATAAAAGAACCTATCTATATCTGAAGACAACTTAATTAAATGGAAACATATTATTTGAATTTTTTAGAACCTATCTATATCTAAAGACAACTTCCTATCTATCCATTGCCTACTCTTCCTTTCTCCTTTTTTTCCTTCTTTTCTCATCACCTCTCTTTGTCTTTCTCCACTCGTACCCTGTTTCCGTCTAGTATTACTCTTGCCTTTCGATCTCGCTCTCACAACAACATTTGGCTGCCACCGACGACGTCAACATTGTATTAGGGTAGAGTTGCCTTTTGAAAGGTAGGGCTTTTGAATGCCTTAATATACCTAGGGTTTATTTTATTTTATTTTGCTTTTATTTCATTTCAATATTACTGATTTGGTTGGGTTTAATAATTTTGGGCTACTTTATTTAGGGCCAAACCCTTTTGTTTTCCCTTGCCAGTGAAAGTTGGGCTCAACCTAATGGTGTGTGTGTGTGTGTGTGTGTTTTTTTTTTTTTTCATTTTTCTTTTAAGGAAATTAGATCTTTCGATGAAAGTTGGGATTATCCTAGTCTGTGTTTTTTTTTCTTTCTTTTTAGCAAGTGGGATCTTTTTTGTTGTGTTGGACCTCTTTTCCGTTTCCTACAAAATATGGTTAACCTACATGATTTGTGTGTGTGTGTGTGTAGATTAGCAGTAACAAGGTTCAAACATAAGACTTTGTATAAACTACCCAAAACTCAACTACTAGGCCAACCTTAGTGGGTACACCTAAATGATTTGTTTGATAATAATTTGTAAGTTCAATTGAATAAAATATTGTTAATTGAAACGATAAACTTTTAATTCTCAAAACCATTTTTTACAAAATATAAAATTAAGATTAAATAATCTCTTTTTTATTGTTTTGTTTTTCTTTTTGTAATAAAATTAATTAAATTGGATGTTGTGTGTCTCTCCACATTAATGTGATTATTTTTACTAAATTATTTTATTTTATGTTTTTTTAACAAAATAGGTTAACTAAGATCTGACATATTATGAACCTTGTTATAGAATTTTTGAGTTGTGATAAGGTGATACTCTTAAAATTTCCTAAATAAAATGTTACTATTATCAATTATTATTATTATTGTTGTTGTTGTTGTTGTTTTTATTGTTGTTATAAAAGAGCGTTATTAATTGAGACGGGACACTTTATTAATCCTACATTTTAATTTGAGACATCTGAGTTGTGACAATTGGATGATCTTGAGTTTTCTTAAAAAAAATATATGAGAAAATAAAATAAAG
Source organism: Spatholobus suberectus (assembly GCA_004329165.1). Classification (NCBI taxonomy): domain Eukaryota; kingdom Viridiplantae; phylum Streptophyta; class Magnoliopsida; order Fabales; family Fabaceae; genus Spatholobus; species Spatholobus suberectus. The sequence goes on from CM014731.1 coordinate 69,706,989, forward strand.
TAAAATTAATAAAAAAAGAAATAAATGAACTATTATCATCATCATTATCTTAAACAGAAAAATAAAACTAAGTTAATTGAGGCATGACACTTTATTAATCCTACCTTTTAATGAGACACACATGAGTTGTGGCAATTTAATGATTCTGAATTTAATTAAAACATGTCAACACACAAATATTTTTTTAAGTAACTATGTGATTTTGCATTCCTTATTACACTAGAGAATACGTAAGAGCGAAAATCAAGTCGTCGAGTCAAAGTTAATCTTCATAATTTATTTATTCCAACCTTAATTATTTATTTTTTAATTTTTCAAGGGGTAAAATAATTAAAGTTACCTTAACTTTGCACATTTAATTAGAGGTAACCGTCATAAAATGGACATTGTTGGTGCTAACACTCTACCTACACGTATTTAACTCCGGAACCCAAAATATGGTTTTCGAAGACTATTTTCTTTTAGATTTTTTTTAATATTCTTTTCCTAAAAATAAACTTTGGTGGCAACTCTTTGTCTTGAATTTTTTGTCGTCCTGTCACGATCTTGGTTGCAACATTCATCTACAATAGAACCTTAAGCTTGTAGCATTCCATGTCTTCAGTATTGGATTGCCCTACATGTCTCCTAATCAAGATGCTCCTTTGCCAACTTCTTATCATATTAGGTATGTTCTATCACTCGTCAGCATTAATTTCCGTTAGGATTGATTAGGTTGAACTCTTCTTAGCACTAAATCCCCCTCCTTCAATTTCATTGGTTAAACTCTCGAATTATACTTTCAGGTTGTCCTCTTCTTACTAGTAATTTTTTTTTATGTGAGACATTTCCCTTTCTTCATCTATAGTGTCAAGACTTGTCTTGAGTCCTTCATTGACAACTTGATCGTTGAACATGGATGTGCGAAAACTCGATTCGTTGATCTCTACTAGAATCATGACATCCATTCTATAGACAAGATGAAGGGGATTTCTTTAATCACTAAGTGTGGAGTTGTTTGGTATGACAACAAAACTTGTAGTATCTCATCGACCCATCTTGCTTTAGCTCTGTGCAATATCTTCTTTAATCTTGTTAGGATTACCTTATTAGCTACTTCTGCCTACTTATTTGGTTGTGGTTGATCAGCTGATGGAAAGAATATTTTGATGTTGAGGTTCTTGCAAAATTATTTTACATGTTTAATAGCAAAGTGGGTGCCATTGTCAAATACCAAGGTATGAAGGATCTTAAAATGACATAATATACTTCCACAAAAATTTCTTCAGTTTCTATGTTGTTAATGTTACTATTAGCTATACCTCGATCCATTGATTAGAATAGTCTATCACAACAATGAGAAATTTGGCCTACTTAATTGTAATTAGGAAGGGACTGAATCCCCACATGTGAAATGGCCATGGAGATAGGATAGAAGGTAGTTATTTGAGAGGTGCCTTGAGTAAATATATGTCCCTTTAGCATTTATCACATTTCCTTAATTGGTCCATGTAATCACCTTTCAAGGTTAGCCAATAGTACCTGGCTTTGAGAACTTTGGTCGCCAATTATCTTCCTTCAATGCGACTCTTACATATTCCATTGTGGACTTCTTTCATGACATACTTGGCCTAGGTAGGAATTAGGCATCCCAATAGATGAGTTACATAGCTTTTTCGGTAGAGTTTATCCTTAATAATTGTGTACCTGTTAACTTCTTGAATTATTCTCGTTAATTCTTCCATTGATGGAGGAAACTGTCCATGAGTTAAGTTGGCAATGATGGGCCCCATCCACAATTTTTGTTGTTCTTTTATGAACATGATCTCTCTAATTTCAATGCTAGGTTGTTGTAATGTTTCTTGTATCATCGATTGGTTGCAACTTGGTTTCTTTGTGCTTGCCAGCTTAAATAGTAGATCGACCCTAGTATTTTATTACTTGGCCATATGATTTAACAAGAAATTAAAAAATAACATGCAAAGATCTTTTATCACTTATACTGCGCCATCCTCTAACAGGTACTTCATCATCAAGTGTGAGGTGGAGACTATGGCCTCTAGGGAATTTAGGGTGGTCCTCCCAATAATCATATTATAGGAGGATGGTGTGTTTAAGACCATGTATTTTACTCAGATAGTTTTCACCATTTTTTTAGTCTTGATCATAGTTCAAAGTTCAAAAATCCTTAAATTTTCACGTGACCACTTGTAAATCCTACCAATGTGTCATTGAGGGGTTGAAGAGGTCCATAAAAATGTGCAAGTCGATAAAACAAGACATTTGCCAAGATTCCATGGTCTACCAATACTCTCTCAACATTATACTTGACCACAATCATTGTAACTATTATGGGATCATGTTTATATAGTTCTATTCTATTAAAGTCTTCATTAGTGAAAGCAATGGTTGGATGCTTTTGCAACTCCATATTTATTGAAATAGTCATCATTGCTCTATCTTTCTTCTTCCTAATCAAACTCTTTATTCCTTCTTTAGCAAATTCTCTTGCAATGGTATTGAAATCACTTAGGACGGGACTTTTATGGTGATTGTCCTTTTCCTTGACATTGGTGCCCATGACTCTTTTGTGGAGAATTTCTCTGACTTTTGATTTTTGGTCTTGTCTTATCATCTCTGGAGTTTCCTCTTTTTTTTTTTGGGACATACCTCCCTAAGTATTTGTCCATTATCATCTTTTTAACTTGTGTCATTAATGAAAAATAGTTTTCAGTGTCATGGTCGTAAGATTTGTGGAATTCACACCATTTTTCCTTCTTAGTACCCATTGCTGACTTTCCTGCTAGGGAAAAGTTGAGGAGTTTTGTATGAAAGATCTCCTTCAAAATTTTCCTTCTATTTGTATTTAGCGGCATAAAGTGTTTTGGGACTTTATGCTCCCTTCTCTTTACGTATATTAGCCCTTCCCTTAAATGAGCTTCCTCTTTTTTGATTGATGGTCCCTCACGCCTTGCTCCTCGACCCATGGGTTAACGAATTTTTATTACCTGGTCAGTAGGGTGTGTCTCTCTTCTTTCCAACTCGACCTCAATCGAATTTTGCCCATGCTTTTGGCTCACTTGTGGACCAAGGACTCGTTGAACTGCCTTGCTCGGAGGCTTTTTTGTCACACTGCCACAAACATTTTTTTGTCAGGGTCACTAACTTGTACAATAACATCATTAAAGTATGACATGTACACTTTTAACGTTTGCCTCGCTTGTTGGTGTATATTGAAAAGGTTAGTCGAAGTGGTCTACTTACTTTTATTTGTTGTGAATTGGGCCACAATTCTAGAGCATCAAATTAAAGCTTTGAGGGACCAGAAAAGGATATTAGTGAACCATATTATCATTGTGTCTTTCAATGTGTCAGTAAACATTTTATAACATACAACATCATTTTCATCGCTAATCAACATTTGTGTTTGGAAAGCCACCATGCATCTATGGGGTCCTTTGAACCATCACATGGTTCAATACCAGGAACATGAAAGTTTGTCAATATTACTTTAGCCTGAATGTCTTTCACTAAGGGTTGGAAGCCCTTCAAAACATCCCTCAGTATTTCAGTGCATCCAATGCCCTGTTTTAATGTCACGATTTGGTTCTATAATGTCATATTTTTCTCCACTTCTCTACTCCTCTACTCCATCTCCTCACTTCTTCTTTGTATGTCTTTATTTTGTTGCTTCAACTTTGCCACTATCATCATTAGCTGATGCAACGAGTTCTCATCAACATGGTTCTCGGTGCTTGTCGCTTTTTTTCTTGTGTTCATCATCTCATTGAATATGCATCGGTCTATGGGGTGTTGGACATAGTTTCATTGAACCCCATGGTGAGCGTCAAAATATTTCAATCACAAATGATCCTCAAATGTTGGTCCCAATGATTAACTGTGTTTGGTTCATTTGTTGTGTTCTGCCCTTCTCTCTTAACTGCTCTAGGTATATATCTGAGGTTGAGGTAGGTAATTACCCTTAAAGGTCATGGTCCTTCCACATTCAATGAGATCCTCACATCCTTAGATTTTGGTTATCAAGCCCTTTCATAACCATCAACTCATCTTATAGAACTAGATACGTGATTCAACAATCATTACCGGGTTTACTAGTCAGCCTATATCCATGGGTACAATCCAAATAGTGAGGAGCTTAATTCACCTTATCTCAGTTTTAGCTGTGTAATATTATTCTATAACTCTACTACCCAACAATTTTTCATGTACATAATGAGTGTTTTTTTTTTGTTACTATCCCTTAAATTTGAATCCAGTTATCATATCTATGTGTAATACACCAAAGAGTGTGAAAGGATAATTCTCTCATAAATCACTATGAAAATTGAAAATTCCAAACACTGTAACTATTGATTTTATGCATTCTCATATTAAGAAAATAAACTATACACTAACAATGTAAAACAGTTTTACATTGTCATCCAATCACAAACCATCATCTATTGTAAGTTTGTTGATTTTTATAATAACTATCTTAAAAGTCATATTAATGATGATTTCTGATTAATTAACAGTGTAAAAGCTTTTATAATGATAGTGCATGACTATTAAACTCTTTCAAATTTTATAAGCTCTATAGCGTTTATCACGGTTCAGGTTTCCGTTATTATGTAAGATGCAGCATGTGGCGTTTAAATGTAGAGCGAGAAAAGGACAACTGAAGTATCCCCATCAAAGAAATCTTTCGTAGTGTGGCAGTATGACTTCTAAGTCAGAGAAGAAACAACATAGGCAATTACTTTTCACAATCCTCAAGCAACAGGTTTTCATACAAGACATACCGAGATCAACCATAAGTGAATCCATGATTTGCGTAGCCGTAGATTCCGTGGTATTTCTCTTCTAGAAGGTAAAATCCAACAGGAATCATACTTAGTCAACATTATATCAGTATCTTAATTAAGGTGAAATAAAACAAGCAATTATGTTCGTTAATAAAATGGTTATTGAGATTATTACATGAGCCGTACTTAGCACTGTAAAAAGGATTTGAAAAGTCTAGTTACTGCAGTGATTGAAGGATCAAATTTATTTAGAAGACGAAAGATGAACGTGATACTTTAAGGATTTGACTAGCAATTTATATATATGATTGCATAATTTAGATTTATAGTTCTCACATTTTTAAAATGAAAATTATTCTCACTAGATGTACAAACTATAGCTGTGAAACACTATATAAGGTAAGGCAATTTGTGTCATCTTCCTTGTAGACATTCTTGTATCAAATACATACTAGATGTCCATGTTTAGTGTGGGAAATGAAAGTTAAAAAGCATACTGCCAAATTTGACGTATACAAGGACTTTGAAACATCCAAAGAGAAAAAAGAAAAAGTGGTGCGCAAGTCTGTTGGAAACATTCAAAGGGAAAAGGTGTCAATTTTTCTAAATATAGTCTTTAATTTGGGCTCGAATATGAAAACGTAGAAATGGTTTGATAATTTAGAGAGACTAAAATATTGACATTTTTCCTTTTGCTGATATATATGGTTTTGCATGCTACGGCAACCTCCTGGTCAGTACTTCATATGAATTTATTCAGTTATATGATGCATAAAATGTTTGTTTATGTACCAAAATAAAATAAGAAAAAAAAATAATTTTAGAGAACGAAAAAAATGTACAGCAACAAGAGCTAATTAAATGATTATTAATAAAAGAACCTATCTATATTTGAAGACAACTTAATTAAATGGAAACATACTATTTTAATTATGGAATGTGCTAACTTACTCTCATTTATTTTATTAGAAAGACTATTTTAGCGAGCTACACTTTGAGTACATTTTAGAAAATCAAAATTGTAATTTAATTTGCTAAAATATTTCTAAAAAATAGGTAAGTATACATTAGCAATTCTCTGTAAGGTTTGTTAACTTACACTCACTAGTTTTTTATATAATTTTTTTTAACAAGTTATATCTTAGATATGTATTTTAAAAAAAAAAAATAGAAGCTATAATTTGCTAAAATATTCATTCTAAATTAAAAATAAATAGGTCTGCATTAGTCAATCTTTTTGATTATTTAGCATCAATAATTATATAATAGCAATACTCATACTAATCCCAGAGACATAATTTGGCAAACGAAAATACAAGTCAACCAACAACAAAGAAAGTAGTCAAAATAACATATATATTAGACAATTTCCCCCCTGAATTATAAATAGAAAATGATATTTACACATATATTTATACAACACTTTTTTAGTATTCTTTTCGGCCAATGAAATAAAAAAAATACACACGTCTCAATATGTTCTCTCTCCCACTATTTTTTAAATTCTAAACAAAATGGTATTAAAAAAGTCTAAATAAATTATTTTTAAATATCATTTCCCATTATAAATTAAAAGGACAGTGCAAATAGAAGTGTCAGATCCATTTTTTTTATCAATAACTTGACGAAAAAGTTATTGACAAAATATTATTTTTTTCTCATTAATTTTGGGGTCACTAAATTTTATTCATGAACTTTTTAAAAATAACATATAAATTGTTCCGTTATTAATTTTAATTTTTAGTAGTTACAGAACCCTAGATATACACTTTCTGAGGATACAAGAAAAACGCATTTACAAATTTAATTCATGCTCATAAAAACATAAGAGTTGGTCTAGCTTGCATTACCCCCAAACCATAAGTTGAGAAAGACTGACTTGAATTAGAACAATTAACCTTTGAACAAAAAACTTATGAACAGAAAAGACTGCCTGTCGATTTAATTTAATTTCTTATAATTAAATTCTGCTGGTCAATAATGATACTTGGTTATATTATGTTAAGTTTTAACTAAGGCCAAAAAGCAGTGATGCGAGATGTTTACAACATGGAATTAATCTCAATCCTTTCACAAAGTAATCCGACCTAGAGCATTGAAAATTAAACCAATTAATTGGAGAAGTACAAGGGAAGTAAAATTAATGAACTCGGCAGGGTTCTATTGAATCTTTCTTCTGTGAACTCTCTAATCCAGCGAAGCAATTAATATCTTTGTCTGCCCCCGTCTTCTTATTAAATCCTAGCCAATATCTTCATTCGGTTCGCTGCCTTTTCCAACAGTTTTTATTTGTTTATTGACATCAAATAGAATCTCATATTGAGAGTTTTAGAAGAAGCTTATGAAATTTGTCATTAGGATGAGTGGAATTGATTATCCAAACATAAAATTTGCGTGTTTATGGTTTGAGAATTCCTGATATGTAGTTTCAGATGTAGAGGGGATATAGTATACATTTATTAGCCGGTCAGTGAAACTGACCACCTTTCCACCTCTTAATTATGTTAGGTATCAATTTAATTTGAAGTGGGGAATTTTGTTTTCTAAATTAAAGGTGAAAGTTACAAATCTTAACCAAAAAAAAAAAAAGGTAAACCTTCTTGTACTTAAGTTAATTCCTGGTCAAAATCTATTGGAACACGGGCAAAATATTTGTTTCGTACCGTTTTTGTGTCAGGAAATTATCACAGACCACAATTACTCTTAAAACTTGTTATACATTAGCTAATATTATTTTCCGCTTATATATTACAAACTTTCGGCAAATACATTTAAGAAAATAGGTTATGCACTAACAGTGTAAAATTATTTTACATTGTCATCCAATCATAAATTACCATATATGATAAATTTGTTGACTTTTACAATAATTATCTTAAAAGTCATAACAAAATAATTTATGATTGGTTTACAGTGTAAAACTTTTTACACTGACAACGGTTAACCATTAAACTCAATACATCCTTGCATATTAATGTAAGATCTAGAAAGCCCACATATCATCAGCACCAATTTCAAAATCCCACAACTCGGGCTGTGTTTCCACATCACTGCAGGATCCATTCACAAACCTTTTCAATCTCTCACTTACTTTGGTGGCTCCGAATTGAAGAAAAGATTGAGGAATCTGCCAAAACCCATTAAGTTTTTTAAAATTAAAGGAATAGTCTATGTTAAGAACAAAAAATTAAACTCATGAATGTGAAGTGAAAATTAAACAACGATATGATGCATATATACATACCTCTGCATGCACAACATGAAGCACTGAGTCTCCAGCCACCGAGGAATTGGCACTTCTAACCTCTATGTTCTCTTCATGCAGCATTCGAATGATTTCATAGAAAATGAACTGGTAGTCTAACCCACAAGTCAGAACAACTTGCAGAGAGGAACCCACTTCGTGAATCTCAAGTTGTGGCGATTTTGGGAAACCCGTTGCAGCAAAATTAGCGCTATTGGAGAAGCAACCACGGGACCTCTTCCTAGTTCCCTGCAATTTCTCCTTCTTCTCCTGATCCATCTTCACCTTTGCCTCCAAACTCTGGATGTAGTTGATTGCCTCGTCCACTTGGTCAGGCAGTGGTAATGCTTCCTGAGTCATCATCATCAAATCAAATCAATAATATCATTCAAATTCAACACACACAATATCATTCTAAGAAAGAAAATTAGATCGTTAACCAATCAGAAATTATGACAGATATGACTTTTAAAATAATTATTATTAAAACAAGAAACATATATGACAATTTTGTGATTAGATGACAGTTTAAAAAACATTTATGCATACATTATTTACTCTTGTAACTTTGAATTCAAGTTTTATAACCACCCTTCAAAGCATAATGCTATTAAATAATTTACAAAGGGTTTAAAATCATTCTAATTGGAATCCACGCATGAAATAACAATATTGGTAAGAAGATATATAAGAGAAGGAAGTTGTGTAACCTTGGGGTTATAGTTGGGGAGAAGAGAGTTGAGTTTGTTGTAGAGGATCTTCATCTGGTTTCTTCTGTTTTTCTCTACGAGCCTTCTTTCAACCTTGGTTGAGGGGGGTTGAATTCCAAGCTGATCCATTAAGTGATGTAGTTTAATTTTCTACCAACCTGCGAATGTTTAGGAGGTTATACTAGGTAGGATGAATTGGCGAATGGTGTGTACATGTGGGTATATATATATGTGGAGGAGTGATGGAACAGTGAGAGGGTGTGTGATTGATGGCAATAAATTATTAATGGAAAGGTAAGAGGAAGTGGAGAGAATGGAAACGTCACCTTAGTGATATCACAGTCTTGACTTCGCATGATCCGAGTCATTTTGGCTTTGCCGTCCAAATACACACGTGCCTTTAATAAGCACTTTCCTTGTTTCTGTCTTGAATGGTCTGCGTTACCGCGTAACCATAACATAATACTTTTGGTATCCTAATAATGACAGCGTTTTTCAACTTTTGGTATTATCCTATTATACAGTGTTTGAAAATTTTATTATTTTTAACTTTAAGATATAAGAAAACTTTTCCCAACAAAAAAAAAAGATATATTTAAGAAAATATTTTTTAGAAAAATATTTTAAAATTTATAAAAAAATTAAATGGTTAAAGAGAACAAAAATAAATGGACGCTGAAGTCCGTGTCAAATAATTTTCCCTAGCTTCCTTAATTCGAGTTTCATTTTCATTGGATTATTAGTCAGGGGTTAATCTTATCCAATTATAGTTTAACTAAAGGTTTTGTTAAACTACGCTATAATTAATAATGAGTGCTTTGATATTTAAATAAAATATATGAATTTACAAATTATAATTAAGTAAATAAATTTTTAAGATAAAAACAATAAAACTAAAAATACTTATGATATATAATTTAAAACAAATTATACTAAAAAATTCGACTTATAATAGTTACTGATTTAAATTAAGAAGGTATGCAATTTCGATTTCTAAATTTATAATTTGTGTAAGTTTTATTTTATATAATCCAATCATATTTCGATTTGGATATTGGGTGCATGAATCTTCAAATTTCTTAATAACTACAATTGATGAACAGTAAATTTTTGTGTGTTATTTCCTTTATGTACTTAACCAATGAAAAAATTTAAATGATCGAGTATACATGTTATTCTTATTTTAAAAGTTAAACTAATCATTCAACCAATAAAAAGAGAGATCTGAGATAATCAAATCCAGCTGGGGTTATAAGAAGGGTTGGTTCTCAACTTGAAGTCATTTTTTTTTTTCCAAATTTACCGTCATTAAATATTAGTATTTCATAATTTATAAATTTATAAAAGTGATAAAATTGTAAATATATTTGATTAATCATTTAAAATTTTAAATGAAAATATATAATGATAATTTTTTATACAATTATTTTCGAGCTTTATTTATTTTATAATTATAATCCACTTCAAATATTTATTATTATTATTATTATGTACTAAATGCAAATTTACTCTTAAATAAATAAAAAATAAAAAAGAGAAGTAAATATTCCCATTCTATACATCAAACAAATAACAAAAATAAAGAATTAAAACTTATTATTTATTTAAGGCAAATCATTTTTGCATTATATGTTCTTATTTATCTCATATTAGACAAATTAATGAGAGTGAGTTGCTGGCCGTTAATAAAATATTGGTAACTGAAAATATAATGAAATAATATTATTTAAATTAATTACACTAAAAACTAGTGAGCCTTTCACCATGCGGGTGCACTGTGACCGATTCTGACTTGTTCACAATTCAAACATCCATTTGGGAGTTTTTTCGGACCCATAGAATGAATACCTCAGGTCTTTTGGGTCTTAACGGCTGGTCAACTTAGGGTTTGAAAACGTTGCATATTATAATTATGTCACACAGTTTTAGATCAACATAAAAAGGACACTAATGTCAATACATAATACATGTTAGTTGCAACTTATCTATCAACATTTATTCTTAACAGGTATTCGTACGATATTTGTTCAGTAATTAAAATAAAATATAAATATAAATATTTAATATACATTTAATATGAAGGAACCTAATTTCATGTTTTATTTTTCTTACTACCGGAGTAGAACAAAATGACATGAACTATTTTTTTTTCTCCACATATAGGAATATCCATTTTGTAAATAAATCATGTATCAGGCACTGTCGAACATTAAATGTAAATATCTCTTATTGAAAATTTGAATATTAGTTTATTATGTTACGAGGGACTAGCTCTTTCTGCTACCCAATCTATCTAATCTCCGTTGATAAATGTTATGAAATATTGTAATAGTGTTAATATATTTTTTTTTGGGTGTATCATAGATATAGTGATTAAAAAAGAAAAGTAATTTTTTTATCAAAAAGAAAATATTTATTAAATTAAAAATATAAAAATATTTAACATTTACTTTCTAAAATAATTAAAAAGGAATTTATGTAATATATTTAAAACTTCTTAACTCATAGCTTAAATACTTGGAGAGAAAGAATTTTATTACTCACAATAATTTTATCAACAAAATTATCTCCATAAAAAATACTATTTGCTACCAAAAACAACTTCTTAACTCAAATCTTAAAAGCAAATCAAAAGAGGATTACTCAGTATGACGTTTAGATAAATTAAATCTCTAGATACTGTTAATGGAAAATAAATGCTTATATGGACCAATGCACTTTTAATATTTAAAATAAATTTAAAAACATAATTTGACAAACAACTGGGTAATTCTCGTATATAGATAATAATGATTTTTTAATCAAACGCTTGATGTTATTTAATATGTGCCGCCCGTAGAGTAAACTTTAAGGTCAGATTTTTTGAATTTATTTTAAATAATTTAATAATTTTTTTGTAATTTTTTCTAAAGTTATTTTTCTTAGATTTTTGAGATATAAAAATATAAGTTTAATTTTTATATATAGTTAGTATAAAATTGTTTATATTATCTTTTAATTAGATAACACTATATATTAGTATGACTTTTCCTTAGAAAAATATGACTTTTAAAATAATTATCTTGAAAATTACTAATTTTCAATGATATGATAAATCAAGACTAGTTAATAGTATAAAAAAACTTTTACATTATCGATATATTTCAATTAAATTCTAAAATCATTCATTCTATTTAAATTTTTATTGAAACATTATTGATCTTATATAATTTTTTATTAATTTTTTTTTCTAAAAAACATATCTTTTGTTGAAGCAATAATAGTTATTTGAAATTTTAAAATTAATTATTCTCCAAGAAATATATTTGTATTTGAAAAATAATCAAGGCTCCTTATATAATTGAATATGTCAATTAATATATTATTTTTTTACTTGTTTAATTTCTTTTAAAATTTTAATTTTAAAAATAAGTCAATTCATCAATATTTAGTGTATCATTTTTTATATTATTTTTTTAAATCTTTTTTTAAAAATAATTTCAATCCATCAATATCTAAATAATCATTATTTTCTTGAAAAATAATTCAATATTTCAGTCTATTTTCTTTCAAATTTATACTATTTAATGGCTTTAATATTTAAACTAAAGATATAAATAAGATAGCTAATTTTAAGGAGAGAATGATATGCACTACTTTTTTTTCTTATTTATGATACGTGTGTAAAATATTTAATAATTAGGTAGAAAAAATGATACAATTAAAAACATAATAATTAATGATGTCAGTAACTTCTAAATGAATAAATAAATAGAAATAATTTCTTTCTAAAAATGGACAGACAAAAATGAAAAAAAAAAGAGAGTAAGTATTTATTATATTAAAAACACAAAAACTATTCAATACCTTTTTAAGTAATTTAAAATATTTAATATGGTGTATTTAATACTATCATGGCATGTGTCTGCAGGCGCACAATAGAAATTCTCTTATTTTTTTAAGATATTAAATACATTTACTCTATTTAATATTTTTTTGATAAAGTAAAAAAAAAATATTAACAACAAACTTTTTATCATTGGGTTAAATTCATGTAAATTTTATTAAATAATAAATAAAAGTCGTTAAATAGATAGTAGAACATATATCATTTAATAAGATTTACATAAATTTTATCTAAAAAAAAGAGTATATTGAATAAAAAGTGAATCTATTGTTAATATTTCTTTATAAAATATCATGTAATCTAATAATAATCAATATCCTAAGTATAGGAACCAAAAGTAAAAAGTAAAAAATATTTAGTTATAAAAATATATAAAAAAATTAATAGTTACTTTTTAAAAGTTAAAATATTTAATAAAATATATTAAACATTCCTTAATCAATACCCTGATAGGTCTTAAACTGTATAGTTATTTTTTTGTACTTGAGAAACTAAGATCGAAATAGAAAATAGTTGTTGTTATACTCTGATTTATTTATTTATTTTTGATGAATTGTCGTTATACTCTGATTTTAGGTCCCACAAAAAGTACTGATTTTAGGATATGTTTATGTGGATGTAAGACCAGTGAAGGCTTTGGTCTTGCCAGAGGAATGCTCTTAATGTAAATAGGTCAAACTTTATTGTTATTATTATTATTATTTGACGAGTATGTATTGTCGCTTTTATGTATTTATTTTTATTTTTATTCAAAAAAAATATTTAAAATATTCTTTTCATATGTGTGCATCTTTGACTGATTCCTAAAAATTAATTTCTTCAAAATATAAAAATGAGTGAAGTAAATTTTATCTCTCTCAACAAAGTATTTTTCATATACACAATCAAAAGTCAAATCTCTATAAGTCTTTTCCATATTCTTCGTGTTTGTAAGCAAACTAATAATTTAGGTAAATTTCATAAAATTTAATTAAATAATAGTAATAATAAACACATTAAAGTGATAGTACACGCTCTTTATTATCCGTAATATTAAAGTTTTTTTAGGGTAATATTAAAGTTATTATTATGAGATGAAAGAAAATTACACAATCATTCTTACACATTAAAGATTTATACCTTTTCTTGAATTTTTACTGATTCGGGAGGAAAAAAATAAGTTAGAATGTGTTTTCCTTCTTTTATATTTTAAAAATAAATCTGCATAAAAATTTTAAGAGAAAGCAGTATATGAATATTTGTACATTTATTTAGCTTGATGTCTTGTTATTGTCATTTTGTGAGTTATAAGATATGACATTAGTACTAGAAACTAAAGCATCTTTAACCTCTTGGTGCAAAAAACTAATTGATTTGTTCATTTAATTTCAAGTTTCAGATATAAGTTCACCAATAGAAGTGAGACGTTGTTCCTTTGCTAGGCATGAACCCGAAAATCATGGACCATCTACTGTTTAGTTTTTCTTTTAGGATATTACTTATTAAAAACTTATGTTTAATATCATTGTATTTGGTTTTATTTTTACATTTTGAAGGATTAAAATCATGGACCATCCACTATTTAGTTTTACTTTTAGGATATTACCTATTCAGAACTTATGTTTAATATCGTTGTATTTGGTTTTATTTTTACATTTTGAATGATTGTTATTTTACTTTGAATGAAGTGATTGAAGTTTATTTTTATTGCATTTATTATGTCTTTTTAGATATTTTTTATAATTAGTTATCTTAACAACAGAAAAATATAAACAATTAAAAAATTAAAAAACTGAAAAAAAAAACATAAAAAAAATTCGTTCACAAAGTTTTGTAAGGGTTAAAATTGATGAAAAAAGACATTAAAAAATTTGTTTTAAAAGTTTTTGATGGTTCGAAATTGTCGGTAAATGATATAAAATAAATCATCCAAAAAAATTATGGCAGTTAACAAACCGTCGAAAAGTGACAAAAAAAATCATGTGAAAATTTTGTGGAGACATAAAAAATTTCATTTGTTATTGTTGTGGAGGGTACCAAATTGCCGGAAAATGACGTAAAAAAAAATCCATGTGAAATTATTGTGGCGATTATGAAGCCGCCGCAAAAATAACATGTAAAATTCATAAGAAACTTTGTGGCGGTTACAAATCGTCGAGAATAGGAATGTTAAAGATGAATTCTACATGCTTTTCCTAGTAGTTAGTGTCCCATAAAATTGCTACCAAAAGCTTCCTGGCAGTTGTTCCAGCTGTTCAAAAAAACTGCTGCAAATAAACCTCTCGACAGTGGAAACAACAACAATTTTTGAACCACCACTATAGTCGATTAATGGCTGTTTCAACAGCTGTTAATTGTCAAAAAAATTGTTGCTACTTACCACTTTTGTTGTAGTGTTTCCTTTTGTGACATTGCGTTGTAACTTGGATTGACCATAGGGTTAAGTGAGCAAAACTCAAGCTCTATCTTAGGCATGTTAAATGATAATCCATGCGAAAAGATTTTTATTTTAAGGACAAGTCTTCCAATTTTATCAATAACTTAGGTATGAGGTTTGATCCAATTTTGGTGGCTTGCTCTATCTCCTACCTAGAAAGGACATATAGTTCCACTTCAGGTTATGGCCACTATGGTGATCTATCCATACCAACATCGATTAAAAGATCCAATTCAACCAAAAGGACACTATGAAGTCTTTGTTAATTGATGTGTTCTGAGGTTGCCTTAAATGGGAAGGTTTCAAAGGGACCAAAACCCACACAATCTTCAAAGTCACTTTTTAACAACTTCTTATGATCTTCTTAACCACCCTTAATGGTAATAACCTTGTCTTCTCAACTAATGAACTTTATTACTAAATAGGGAGTGAACACAGTGGCCCTAAACACATTAAGTAAAGGTTTCTCCATGACAACATTATAAGCTAACAAGCAGTCAACAATCAAGAAATTTACATTAATCATTTTAGTTAATGGCTAAGTCTCCAGCAAATCCAAGTTACAACATGCCCCTTGAGGTTACTTGATCTTTTCTCAATAAGATCTTTAATTTATGGAATAAGGTCCTTCTTGAAAAATATCAACTTCTTAAAAAGCTTGTAGAAAATCGAACTCCAATGGTTAATAAATATTTATGGACTATAGTATTATTCTCAATGATCACTATGATGACTAAAGATCATGAAATCTAGGGGTATGGGAGGTTAGCTCTTGGGACAAGATGCTTATCATGACCTTAATATGCCTTTTCCTAGAATTATTAAACTTTCCACACCTGGCAAAATTGTCTATAATAGTGTACACCACTTTTATTTATGAGTCTCTTGAGTGATTGTACTTATCTCAACATCTATCCAAATTAGGACATCTTTTAAGCTACTACTAGATCTTGCCATCTAATTTAGGACTTCTTTTTTGACCTTATTAGACATAGCAGCCAAGATTCTCTTGTCGAATGAAGTCCTCAATGATGTCCTTTAGATGAACATGCCCATCCATCAGGGGGTTAAATTTTTTGGTGAAATTTATAATGCTTAGATTTCTCTTTAGGTTTTTTTTATTAGATATCCTTGAACTCAATTGCTACTAATATCAATTTATAGAATTGAGATGGTGGCATTCACCAGGGTGTAGTCATCAAACTACCATCTTGGACCATGTCTCTGATTTTTTATCTTTATCACAAAATCCTAATAAGGTGACCCTTCTTAAGTTGGGTCTGGTCTTGCTTGAAGTGCTTGCGCAATTTCACGTTATCCTTTAAGTCAATATAGTTAGTTGTCCTAAGGTGTAACTCCTCCATGGTGAGGAGTTTTTTTTTTGGATAAGGATACAATAAATGCATTGGACCTAAAACATTGAGATGTTATAGGGTGACCTTGGAGTCTAAGTTAGGGACTTATGGTGAACCTTGTGGGAATATCATAAAGGGACTTATCTTTGCCATGCTTTATGCAGGCTAAGGTATGAGAGGGTTGCAAATGCCCTTTTGTTGGTGATAAAGTGTACATAGCACAACTAATTAGCCAAGTTTCCTTAACTCCTCATAATGTGATAAAGAAAGGACCAAAACCAATGGAAGGTGGCCTTTCTAAGTGTGAACAAGAAAGAGTTGCATATAATGGTGCTTGATGCCTAAGGAACAATAAAGATTATATCTATGTTATGGTTCCTCATGGAACGACTAACCATCAATTTGGACTGAATGTTTTAGTTATTAAATACACTACTCCAAGCAACACATCTTTGAATTGGCTATGTTTAGTGATTTCTACCAATTGTTGAAGGCCAAGAGAAAAGCATGATGACACTAGCTGATTTAGGTTCTCATTTTGCTCTAGCTCTAAATCTTCAATGTAGTTGTCAAGCATAAGCTATAAATAAGGATGGATTGGTTATGATGAGAATTGAGATATTGTGGAAAATACTATTGATATATTTGGTATAATTTCATTTATGTGATTAGAGAAATTCTACTGTTTTTTTCATTATGTTATAAGTTGATTGATTGTAATTCCTAAATTTATAGGTTTGTTTCTCTTAGCCTTGTAGACAATACAACATTGTTATCATAGAATATAAAATTATTCTTGTCTCAATAATAAGTATTGACTATGATGATGATGGAAATGGCTTCAACATTTCCCACAAATGGTGCCAAAAGGCATGAGATAGACTTTGAATGTCTTGTTGGATTCCTTCTCCTAAAGTAGTATCATTTCTCTTTAATGGCTACAATGGGAAAAGTGAAAATGTTGATGCAAGGTGATTGAGAGCATGGTATTTATAAAGTTATAGTGTAGGGTGAATCATAGTCATATGACTTTAACTAACTTTTGTGTTCACCTTCGACTCCTCATAAGATATCAGGGAGTCTCGAAACGAAGAGCTCTTAGTGGGAGGGTCAAAATGTTTTAGAACTTCAACATTTTAGGTGTGACATATGGAATGTTCAAATTCAAATCATTCTAATCTAACTCATGTTATTAAGTGTTGTATATTGGCCTAGTTTAGCTAAAATTACACTGCAACCTTGGTTACTAGGCTAGTCTAAGTAATCTTGATATGTAAGCTTATAAGAAACGTGTCACAAATGAGGAAAATACTATATGAAAAGAAGAGTGCAATTGTTTTCAAAAATGAAAACTCTAATTTATAGTAGGGGTAGATTTGTTTACATAGTTTGTTATTTAGGATCAAAACAAAAATTAGGGAAGTTTTTAATTTGTGGAAATATTTTTATTTCTATTAAGACAAATGCTAACAAGTGTCATAAGAGTACTAGTTAAAGAAATAAAATTTGAAAGTATTTATTAAAAAATATTTATTATATTAAAAACATAAAAATCATTCAATACTTTATTTTTTAGATAATAAGAAACATTTAATAGTTTGTATCAAATACTCTTCAAAATAATTTGTACTAAATACACTTCACAAAGTCATACTTGAATCACTTCATGTAGGGCTAGAAATTTAATGACCGTGTTCATATCCAATGGATACTTATACATCTGTATTTGAATCTATTATTTGTATTTTAGTATATGGTTTACTTTTAGCATACCCTTTTTTTTTGTTTACAAACTAGTAAGATAAAAATATTATTATAATTCACTTTGAAAATTAATAAAAACAAAGCATTAATTAAACATACAACATTTGTTTTAGACTATGTAGAAGCCACATTGGGTTTTGAATAGTTTGAGCTAAGCTAGATGACACATTTAAGCAGAGGAAAGCTCTCTCAATACTTATTTGTTCCATGCTCAAAACTAAACACAAAACGTTATTTAAGAAAAATCAAGCTCTTTAATGAGTTGAAAGACATAGAGAAAAACATGATGACGACAACAACAAAAGTCTTAACCCATTAAGTGAGGTTAACTACATAGATTGCACAATGCCATTGAGCTTAGTTAAAGACCAAATACTCAAATATATTATTCACCATGAGATTCCTCTAAACAATTTTCTCTAATGTCCTTTTAATTGGTCTTTCCCTCCCCCTTTTTAGAAGATTAAAAACTATGTAATCTACTATCTTCACTAGTGTTTTTAATAGCCTTCTTTACACATGTTCAAACCATCTTAATTAAGTTTTTGTCATCTAAGCAAAAGTACAACACTTAAAAAGATATCTAAAGATTTTTTTAAATCTTAGTTGAAGTATCTTTTACACTTATAGTTTTTAATTTTTATAGGTGATTACGCATATCTAAATCCAAACTCCTTTTTAATTTGTATGCAAAAACCTACCTTTGTAGGTAGGCATAGGGCTTGAATCTAATTGTGATTAGTAGGACTCTAAACACTTAGGTCAAGGATGAAAATGAATTAGGTAAACTAAGATTTACTTTAAATAAGTTTGACTTATATACATGACATAGTTTGTTTTAACTTAATTTTTTTTAAGTTTAATCTTGTTTAAAAGTCTATTTGAAAGCATATTTTATAAAAGAAAAAAACTTTTAAATAGATTAACAAACTTATTTCTAAGTAGATTAAAGAATATAAACCTTTAAATAATCAATACATGCATATAATTCAAGGCATTATAAAAAAATTAATATAATAATAAAATTAATATTTTTATTATACCATTATTCATCCATATTTTGAATCATCCATAATGATTGGTCTAATAGACTTTTGGATAGTCTAAAACATAACTTTTTTTAGTTAAATAAGTTCTTTAAAAAAAAAAAAAAACCTTTAGGGCTCATTTGGAATAATTGCAAATTTTTGAATTTTGGTTTTTAAATGCAAATTTTAAAATAAATGTGTTTGACTAAAACTAAGTAAAAGTGCTTTGTAGGTAAATTTCAAAATACTTTTACATCAATTTAAACTAAAGAGATTTTTTTTTTATGTACAATGATCATACTGAGGTTAGAACCTATAACCTTTATGTATACTAACCCCCTCACTAGGCCGACCCTAGTAGGTTATTAAAATAAAGATATTTGTAATTATGATTTTTAATTTTAAAAGGCATCCACTACCTTCCATCATCACAAATCTTGCAACCTTCTCTCTCTTTCTTTTTTCAACCCTTCGTTGAAATGTTGCTCATCACCTTATTCCCCATATTGCCATTATAATCAGTTTGGGATTGTGGTTTATACTAAAGGCGACCTTGAGATTCGAGGCAGGACCCTATTCTTCATCATTGTGCTCTTCTCCATTATCCTTCTCGCCATTGTTCTCTTCATCTATACTTGCTAGGTTTGTCGCTACCAAGGTGCCTCCTTGGCACAATTTTCTCCGACAGTGTCCACGTGGCACCATTTTCGTCGTCGTAGGACTTAACCTTGTTTCGATCAAGAAGTAATTAAAGAGGAAGCGAGCGGTTGCGAGGACAACATTGAGATGAGAATGTGGAACCCTACGATTACGAGAGGCAGAGATGGGTCATGGTCTCTAACAAAAACCCTAGTTTGTAAAACCAAAAAAAAAAACTAAAACTGAAATTATAAAACTAAAAATTAGTTTTAATTTTTTTAAAAATTGAAACTTTAAACTAAAAATCACTCCAAAAAAGTCTTAATTTAATTAATTTGCTACTAAATCAAATTTTACTTAATTATGTCAAATTACATACAAATAATATCAATTGTTGATTTTTTAATTAACGATAAATATTACTTATTTTATTGTAGATGCATTTTAGAAGAATTGAATCCAGGCTAATTAGCATGACATTTTTGTTATTAATTGTAAAATATATTTTATTTTATTTTATTTTATTTTATTTCTTATTATCAAAAACTTTATACACTGAAATTAGTGAGAAATATCTAGTATTTTAAAATTAATACGTGCAGGGGAGAAACTTCGGGTACCTGCTGCTTTCTCTGGGGAAGCTTCGGGGAGACACACTGGGATGTTTCGGGGACAATTACGTGACACCAACGTACGCGGCTTCTTGTGTCCATTCTCATTTTCAGTTGAAGGATTCGTGAGTGAGAACAATGATTTCACTCTCACTGTTCAAATTGCGGTGTTGTCTATCCCCATTCTCGTTCACATTCTCGTGGTCCATTTGACTCTTGTTCCACTAATTAGCTACTATGCTAATTAGAGACACCACGTAGACTGGACCAGTTATGTTGCTCTGTCTTTCTTTCTTTCTAATAATTCATTTCGAGATGACTGCTCAACAACACAACATTGTACTACCGGGGAGGAACATCACTTCACACATTATTTTCACGTCTTATTAAATAAAAATAATTTAAATTATTTATTTTGGATACATAAATTAATTCATTTTTTATAAGATTTATAAGAATTTAATAATTATGAAAAAATAATTTTAGTAATTATTTATTAAATTTTTTAAAAAATCTGATAGTAAAAGATACATTGAAAAATATAAATACCATTCAAAACAATAATTATTTCATGTCGTATCCAGTATAACACGTATTGACTTCAAACGACAGTACTATACGACAGACATTTGAAATAGCATTTTATTAATTTTTTTGATTAAATTAATTAGTTGATTCCTATAGTTTGATAGAGTTTTTAGTTCCTATAGTTAAAAATAATTTAAAAAGTCTTTAAAGTTTAAAAAATTTATAATTAAATCCCTACTACACCAACATCATTATAACTTCGTTAATTTATATTTGATTTAATTACATGTTTGGTCCTTTAGGTCTCGTAATTATGCGATTTTAGTTTTTCAACTTTTCTCTCATTTACTAGTCAAGTCTCTCTAAAGTTCAAATTTAAAGAATTTTTAAAAATAAGAAAGAAATTAATAGAGTATTGAAGGCGGGGATTGAACCCCTATCATTAAAGTCTATAAACAATACTAAAACCTTTAAACTAATGAATTTATTTGATATATAAATGAAAATTATGTTATATATAACTTAAACAGGAGACTAGAATTGCACATATATTTAGTACTACTAAATTAAATAATATTAATATTATGTAAACTAATAATATTAAAATTAATATAAATAATATAAATTAGTATATATTTATTAGATATTAATAATATTAAAATTAATAATATATATTTGTCACCATGAATGGAGTTTGAACCCCCCATCCTCATAGTTCACTAATATATATAAATTAGTATATATTAATAAACTTCTATAAAATATAAATATATTATATATGATATAAATATATCAGAAGAAGGTCAATTGGAAATATATGATATAAATATTTTTTTAGTGAAATATATATATAACTATTATATTGATAATAATATCTTATTTCTATCACTAAAATATGTAAAGAAAAAAAATTAAAATAACACAATTTACAAAA
Source organism: Spatholobus suberectus (assembly GCA_004329165.1). Taxonomy (NCBI): domain Eukaryota; kingdom Viridiplantae; phylum Streptophyta; class Magnoliopsida; order Fabales; family Fabaceae; genus Spatholobus; species Spatholobus suberectus. The sequence goes on from CM014731.1 coordinate 69,728,888, forward strand.
GAGAAAATTACTTAAAATAGAGTGATTAAGTTATGATTAAGATATATAGTATTAAAATGTATAAGTTATTGTTTGTTTTGTTTTATAATATTATATTGTTTATTACTAGTAGTAAATATATGTGTAATTTTGGTCCTTAGTATATATTATTAATTTATATTTATTAATATTAATTTTAATATTATCGCTTTATATAATGTTAATATTATTTAATTTAGTAGTAGTAAATATATGTGCAATTCTAGTCTCTATTTAAGTTATATATAACATAATTTTCATTTATATATCAAACAAATTCATTAGTTTAATGGTTTTAGTATTGTTTATGAACTTCAAGGGTAGGGGTTCAATCCCGACCTTTAACACTATTAATTTCTTTCCCATTTCTAAAAATTCATTACACTTGGACTTTTGAGGAACTTAATTATAAATGAGAGAAAAGTTGGGATACTAAAACAGCATAATTGTGAGACCTAAAGGAACAAATAACGTTAATGTATAGAGATTTAATTACAAACTTTTTAAATTATAAGGACTTTTTTAAAGTGTTTTTAACTATAGAAACTTAATTAAAAGTTCTATCAAACTATAAGAACCAACAAATTAATTTAACCTTATTTGTTTTACTTTCATACTAATACCAATGGAATTTTTTTGAGTTTAACTGGTCATGCACTGTCAGTATAAAAAGTTTTACACTATTAACCAATTAAAAATTACTATTGATATAAATTTTAAAATATTTATTATAAAAGTTAATAAATTTATAATAAACAGTAATTTGTGATTGGATGGCACCAGTACATAACCTGTGTTCTCAATTTTTTTTTTATGTGTAAAAAGGAGCTTCAAACTCCACAATAAAAAATCTCTATAAAAAGTTACACCATATAAGTCTGCTAACAAGACGAGATAACAAATCTGGAACAACATCAAAAATACGATCTTCTAGCACACTGGACAACGCAAATCCGTGACTTGATTGGCCCCTCAAAAAACATGAGAGAAAGTTACTGTAGTTGCAGAGGAAGTATCAAATCATTAAATAGATTATAAATTTTTTTATAATATTCATAATAAATCATATTTATTTTTAAAATAACAATTTTATTAAGTTATACATGAATTATACTTGTATAATGTATTATAATTTTTAGAATTTACCGTATCTTAATTTTAGTGTCAAATTATGTATATACGAATCTCCCACAGTGTCCGTACTTCCTAATTAAAGTGTATTAGCAACTTTTCTTATTTTTTTGATTAAATTACTGTTGCATTGCTTTTGTTTTGATAACTTTATCCATGATTCCTCATATTTTCCTCGAAATTGTAGCGTCTCTTTTAGAATTAGGACGAAGCCAAACTTCAAAACTAAAGTTGGAGAAAATATCAGCTTTAGTGCATAACGAAGAAGTTATCAAGCATGCAAATTCAGAATCGGTATAATTACCAGAAAAAAGGATTGAGCTGGTATAAACAGAGGAAGCATCAAAGATTTTGCGCAAGAAATGGACGTGTCCAAGCGTCTTCATGCCGAAATAAACAACGGCGCTTTTCTGCTTCAACTTTAGACTAATAAACATTGAACAGACTTCAACTTCATGATTGACCCATGTCTAAAGTTCAAAAATACAACTTCTTTTTTCTTATAAGATAAGATATTGTTGTACCATTGAGCATAAAACTAGGACTACGATATCTCTCACCTACGTCAGAAGAGTGCAATCAGTTAAAACTGTTTAGAGAAAAATTTAAAAGAATATTTAATTAACATTTAATAATTCTAAAAAGACAAAACTTAGATACAATTTCTTTAATATTTTTGGTATTGTTGTTCAATTAAAGAGTTTCACCTTAGTAATATTGGTTGACATTTAATGTAAATTTTTATTATACAAATTATTGGAATGAAAGTCTAATTTTAATAAAAGAATAACACTAAAAATTGTAATTTTTTTCCTTTAAAAATAATAAAAATGTAAAATTAATACCGATTAAACCAAAAAAAAAAAGAGCCAAGAAATAAATCGTAGTACTTATTATCCACAATATTCTTTTATATATTGTAGTAATAATGACAATGATATTGACTATTGTGAACACCTAATTTTGTCCAGGGTAAATAAAAATAAAATATAAAAGACAAGAAAAAAAAGAAATAAGAACTTTTGAAGGAGAAAGCCTTTTTTTTTTATGATGAATACCATGAAAAGACAATATCGTATGTTGAGTTATACTTGTCCGTTTGAGGTGTTTTTTGCACCGTTGAAAAGCTTGTAGAAAGATCTACAACTCATATATCTACCTCAAAAACCAAAATCAACTTCTATCTTGATGAAAATCAACCCCAAAGTAAGGCATTTAATCATAAAAAAACTCAAGTTTCACATTCTTTCCCTTCACTTAGAAGTTCCACATCGGACAATCTAGACTCATGAATCTTCTCTTTCCCCTATATAAAGAGGTGCCTACCAAGCAATGGGAGGAGACCAAAAATCCATTAATTATGGGCTTAATGCAAAGCATGAAGCTATGAAAGTTTAATCTTTTATTATTATCATTATCTCTTTTAGTTTTTCTCTCTTAGAGCTTTTACTAGAAGCTTGTAGTGGATTGTTTTGCACAAATTGTATCTTGAGGTAAATTTGCACATCTTATCTTTTTTATATATATGTTTTATTTTATTTTTTTTTTGTCATTGTTGTTTTGTTAAATTTTATTCTTTGTATGTCTTTTTCAAATTAGAAATATTTTATATTTAATTAATTTTTTAAAGAAAGGATAAATTGGATGTGATATCTTTTTAATCCTAAGGTTTTAAGGTATAAGTTGTGACAACTTAATGTCTTTCTAAAATTAGAAATGTTAAACTAAAGCTAATTTGCTTCAATGGATTGACTTGGGTGTATACCTTTGTTGATTCTATTTTTAGGACATATAAGCCGTGACAGTTTAGAAATCTTAAAATTTAATAAACAAAATTAAAAAATAACTAACACACAAATATTTTTTACAAAAGAACTATGTAAGTCTAATTCTTCATTGCACCGGGAGATACGTAGGAGCAGGGGCCCACTCTTGTCGATCTCAAAAATAATAAAATTTAAGACAAAATAAAAATCTTTTTTATAATAAGTAAAATTATTTTTTGCAATTATTTCTAGGATGAGTTAAATATTTTAAAAGTCATTGAAATTTGCTTAATCAATTAGAGGTAACTGTCTTATGACGGACGTTGTAGGGTGCTAATATCTTCCCTACACTTAATTGACTTCTGAACCCAAAATCTAATTTTGTAGACCATTTTCTTTTTAGGTTTTTCCAATGTTTTTCCCTAATAAGTATTGGTGGCGGCTCCCTATTTTTTTTTAAAAAAAATTCACTGTCCCATCGCAACCCCGGTTGTGACAACTATAATAGTTGAGATAAATTAATTTAATTTTTAATGTATTATCAATATAAATATTTTTATAATATTTAATTTTAAATAACACTTCATTTAATAAATTTGATTATGTTAATAGTTATCTCATATTAAATGAATAAATAATATAATATGATATTACACTGTTTTTTTTTTAAGAGATGCAAGCATTACATTATCTTTTTTTATGTTAAAATATATTCTTCTTTAATCAATTTGAATACATAACACTTTATTCTATTTTTAAATTTTCTATTAAAGTTTCATTACCTTTTTTTTTCTCGAAAACATCTTTTACACTGTCCTCTCCTTTTGTATTAAAATATGCAGCTCCCTTCCTTGATAGATACAAATATATTACACTTTATTTTTTATTAAAAATAATTTTATGATTAAAATATCCTTTACACTCACCTACTTGAGAGATTTGAATATTACATTTTTTTCTCTTTTCTTATTTTAAAATATATTTTTTTTCCTTTAATATATGAAAATATACCACATTTTCACCACTTTTATATTTTCTATAAAAATTCTAATAATTTCTATTGAAAAATAAATTTTTTTACTAGAAAACCATTTGTTAATATATTTGTGCATTTTTTTTTAAAAAATATGTTATTAAATTATTTAATTTTTATAATATATTTTCAATCATAGATTCTTGGACAAATTACACTCGCATCCCCCTTTAATTCCTTAAAATTTCACACAATATCTCTGTTAAGCCTAAGTACCCCCTTTAATTGTTTGAAACACATTATACCGTATATCCCTATCATTCAAGAAACATATTATATCATGTACTCCTATAAGTGAGTTACTATAGGTGTGAAAAAAGATAGAAATATCGTGTAAAATTTCAAGAAATCACATGAGATGTGTGTAATTTGTCATAGATTCTTTCTCCATTTGAACATCATTTCTAACTTTTTGTATATTACTAACAATAATTTTGATTAGAAATTTTGTGATATAAAGCATGGCAAGTAAGGATTACCTCCAAGAGATCATTAAAATGGTTGAGAGATATTTTTTAGTGGTTTGATTAAGATGCACCTTTAGTGTTGTGTTGAGTTGGTGACAATATACTCCATTAATTAATAGGGATGATAATTAAAACGTGGTTGAGGTAAACAATGTTAAATATTGAATGAGTGAAGAGTAATTTAATAAATTAAAAATATTTTAGTATATATTTTAGTTAAAAAATATTTTAAATCTTTTAAAATATATTATTTAATGTTATTAAGTTAAATTAATTAAATATATATTTTAATATAAAAGAGAACAATATAATACTCCCATGCACCTCTCAATCTATTTAAAATGCATAAAAATCAAATTCATAAAATTTAATATAGTAAGAACAGAAGCCGCCGTAACAGCATGTGCATGTGTCAAATATTAAACTAGTGCTTAGTGTTGTTTCATCAAGTTAATGTGTTCTTACAAATTTTTACTTGTCGTTGAAATTTTACTTTGTAATGGTTATCTTTTGGGGTTTTCTAATTAGTAATGAGTAGATCCAATAAGGTGATTACGTAGATAGGAAAATCGTTTTCTAACAACAGCAAACACGTGCCCTGATATCTTTGTAAACACTAACCATGATAACAAATAGAATCATATATGCACACGGCTAGCTCAACGGTAATAGAGGCTTAAAATAAATTTTGAGAGAATTTTTTCATTTTAAATGAGAGGCTATATATTGAGCTTTTTTATTAACATATATAGCCTTTTTTACTTTATAAAAATTAATAACAAATATTTTTTTATTGATAAATCTAAAACTTAAACTTTAGTAGGCTTGGCCAACCAGACTCTCCCCATTTCATATTGACCATAACGAGGAACATTTGATTTGACGAGATTTGGAATTTTTCAGATATGTGCGAGGAACGAGGGTGGAAGTTTTTTTAGTACTTTTACGGTATGCATTTTCTTTTTTAAGTAATATATTTAATCTGTACGGTATTTTTAATTTTTTTTAGATAAAAATAAGAAAAAATATTAAATAAAAATTATAAGAGAGCAAGCATTATAAGAGTATGAAAAATATGCTCCTTGAGGGCAGATTTAGTTACTCTAAATTTGACCCCATTTTGATAACAATTAATTATAATATTTCTATTTTGACTTAAATATTAAAATTTGGTTTTGCTAAATATTATGAATAATTTATTTGGTCCTTTATTTTTTCAAAGTAGTAATTCAGTTTTCATATTTTAATTTTTCATATACTTCTTCTATTAATTTTCTATTTATTTTTATGAGAAAAAAAGTCATGCATTGACAATGTAAAGTAGTTTTACACTATTATCTAATTACAAACCACCACTTATTGTAAGTTTGTTGACTTTTATAGAAAATATTTTAAAAGTCATACCAATGGTGAATTCTAATTGGTTGATAGTGTAAAACTTTTTACACTAACAATGCATGACTATTAAACTCTTATTTTATTTATCAACATTTTTACTTATCTATTTATAATTCTTCTAAATATCATGTTTCTTTTATTTTATTTCTTTAAATTCCCCAAGTTCTCATTCTTAAGAGACTGATAGATATATGTAATGAACAAAATATATAGAAGATTAAAAGAGAAACTATATGACAAAGAAAATAATTAGGATAAAATTATAACTTTTAAAAATAGGAGACCAAATAAAAATCATGACATTTAAATAGAAAAAATATATTTAAGTCTTGCATTTAATTTTTACGCTAACAATATTGTTTAAATTTTAAATTCCTTCATATTTTTAATGTTTATTTGAGTATTTTCTTCCTTTCTCAAATAATAGGTCTTTATATTCTTGAAATAATCATTTTTAATCATTTTACATTAAAATATTTTCCCTCCTCAAATCTTTTCTGTACATCCTCAAATAATGTGCTATTTACTTAATTTTTTAATTTATTTTCCTTTAAAAAGTGATATGTGTCATTAATTTTATTTTATTTTTTGGTAAAGAGCATAAGTCTTCTCCATGAAGGTAATTTTGTTAGAGTATACTCAAGACTTTAATTCAAGACTACTAGTTAAGCTAGAACAATTGATCCAAGCGCTCGGTTGTACATGTTGTTAATTCTTAACTTCCTTTAAATTTAATTCTAATTTAATTAATTATGCAAGTTTTTAATTTTTTTTTCTTTTAATACATTTTTATAGTCTACCTAAATGTATATATCCCTTATAACTTTAAATTTTTTATAAATATTTTCTTTTAATTTTAATTTTAATTTAATTTTTTCTTAAATTTAAAATATTTATGCAAAAAAGAAGATACTTGTTAATTAAAATAAGTTTGTTTAATTCTTTCCTTTTTCTTTTATTCAATGGGAGACATATAATATGTTGTACACAAGAACGAGGAGAGGGAGGTTAAGGGAATGAGAAATGGATGAAATGTATGGTAGGAAATCGAACTCATATAATTCTAATTCAGATCCCACTGTTAATTGAATTGAGAGGACTTTTCTAATTGTTTTTAATCTTTAGAAAATGTTAAAAAAAAGAGAGAGAATTGTTCCTTAATCTTTAAAAAATGTTAAAAAAAAATATAGAATTTAATATTGGATATAAAATTTAACATTTGTGGTTATAATTCTAATTTGATGTTTCTGAACTCACTTACAAACGTTAACATTACATTCTAATTTAAGGTTTTCATAACGACGTGTATCCTTGTGAATTAAAGAATAACAAATGTACAATAATGTTTTTCATTCAGTTAACACAATTAATTGAAAAGGAAATATTAGCAATACACTATTTGATATATTTTTAATATATTCTTTACTATTACATGAAATTCATATAAAAATCAATTTCAGTGAGACTACATAATTTTTCCTAATAATAATATGTTAAAAAATATATCAAAGAGTGTATTATTAACATTTTTTTCTTATGTTAATCATCATAGAACAATATCAAATATTTTTATTTAAATATATTTAACAATTTTTTTCATTTAATTATTTTATTTTGCATAAATTATACTGACACTTCCTGAGATTTTTTTAGATTATACATGATATCCTTCCTTTTTTATCCCTACACTAACCCCCTTAATTGTTTGAAAAATATTACAACGTGTACCCCTATAATGGAGGTTGTTGTAAATGTTAAAAAAACAAGAAGATTATGTGCAATCTAAAAAAATCTCGAAAAGTGTTAGTATAATTTATTCTTTTATTTTTTATTATTCAACTTTCGATGATTGTGTCTAGTGGATTAACACTAAAGTCAAAATTAGGGATCAATGACAATAAGGTAGGGGAGACACAAGTAGTAACCCCTGCCACTCGCTCTGTTTCATGAAAAACCACCCTACATACCTGTACTAGACCCGCATGAGATATCTGTTAAGCAGGTATCTACATATTTGATGAATATCCACAAGTATATATGAATATTTGTTAAAATATAAAAATTACAAAAAAAATAAAACAAAACAAAATATAAACAATTTTAAAACATATATTTATACTAAAAATAAATTTGCTAATGCCTTTCAATTTTTAAAACATAAATTTTGAAACAAATTTTAGTTTAGGTTGACAAGTTTAAAACTTTATATATAATTAAAAACATTAAGTAATTTTAAATTGTGGATAGTTGTAACTACAAGTTCCTTGTTGTTCGTCCTATTAATAAGTGAGTAGGAAAAAAAATCATTTACTTTATTCACATATATCTATTAAGCTATTCAAATATAATCTGTAATAGATTTTGCCCATGAATAGATTTTTTTATTTATTATTTTTTTTGTCATTCCTAATCCAAATAAGTTCATACTTAACCAAGAAAGTGATGGGATGACTAAAGGTATGCGACCAAATTGGCCTATTCCTCTTGAGCAAGTGGCTAAATTAATAGCATCAATCCATAAATCTTGTTGATTTTATTTTATTTGCAAAGTTTCTTATTTGTATGTTGACCCAAATGGTCTACGGCTAGCATGAATTGATATTTTTTATTCTTTAAAAATAGTTAAATAAATTATATTTTTTTATGTGAATAGATAAGTAACCAATTTGCACAAACTTATAATTAATGAACTATATTTTATACTAAGCGAGCATTTCTTGTGCTATCACTTAAGGTGCGTTTGTTTTTCATTTCAGCAACGTCCAATAGAGTTTTCCCACTTTCCAAGACAAAAACATAAAAGGGAGGAGATGTTGGATTGACATTCCGTTGGAAGCAATTGAAAAACAAACACACACTTAAGGTGTGTTTGGAAACCAGTTTGCATCATTGCAAATTGGAGTTCACACTTCCCAACGCATGAAACTGAGAAGCAAAAAATTTTGTCTTTTCCATTGAACGGACTTTTGGGTGAATGTAATTGGTATCCAAACACACAGTTAGTCTTTTAATAATTTTTTTTGACTTATCTACAAAAAAAATGGATTAAATTTTATTTGGTCCAAACTAGTATGAGCCCCCAAGTTTCGCAAATCTATCCATGGATCACAACCGCGTATACCTACCTCTAGCTGCATTTATTTCTCAATAGGAGTATGTGAGTAAGTAATTGTCCACTGTAAGTTGATATCTACCTACTAGGGGAACAAGATCCCTGTTTACCAACCATAAACCAATCAAACCATACCGCGTAAGGTACCGTTTTGTAGGACAGTGGAAAACTACCAAGTTTTGATTTGGTTCTTTTAAGATATTTCTCACTTTCAATAAAGAGATTATAGAGATTGCAGTTAAGATCCTCAGCGTGGCTTAATTAGGCTAAGACTTTCCACTCAAGCGTATCTAATCAATGTTTAATTTAACTATTTCCATGCTTTTGTTTGTGCAATTTGCAAGTCAATGTAGTGTGGTAGTTCTAAAACGAATTCTTATAGTTATAATAGGTATTCCTTTTGCTTGATTACGACAAGCAAGTTCAGTGCTTTGACATGTGTATCATTTAGGTATGGAAAAATAATTCGATCAAATATTGTACAATAGTCAAAAATGAAGTTGTTCTTATCCTAAGTGCTTATTCTTCGTCAATTACATGATGACACTAAGTGGAGAATTTTAAAGGGACAATTAAAATAAACAAATAAAACGTTTGCTAAGAAGAGGTGTCTATTTTTATGAAAGATTAATTATGACCGAAGGAAGTAATTTTCCCAGAAAGAGGGCATGCAATTATAACATAGAATTCTGCTATATGATATGGATATTATATTATAATAATAATAATAATAATAATAATAATAACGTCGTAAAGAAAGATGACTCTCATGTTATTTGTCTTCAAGGAGTGTGGGCATAGGTGCCAATAAAAGTGGTTGTTAATTATCATGCCAAAGGTTAAGGATGTCACTTATTTAATAGTTAAAATAGAAAAAGTAAACAACTACAAAATTCTCATATACAAGATGTCCTGAACCTTGCATTGGCGAAGTTTAATCCACAAGAATTTTAAATAGGACAAAATTGAGGTATAGTTCCTTAAGTATTTTTGGTATTATTCTCTAATTCAAATTGAAATTTCATCTCGATAATCTGCATTGATATTTAATGCATGCAGATTACCTAAATAAAGCTTTAATTTTGGTTAGAAAACAACACTAAAAATACTCAAAGAACTGTACTTAAGTTTTGTCATTTAAAATAACACACTACTTTACCAAGTCTTGGAATGAATATTATAATAATAAAAGACTTATTATAAAATAAAAATATGAAGTTTCCCTAAAGCAGAAAATGACTTTTAGGGAATACTCAAGGTCGATAAAAACATACCTCTGTTTTGTTAAACAAATTTTCTAACGAATCGTTGTACATTTCAATTGAAATTATTAGGAATTCTAAAGACAAATATAAGTGATCATTATTATTTATTAATTAAAAACTATCTGATTATATTCATACATGCAATTGTGTATTGTAAATAAATTACACTAAAAAATGAAAAGGAAGAGGATTCGTAATGCTGGATAAATACCAAATATGCTAAATTATCACATTGAAATACTCAATTATGTAATATTATCTTAATAATTATGTATATTAAATTTTAGATAACTTAGACATTTATAAATATCTAATCTAAGGTTTTTACATATTTTAAACAGTATATATAATATGTTAAAAGAATGTGGTGTACAATAATATTACTTATTTGTGAATTGTGATAAATCTATATTTTATGTAGATTTATAGAGCAAGTTCACAAGATTTTTGCATTAGCTCATAGGAAATTTGTGAGAAAATACACATTAATGAAGATTTCATGCGATGTATGTTTCTAAGGTTTTTATTTAAAATTACCTGAATTGTCTTAATTTTGTTGAATTTTATGTAGGAAGTTAGTTGAGTAAAGAAAAGAAATCTAGTTCATAGATATAGAGAAGTATTATACTTGTCAAAGTAGACTTAAAAGAAGTCAGAACCAAAGTGAGGACTACAAAAGAAGCCTATAAGTACAAGAACGGACCAAAAAAAGAGACTTAAAGTGCAAACGGAGTGCACAATGTTGTACCCGCCCGGCGGGTCTTGTAGGCCGCCCAGCGGACTTGCCCTGAAGATATTCCGCCCAGCGGGTTGGGTAGCTCGCTCGGTGTCAAAGCAAAGCGAATTCCTTTTGAAAAATCATCCAGCGGATTTCCAATCTCGCTGGGCGGGTCTGAGGTCCAACTTTTAACTGTATTTTAATTTTTAATGGGCCTAGACTATGCGGAATGGATCGGGGTTAAGCCTCCTACTTCAAAATTCTGAAATTGTATTACAAATAGCCAGAAACAAAACACAATAGAGGATTATCTTTATCTTATTTCCATTATTTTTCCAATTTTCCTTTTTTTTGTCTTTGGCTTTTGGAGAATGATTATTGGAAGACAATAGGATACGAAGAGTCAGAGACTAGAGGAAAAATCTTTTCTTGTAAAAGATTTCTTCTTCTCTTTCCATTGATGTATTTCTTTGAAATTATGATTTCTCTTCTTGCCATGAGTAGCTAAATTCCTTATTAGGGTTGTGGTCTACTTAGTGTTTGAAACCCCTAAATGTTTAATTTTAATTGAATCTTGTTTCTATTCAGTCAATTAAATTGCTCTACTGTTCTCATTTTCTTACTTAGAATTGATCGTCCCTTGTATGTTTCAAATCAATTAATTGAACGGCGGCCGTACCGCAATTAATTGGCAGACAAGTAGGGTAATCAAATTAGGTTTTGTTGTATGATCAACTTTCATTCCTAATTTTCAATTGGATTAAATAATTAATTAATCCCTCCCTTTATTCTTCATGCCTTACTAGGGTTTTAATATCTCATATGATCAATTGGGAAATTAACCTAGAAAGAATTATTGCAATTTATGACCAACAATTGACAATAAAATGCGTAGGGAAATATTGGTAATTGAAATAGAAAGAGACGCACAAGAAGGTGGGGTTGAATTGTGCGTTTCAAAACCTTTAAAAAAAAACAAGTTAAAAACGTTTCTGAGCTATAGGATAGAGAAGACAAGCACACAGAGAATTTTATACTAGTTTGCTCAACTTTGAGCTACCCAGTCCCTTCACCCAAAAGGTATACATTAACCAACCTTGGTTATAAGTATTCTTCATGGCCTCTTCAGGTTTTACAATGCAATCACCCCAGATTGCTTTACCAACCTAAGTATTATTTGTTCACTAAGCCTTTCCAGGCTTTCGCAACAAAATAGTTGTTTACAAATAGATTCAACTCACACAGTGAGGATATAGAAAATTAAGCACAATACAATAATGTATAAGAGATTTATAAACTATCATCCAGTGGACGCGTAAGAAAACAATCAGCATTTTTATGTTCGTGCTAGATTCGTCGTTGTCCACTACTGCTCTTTTCGCTTCTTCTTCTTTCTCGATATATATAGAGTCTCCAGCAAAAAAGAGCCGTTAAAGAAGACTTGGTTTCAATTCTTAAAGAAAAAGTTGCATGTATCGAGCTTTTAGTCATATCAGAAAGGACAACTTTTGAACTTGTACTAAAATGGAAAGCACAGCTCTGTGCGGGAGGTCTGCTTTTCTAAGCATTCTTCATTTGGTTTAGCAGCTCGAAGAGTTGACTTGCTTTTTCTGTCTTGCTACACTTTTGCACTAGAGAGTTTCTGTCTACCATTTAATGCTCGAAATATTTGAATGTTAGATCTTAAAATGGTAAGGCATTAGTTTCGATATATATAAAACAAGGACGCATAGATTGGACAAATGCACAGCCGTTTAATAGCTTGCGTCTGGACGCGTCTAGTGTAGTTGTCTAAGGTTTAAAAACACTGAGTCCATAAAAGAGACTTACACTTAGACAGTCATCATATATGAGTGTATTGGACGCTCGTTTAAGATTGGACGCTATAAATCTGTTTGTTTAAAAACAGAGACTTAAACTTTAATAAGTTTGTTATCTTCAAAATTTAAGGGTCTAGACGCTTCAACGTCTTTGGTTCCAACAGTAATTGACAAATAGTATGAGGTTTAGTTAGAAGTAGATGTGAAGGAACTTAAGAGCACGAAGGAAACCACAATCCTAAGCCTATTTTTCTCTGAATTTTTCTCTACTTGTCACTACTTGCTTTACAATTCCTGTTACATGTTTATTATTATTGAATCAATCTCCTACCTATTTGATTTCACCTAAACAATATAAAATCTCTGGAAACTGGTAATCGTCATTTAGTCCTTTAGGTTCAATATCAGGACTCATGTCCTTTTGTTACTACTGCGATAAGGGTACGCTTACCCTTAAGCATATTTTTAGCGCATCAAATTGTATAAAATTTTTTAAATTTGATCCACTTCACGAAAATTTCTAATTTAATTGTTAAGTTAATAAAAAATTTTGTTTTTTTAAAAGTTATTAGATTATGTAAGTTTGCTATGACTTAAACCTATTCTCAATAGATACTATTGTTATTAAAAATCAATGAATTAATGAGCAACTTTAGTGATAGAAAATTGTTTTCCCCTCACTAATTTTGGGGTCACTAAATTTTCGTGATGAATTTTTTAAAAATTACATATAAATTATTCTGTCACTAATTTCAAATTTTCTAATAGATATGTCTTTTAAAAATCCATATGAAAGCAATTTCATTAATAAATCCCTTCAACATTGGTTGCTTTTCCTGTTCGATGTAGGAGTTTAATAAATTAAATGGACATGGTTCATAACAAAAGCATGAATCCAATTACTTATACTTTAAACTAGGCTAATGTGGCACTCATGGTGGCAGTTCTTCCTCTAGTTGCTCATGGTGGTGACAATGGCATGAGATAGGGAAATAAAGAAAATGAAAGAGATAAAGAAATAGAAAGAGCAAAAGAAAGAACTATAGAATGAGAAGGAGTGTTGATAGTGACACTAGTTATCCTTTTTTCGGCTCTTGGAGCTTAAGACAAGAGTAACAACCTAAGATAGAGAGATAAAGAGAGTAAAATAAAGAATGAGAGAGTGGAAGGACTTACAACATTGATGACGATGTTGGTTATCCTCCTCACGACATCGACAGCAATGATTTGGGGCTAAGGGAGATTGAGTGATTAGGGATTAAGGAGATGGAGGGAAGTGGGGGAAAAGGGTAACATGATGCATAAGTTTTAGACATAGTGTTGGTTTGATCGACACTGAGGTTGGCTCTACCTTCAACATTTATTATGTCATTGAAGTTAGCATCGAGCTAACACTTAAATGTTTGGCTCAATGTTGGCTTACATTGACAATAAGTTCAAAATGTAAGGTCGGCCTTGGCGACATTAATTTTTTTTTCTAAAATTAGAAGATTTTAAAAAATAGATTCAAAAGGATAGGTTGACATAACATCAACTTTATTTCTAGCTTTTCATGTGGTGTAGCTTATCTAGTCATGCCTACAAACCAACATTAAAGTTTGTCTAGCAAATGGCCAGTATACCACTGTTGATTCCAAAGGTACTATTTTTCTTATAAACAAATTTGGTTCTTACTAATGTTCTATATATACCTAAATTCTCATTTAATTTCATTTCTATTATCAAATTAACATTTTCTTCACACTTTTGCTTATAAAAAAAAAAAAAAACACATCTTCTCTACACTGTCAAGTTTGTTTTTCTCATGACTCTTGTGTGATTCAGGATGTGGATTTGATGAACATGATTGGCAAAGCTAGAGTACATAAATGATTATATGTAATGATAATCCCACTTGTGACAAATGCCAAGCCTTTATCCCACATTAATTTTGTCAATACACCTGTGAATAAATAGTTTCCCCTATTCCCATTGATGTATGGCACTACATATTAGACCATCCCTCCTTTAAATGTTATCATACTATTCAAAAATTGCACTTAAATGTTCCTACATTATCTTCTCAGGTTTGTAATGTATATCATTTTTTTAAACAAAGAAAGCTACCATTTCCTATTAACAATTCAGTTTTAGATTCTATTTTTGATATCATTTATGTGGGTATTTAGGGACCATACCATATCCATCTTTACAAGGATGTTGATATTTTTAAACCATTGTTAAGGACAATACAAGATATACATGGATCAAGCATATGAAGGAAAAATTAGAGACCAAAACTCATCTTATTCACTTTGTCTCACTTATTGGAACTCTTAATGCCTTAATTTACTAATCCAAAGACATTTTACATCAATTAACCTATCATAAAATCCCTCAACATAGAATAAGGGTGGTAGAATGCAAATATCAACATATTCTTAATATTTCTAGATCCCTTATGTTTTGGGCTCACCTACTAACCCAATTTTGGTTTTATGTAGTCTTACATGTTGTTCACCTTGTTAACATTTTACCATCTGTACAACTCAATTTTGTACCTCCCTTTTTCCTATTACTCAACAAACCACCTAATTTAACCCACTTGAGAGTCTTTGGTTCTTTATGTTTTGCATCTACTCTTACAACTTACAAGACTAAATTTCAAGCTCGGGCCAAGAAGTATATTTATCTCAACGGTAAAAATGGAGTAAAAGGATTTATTTTATTTCTACACAATAAGGAGATAATTTTGTCTAGGCATGCCATATTCTACAAAGACATTTTTCCTTTTAAAGAATTACAATATATTGACTCAAACCCTTTCCCTTATCTTATAACCATCAACAAGCACTTCCATTGATTTGGCCCCTAATCATATACTTTCTAACTTACCATTTAACCTTTCTCCTACACAAATACTAGTAAATCAATCTCAACAAACTACACCAGAATCTGTCTCCACTAAAACTAAAGCTTCAACTAGACATAGACACCCTCCTTCGTACATTCAAGATTATCATTGCAATATAATTAAAGCTACTTCACTTGCCAATTCATCCTAAGGTATCTCTTATCCTTTTTGTCATTTCCTTTCATATGATTCCTTTTCTCCTCACTATAAAAAATGTATTTGCTTTATCTGCACATTCTTGAGCTAGAATCTTATAAACAAGTTATTAAACATCACTATTGGAGAGTATAAATGGAACAAGAAATTACAGCCTTGAACCAAAATCATACTTGAATTCTTATAAAATTCCCTGTTTGCAAGCAACCCATTAAATGTAAATGGGTTTACAAAGTAAAACTTAAGGTTAATAGCAACAACAAAAGGTACAAATCACGGATAGTTGCCAAGGGTTATACTCTAAGACAAGGATTGGATTACTTTGAAACTTTTTCACTCATTGATAAATTGACAATTATCATATTAGGTCTTGTCCTAGTTGTTGCAAAAAAATGGTTTCTACATCAATTGGATGTAAACAATGCATTATTGCATAGGGATCTTTATTAGGATGTCTATATGGCCAATCTTCCTAGTTTTCAAACTTCAAAATTTAACGTAGTATGCAAATTGCATAAGTCTTTAATATAGCCTCAAGCAAACAAGCCACCAATTGAATTTCAAAGCTTACAAATGCTTTATTATGCTTGGGATACTAGATCTCAATTCAAATCAAATTATTCATTCTTTGTAAATGTTATTACCTCTTATCTAACCATTTTCTTAATGTATATTGATGATATAGTCCTCATAGATGATGGCATGGCTAAAATCATTTCTATCAAATGCTTTTTAGATCAACATTTCAAAATTAAGGATAACAGGCCTATCAATTTCTTTATTGGTTTTGAGGTAGCATGATCTAGGGTAAACATTATTTTAAACCAATGAAAGTATGCCCTTGACTTGTTGGATGATGCAAGACTACTTGGTTGCAAGGTTGTCACTATTTCTATATCTCTTAGTCTTAAACTATCGAATCAAAACAATGATGACTATCATGATCTAAAAGTAATTTGCAGACTTATTGAGTCGAGAGGTATATTTGACAAACAAATGACTTGATCTTTGTTATTGAATCAATTGTCTTAGTTTCTATCTGTTCTTAACCAATCACATTATGAGGTTGTCATTTAGGTTGTTCACTATATTGAAGGTTCACTTAGCAAAGGTTTGTTTTTTTTTCCTCAAAACCTTTTTTTTAAGGCTTATTACTATAAGTGATTCAAACTGGGTATCATACCCTAATTCTCAAAGGTCTATAACTGGTTTCTCTATCTTCCAAGGACTGCACTCATTTAATGGAAATCTAAGAAGAAACACCATATCTGGGAGTTCTTAGAAGCTAGATATAGAGTTACTACCACCACATGTGAGATTCAATGGTTGTCATATTTGATCTTGTATGTGCATTAACCATCTCTAACACTAGTTTCTTTATACTGTGACAACAAGTCAACTATTCAAATTGCACAAAATCCTATTTCCATGAAAGAACCAACACATTATAATTGACTGTCATTTGGTTTGAGAAAAGTTACAACAATGCCTTATCTATTTACTTTTGATTCCATCATATATACAATTAGTTGATATTCATACTAAACCTCTCCATTTAGCAACTTTTCACTTTATTGTATCCAGGTTAGGCATGATTGATAATATCTATGCCTCAACATGAGGGAGGTTGTAAAGTATCTAACTAACTTTAGTTTATTTGTTTATTAGTCAAGTAGAATATTTATGACAATTATAGTTAGTTATAGAATATATCACTTCATTCTTGTTGTACATATATAGGACATACTCAAATGAGTAATTATATGATTCATTCTTCCTTTTTCATAATAAAGTTCAATTCAATTCTCACTAGAAACAAATTCAATTTTTGATGATACATTGATGAGAGAGAAACCCTCAAACTCATCATCTATATTCATCCCTAAAATCTAGGAAGTAATTAGTGAGTGTTGCAATCAGGATTACAATGAGACGACCAAAAATACTTGAAGAATAAAGAGTCACCACCAAGGTTTATTTAGGAAAAACATTGAAAAAACCTTTTAAAAGAAATAGTCTTGAAACCAAATTTTGGGTTCAAAAATCGATTAAATGAGCAAAATTAATGTAAATTTAAAAATATTTATTTTACCCCTTTAAAACAAATAAATAAAATGAATTAAGTTTAAATATAGTTTTGAAAATTATTTTTGACCTAATAGTTTGATTCTCACTCCTACGTATCTTCCAATATAATGGAAAACACAAGATCACATAGTTCCTTAGAAAATATTGTGTGTTAATGTGCTTTTATTCTTCTTTTTTTCTTTTTGAAAATATGAAGAAGGAGCTTTATGAAAATGTGAAGAAAAAGTCATTGATTTTTCTTTTAGGTGGGGACTAGCAAGTCATCATGTCTTAGGTATTTTCCAAAATCAAGTTTCTTGCAATAGTCAAACAAGAGGTAGATTTGAAATAGTTATCATTAACAACCCCTTTTATTTTATTTTATTTCATTTTTTATGAAAATATTTTTAGAATTATTCTTTGCAATAATCAAGTAGGAAGTGAATTCAAAATATCATCGCTAACAACCTATGATATTCATAATAATAAAAAAAAGTATACCCGAAGTTATTATCACTAACAACCCATTTTTTTTATTATTAAGAAAATATTTAATCGGACAAAGCCTTCACAATAACAAACATGAAGGAGATCCAAAATAATTATTACTAACAACCTTATGTTTTTGTGATAACCAAATAGGAAGGAGTTCCAAAATGGGTATTATTAATAATTCATATTATTTGTTATTTTAGAAGATTTGGAAATTTTAGCATTTTTTTATTATTTGAATCTAGGACGAAACAAGTTTTCTAAATTTTAGCATTTTTTTATTATATGAATCAACATAAATGTAAAATGAAAAATATTCACAAGCAAAATTTTGAAAATTTCTCTTATTTCTTATTTTCTTTTCTAACTTTTTAAAAAAAGGCCAGAGAACATGTCTCAGCTCTTATTCAAGGCCCACAATAGGGTTGGGCCAGTGACAAGGTAAAGGTGCTCCAAGGAAGAGAGGAGTTGAAGCCTTGAAGACGCCACTTGTGAACTGCCCGAATAATTTCGTGTGGGAATACTTTGTCAAAGAGGAAACAAAAAAAAAAACTTTATTCAAGTGACACTAAATATTTTGATCAAGTATTGAATTAAATCAACAAAGCTTAAAGTTCAATGTAGCATAAAGTATAGTATATTTCTCTCACGTGGAGCTAACGCTTGGCAATTGATACCTTCAGGTTCCCTTAACATGGTTCGAAGTAAAGGGAAGTTCCAACCTCCGTTAGTACTAACAATGTCAGTCGCCATGATAGAATATAGATGAATCAATTGGTTGGTTGATGGGATGAAGCTGCCTCCAAAGTTTAAATTATGAAGGCCTCTAATCCAATGGGCCAATCTCCATCTGGCCCGAGGAAACCTTTGCACGCCTCCATTACCTTTGGGGAGGCCTACGCCCCATAGAAACTGTCTACCTGAGACTGTCCCTTGGCCCGTAAGTCCTGGCACATGGTTAGAATTCTAGCTCTTCCAGAGTGGTATCTCACTGATGGCTCTGGCCCCCCCTAGAAGGAGGCCTTCTTTGCCCTCCATCTAAGCTGCGCAGGAAAAGCCCAAATCCAATCCCAAGAAACAGTGAAGCTTCATAGGGTCTTTCTGTCCAGGTGCAGGTAGTCCGCATCTTCATAGGCATGTCTATTTCACCGAGTCTTTCTCTGAGACAGTGCCCAGATCTTTACGCCTTTTGTGCGGGTCGGAACTTACCCGACAAGGAATTTCGCTACCTTAGGACCATTATAGTTACGGCCGCCGTTCACCGAGGCTTCGGTCGTCGGCTCCCCTGTCATCAGGTCACCAACTTCCTTGACCTTCCGGCACTGGGCAGGCGTCAGCCCCCATACATGGTCTTACAACTTTGTAGAGACTTGTGTTTTTGGTAAACAGTCGCCCGGGCCTGGTCACTGCGACCCCCTTTGTGAGGAGGCACCCCTTCTCTCCGAAGTTACGGGCTATTTTGCCGAGTTCCTTAGAGAGAGTTGTCTCGTGCCCCTAGGTATTCTCTACCTAGCCACCTGTGTCGATTTCGGGTACAGGTACCCATTTGTTGAAGGTCGTTCGAGCTTTTCCTGGGAGTATGGCATGGATTACTTCAGCGCTGTAGCACCTGGTACTCGAACTTTGGCTCAAGGCATTTTCTCTACCCCTTATTACCCTGAAAAAGCAGGGGCACCTTGCGTCCTTGAACCGATAACCATCTTTCGGCTAACCTAGCCTTCTCCGTCCTTAAGCTATCACAATGTTCTCCTTTACACTTAAAATATTGGGATTTGCATTGTCTAAGTATATTGTCTTAAGTCTTAATTGGGATTTACATTGCTTATAATGTGGTGATGGATATTGCTCAGCTTGGATCCTTTCTAGTAGTTCTATTGTCTGTTGTGTTGGAAAAGTCAATCCAAATTTTCAAATATTATTGTGAGTGAGTGGAAATTAAAGTAGGTGTATTCTAAGAATTAGTGGATATATCTTCACTTTTGGAATGTTTCACTATCATAATGAGGAGTAGGTGAGAGGTGGGATAATTAAAGGGGTCATGTTTCACTTATGAATGAAGTCATGGACCATTACTATATAAAGGGGTCATGTGAAAAGTGAAGTCACCACCTAAGTGAAAGAGGGGTTATTGTAATGAGAGAGTTTCTCAAGTTTATCTAGAAAACTTGTAATTGGGAGGTTTTTCAAGTTTGTCTAGAAAACTTGTAATCATATTTTGAGATAATGAATATTTATTGAGATGTTATATGGATGTAGACAAAAGGTGCCGAACCACATTAAATTCGTGTCTTCTCGTATTTCTATATGTTTTTATTCTTTGATCTTCATTATTATGCATAAAGGGGATTTTTCCCCATATGTAGCAGGATCTCGGCCGAGGAATTAATCCAATGATTGAGAAAGTAACTCGGATAACTGTTGGACTAATCCAGTGGCTTAGATCATGATGCAGATGATAGGATTGTTGCAGAGGATTTGAGTTCGATATTTTTAGCCTGAATGAAGCTAGCCTTGAAACTTCCAAGACAATGTATGCCAAAGCAGACCCATCAACTCATATCTAAGCAATGTGCTATATGCTATAACTTTTAATTAACTTTCACCCGACATATAAGACATTAATTGGCCTAATGTCCTTCTGTTATAAAATTTCATTTATATCAAACAAAAACTATTGACTAGCGGAGGAAAAAATAATGGTTCAAGCCGGGGTCACTACAGCAAAACATGACATGCAATCTCAATATGCTTTAGAATTTGAATTTTTAATATCAAAGTCCATATCAATGCCAAATATCCGTGAAATTCGCACACTTTAGAATTTGAAGAGGAAGAATAGCGAGTGTCGTATCTTACTCAAAACATTCCGATGAAAGTAATTGACATTTCAAGGATAGCTAAGAGTCAAAATGATACACATACACTTCTTTTGCATTCAATACAAATTTATATCTTTGTTTTATCTTCAATTGTTGTGTTGAATATGCAATTAAATCAGGGCCATTCTGTGACCCCATTCTAATTTTTATAGCAGATCCCTACATAACAACTAGTGGTGGATATCCTTTAATGTCAATAATTACAGAATATTCTCCTTTAGTTGGATCAATATGCACTTTTCCTATTTCTAGACGATAAAAATCTATCTAGATAAGTTATTAAGTTCCATCCAAGCTTGATTCCTTGCATCATTGTATCACAAGGATAAACTCTGCCAAAAAAGCGATCTTGCCCGTCCATTTTTCAGCACAAAATTTCTTGCACTACAACACTCTCGAATATGTATGTACGTATGAATGTATGGATTAATGAATTTTACAATATACAAACATTAGTAGAAAATACTTGACTCACCTTTTTGATAGGATGAGAAGAAAATTGGTGGGTGAATTTTTCTGTTTTGTTGCATTAATTCCAAAAGAATATCTTTCATTGATTCCATCTTCTAAATAGTTCAAAGTAAGAACCACGATCTAATTACAATATACATGTCTTGTATCCTTTTTGCAAGCATAACACGACACTAACATATTTTGGATGAAGAATTGTGCCTCTTGCAGATGCTGAATTTTAGAAGATAGATTTTGTATCTTGTCATACCAATGATGCATGGAATAGCATGTTCTCCACACAATTAGGATTTTTCATAAGAGATACAAGGTCATCAAAATGAAAAATAAATAAATAAATAAAACAATAGTGTGCCAAACAAGGCCTTACACTTACCTAGGAATTTTCAATTTTCCATAATACATTAATAGTTGACCTAATAATTTTTTTCCTAAATGAAAACCATGGTCATCAAATTAACTTACTAATTTTTACAATAACTAGTACTTCCTTCGTTCCTTTTTATTTGTTGGTTTTTTAGAAAAATTTTGTTTCTATTTATTTGTCATTTTTAAACTTCAAGATGACATTAATTACTTCTTTGTTAATTATACCCTTACTTCTCACCTAATTTTTAATTAATTTACACATTTACAACTAGTATGTATTTATTGTGGAGTAGAAATGAGAAAGGGTATAACAGGAAACTTCAAAACTATTTTATGGAAAACAAGAAAATTTATTGCATTTCTTGGTTTGTGTATAAAAACCTTAAATGACACTTAAAAAGGAACGGAGGTAATATTTTAACTTGTATATTGCACAAAATAAATATTGATTTTATATAACTTAAATTTATAATAAATAAATATTTTTGAATATATAAATTATATTATAATTAAAATTTATAATTGTCGCAACCGAGGTCGCGGCGCGATGGCAAAAAAAGGGTTTTAAAAATAGGGAGTCGCCACCAATATTTATTAAGGGCAAACATTAGAAAAACCTAAAAGAAAATGGTCTACGGAATCAGATTTTGGGCTTGGGAGTCAATTACGTGTAGGGAAGGTATTAACATCCTACAACGTCCGTCATAAAGACAGTTACCTCTAATTGATCAAGCAAATTATTAATGACTTTTAAAATATTTATCTTACCCTAAAAATAATTGCAAGAAGAATTTTATTATTATAAAAGAGATTTTTATTTTATCTTAAATTTTATTATTTTTGAGATCGACAGGAATGGGCCCCTGCTCCTACGTATCTCCTGGTGCAATGGAAAATTAGACTCACGTAATTCTTTTGTAGAAAATATTTGTGTGTTGTTATTTTTTAATTTTGTTTATTAAATTTTAGGATTTCTAAACCGTCACGACTTATATATCCTAAAAATAGAATCAATAGAGGTGTACACCCAAGTGAATCCATTGAAGTAAATTAATTTTAGTTTAACATTTTTAATTTTAGAGAGGAGTTTAAAGACATCAAGTTGTCACAACTTGTGCCTTAAGATCTTAGGATTAAAAAGATGTCACATCCAATTAATCCTTTCTCTAAAAAATTAATTAAATATAAAATATTTCTAATTTGAAAAGGACATACAAAGAATAAAATTTAACAAAATAAAAATGACAAAAAAATAAAATAAAACATATATATAAAAAAGATAAAATAGGCAAATTTACCTCAAAATACAATTTATGGTGAACACAAAATAATCCACCACAAGCTTCTAGTAAAAGCTCCAAGAGAGAAAAAATAAAAGAGATAATAAAAAAAATTAAACTTTTATAAGCTTCATGCTTTGCATTAAGCCCATAATTCATGGATTTTTTGGCCTCCCCCATTGCTTGGTAAGCACCTCTTTATATAGGGGAAGGAGAAGATGCATGAGTGTAGATTGTCCAATGGGACTTTTAAGTGAAGGGAAGGTGGGAGGGAAGGAATGTGAGACTTGAGTTTTGTTATGATTAAATGCCCCACTTTGGGGTTGATTGTTGATTTTGGTTTTTGAGGTAGAGAGATGAGTTGTAGATTTTTCTACAAGCTTTCCAATGGTGCAAAAAACACCTCAAACGGACAAGTATAATTCAAGATACGACATTATCTTTTCATAGTATTCATCATTAAAAAAAAAGGTTTTTTTCCTTCAAAAGTTTTCTTATTTCTTTTTTTCTTGTCTTTTATATTTTATTTTTATTTACCCGGACAAAATTGGGTATTCACAATAATAAATAAATATTTTTAAACATATAGATTATATTTTAAATTTATAATAAATAATTATTGAAATACAATGTTAATTTTTAATTATTGATAATTTCTTTTAAAAAAATATTAAAATTCAATTTAAAACTAAAGATATTAAAAATGATAGATTGAAATAGATAAAAGATTAAAAAATTTCTAAAAATGTTCTCATTGAAAAATGATAGCTAAAAATGTCATTGCTAAAGAATAACAATTAAAACCGTTCTCATTCAAAATAGTTATTTTCATTTAATATATAGGGTGGATTTAACATAGCCATATAATATTATGACATGAAAACATAATTAACATGATTATTCATCATCCCATTCACACGACCTCAACTGTAGGGCAGTGCAACCCGTGAATGTTATCTAATAAATCAAAACTGAGCATTGAAGCCTTAGGTTTTGGTTGCCGGGTAGGGTATACTGTCGGCAGTGGTTCCACTGTGGACCTTTCGCTCGTGCCGAACCACTTAGCTTGCATGTACTCGTGTTTCCTCCATGGCCCAATGTGCATTTTTTTCTCCTTCATGCATTTTTTAGCAGCGGAGCACATAATCTTAACTAATGCTCTTAACCTTTCTGCTTTCCCAACATATACTTCGGGTAATCGTCTAATTAATTGGTTGTATTCTTCATTAGCCCGTGCCATCTCGAATTCGGCTCTAAAGCTCAATTCAATCACCACTTTTACTGCCCCACTTTTGGTGTTTGATAAATTATCTGTCACTTCCAGATAAGTATGCTCCCCTGAACAAATTGTGAGCGAAAAATATACCACTTGATCATTTTATAAGTTTGTACTAAAGTGTAATGAAGTTACTAGCTAGCACATCATGTCCCACCTATAGGTGAAGAAATTATAATTACAATTATAAAGTAATATAAAGTTAACCCATTATGTATGTCAATGTAAAATTCCGCTCACACGAAGAATATTTTATTTTAGTGTGAAATATATTTTTGATCCTTGAAAATTATAATTACTTTTATGGTACACACTCAATAATAATTTCATTTCCAATAACTTTTCATTTGTGATAAAGAGAGGAGAAAAAGTCACGACTAAAAACACTTGCAAATCAAATAGGTAATGACTATTTATCTAAACTTTTAGGCTTAAATATGTTTTTAGTCCCTCAAATTTGGCATAAGTTTATTTTTTATCTTCTAAATTTAAAATTAATCTTTTTAGTCTATGTAATTTAAAAAAAACTTGTTTTAGTCTCTCAGAACCACCCGCAGCATCATTGACAGGGGTAAATTGAGTCAGTTGTGCAGCATCAATTGAATTTGGTGTGATGTTTTCACTAACAGAAACATTAGTAGGTAGATTTTATATAACAGATTTACTAATGGCGTTAACAAAGGGATTAAAATATGTTTTTTTTTTAAATTAGAAGGACTAAAAAATTAATTTTAAATTTGGATATCAAAAATAACTTATCTCAAATGTGATGGGCTAAAATCATATTTAAACCAAACTTTTAAGAAGTCACAAAGAAGGTAACCGAGAGTTGAAGACTATGCTTCAATCAATAAGTCAGCAAAAAGCTTCGTAAAAGCTACTGAACAGAGCTTTTTTTGAAAGCTCTTTTATTTAATCTTTTCTTATAGTAAATAAGCTCTTCTTTTAAGAGTTTTTATGAAAAAGTGTTTGGCTTAACTTCTCTTTAAGAAGAAAAGAAAAATTTTAAAAACATTGGCTCAAATACTACCTAAAAGTGAGAAAAAAAAAGAAAAAAAAAATTAAACTCACAGGAACTGATATTGATGATAAAAAATAAATGAGGGATTAAAAATAGATAAAAACTTTTATAGGAATTAAAACAAAAAATATGAACTTTTATGAACATCAAAAACATATTTAACCCTTTTGTTTTTTATACACACATCATGAGAGATTAATTTATACCCCATTAAGTTATATCAATTCTTATCTTTAATAAAATAAACCAAAAAAATTATTGAATATTAATAAAAATCACATTTTACATAACATTATTAATGATGTAATAGTTGATGTAACTTATAGTAGTGCAATTTGATCTTTCCTATAGATAGAAAGAGGAGGGATAAGTTGTTCTAGGAATAACTCCCGGTTAGTTACTTTTTTCATGATTCTTTGTGCATATTAAAGTTTATTAATTTAACTGTTAAATTAAAAATTATTATTGAGAAGATCAAGTTTACAATTTTATATATAAAATTTTAAAATTATTGGATATTTTATTAAATAAATGTAATTTAACATATAATATAATTTAAAAAATTATAAATAAATGATTATTTTAAGATTACATAACTACATAATATATTTATTTAAAATTTAGTGTGCATGATTATTGAGTTGATATTAAAATATTTAACTATTAAATTGATGAAATTTAATATTATCCAAAAAATTGTTAAAGAAAATAACTTTATCGATAGTACTCTTCAAGTTTTGAAAGACAGCAATGACTCGCAAAATTTAATAAAAGTGCCTAAGAAATAAGAATCTATTGCACATGATATTTGTTGTTTTCTAAGTAAAAC
Organism: Spatholobus suberectus; assembly: GCA_004329165.1. NCBI lineage: Eukaryota > Viridiplantae > Streptophyta > Magnoliopsida > Fabales > Fabaceae > Spatholobus > Spatholobus suberectus. The sequence goes on from CM014731.1 coordinate 69,755,349, forward strand.
TAACGTATTGTATATATGACCCAGGTATAATTATATTTTTTTTTTCTTTTTTGCTGGTAACGAGGGCCTAAGGCCCGAAAATAATGGTATTATTGATGTCATGACGTGAGTGATCCATTCCACGGTAACACGGTGCACGAATAACGTGTTTGGAAACTAGTTGAAAAGAAAAAAAAATTATGTTTAGAATGTAAAATCTATAATTATTAACTTCTAAAAATCACATTCGAAATGTAGAATCAAACATATATACTATAAGTTTAGGGCAGAATTTCTCACTTATGAGAGGTTTTTGTCTTCTTTTTTTATCTGTAGAGTAGAGGTTTTTCATTTTTGTCTTTTTTTTTATCAGTAGAGTAGAGGTTTTTGTCTCTTTTTTTTTAATCAGTAGAGAAGAGGTTGTTGTCTATAACACAATGTTAATCAAGCTACGCATAAATTGTGCGCTCGTTTTTTATTCCACTTAATTCTGAGCATTAACGGTAAGGATTACATGTTCGTAGATACTCACATGTGTGCCAATAGAAAGAAAAGTTCACGTTTAACTTCTACTACAGATTCGATTGAGTAAATGTTAACAAATGTTATTAGGATGCAAGTAAAAAAAGCAAAAAACTATTTATTAAAAATATTTAAATTTTAATATAATTTTGTTTTAAAAATATTATCAATTTTTGTTTTTTGTTTTGTTTATGTCACAAGTATCTTTTACTGGTGGCAGTCTTATTTGAGTTGGGTAGGACTATTATAAGCAGCAAAACTCTCCTTCTAAGTATTTAAGGTAGTTGTATACTTAGAACTCTAACTCGAGACCACTGGTTAAACTGAAACATTTCTACGTCAGTTGATTCACATGTTCAGTGGTGTCAATTTTTGTTTTAGTTCTTATAAGAATTATATTTTATTTTAATTATTATACTTAATAAAAAAAATAATATAATTTTAGTCGTTCACTAAAAATTAAAACAATTTTTTTAAAATTTTTAGAGAATAAAAATAAATAATTTTTTTTTATAGGAATCAAAACAAGAGCTAAAATTTTATTTAAACTAAATACTTATTTTATTGCAAATATAAAAATTATTTATTATTTACTTTTTTAAAAGTAATTAAAAATATGCAATATGATATATTAAATACTTTTTGACAAGTTCTTGATTATTAGGAGGATCCACATGCATCAGAATACGGATTGTGAAATCGTTATTACCTTTCCGATCGGATAAATTTTGATGTCAAGCTTTTAAACCGCAGAGTGCATCTAGTCATGACATTATCATAACTGCACTACACTGTGATTGCATCTTTTTTTTACATTAATTCAGAGTGATTCATAAGAGTCCATGACAATCAAAACCACAACCATGACGTAACCACAATTGTAATTTAAAACCTTATTGGATATACATAAACCGCCATTTGTTACTTGTAATTTGATTTATTTTACTTTCTTTAGCAATTTGAATCATGGGTTAATTTCTTAATAATAATTATATATTTTATGGATATACCTGACGGGATTTCGGATGTACTCTTCCATTTAGATTTGCATATGGCACAATTGTAGCCAAGGTTCAACAATCGATCACATAGTTCTCTCAGCAAGCAATTCCTGCAGCTCTTAGCCACCACTGGTGGCCGGCAAACACACAGCATCTCCGACATGTTCAATTCTCTTAGAAGCTCCTTCGTTGCTTGCCGAACTTTTATCTCACGTGAGCTAGTCCTGCACAAAATTCCCTTCGAAAATGGAAACAAGAAAAAAAAAAATTGAAATTATCTATTTCAGTCCATTCAATTAAAAAGCAATATTATTTGATTATTAATATTTTGTTGAAGTATTGTGTTTTAATTGAGGATTTGGGACATGAAACGAGACAGTGATTTGGGTCCCAAACGAAATTCAATTTTTTTTTTCATGACAAGATTAGAGTGAGGATTATAACAGACATAGATTGTGCTAGAATCGTAAATTAAACTTGTGCATACCTTAAGAAGCTGATCTTGTTCCACCCAAAAAGCTTTATTATTTTCCGTAGTACAAATATTCTCATCATCATCGTCATCGTCGACATCGCGATCGTTGCTCGAATTGGATGAATCCCAAAACCCAAAAACTGTATCAGCAAAACTCACCTCATTAGAGCTCCGGCTAGTAGCCAGGGTAGTGGAAAATTCTCTGCCCATGAGTGTGTGCAAATGAATGCCAATTGCGTTCTTTATATATAGATAGAGATATATGTGTGTCTCACATAATGAGGTATGGTACCTGCAAGTGTGAGCACTTAACACTTTAATTAATAAATTAATAGAAAGAAATATATTCGGTCCTAAAATTTTAAGCAATTTTTAATTAAGTCTTTATACTATAAAAATTTATAACTGAGTCTTTAATCTTTTAAATTTTTTAATTGGGTCCCTAACGTTAAATTATTGTGAATATTCTGTTAATTTGGACGGAATACTCCCTAGTAAGAACTTAATTAAAAAAAATAGAATAAGAACCTAATTAAAAATTATGTAAAAGTTTAGGGACCTACTCAATAGTTTAACCTTATTTTTATTTTTTATCTTAATTTTGCCTTTGTTTTATTTTAGAAAAAAAGGGAAAGTTATAGAAAGGAACAGAGAGCATCTTTCAATATTCAAATGTTGTCGCATTATTATTAGAGAAAACAGGCTATGCACTGACAGTGTAAATTAGTTTTACACTATCATCTAATTACAAACCACCATTTATTGTAAGTTTGTTGACTTTTATAATAAATACTTTAAAAGCCATACTAACGGTGAATTTCAATTGGTTGACAGTATAAAACTTTTTACTTACACTGACAGTACATGACCATTAAACTCTTATTATTATTTGACTAAATTACATTTTTGGTCCTCCCATAATTTCCAATCCACGATTTTGATCTCCTTATTTTTAATTTTTCAATTTTAGTCATCCAATTTTTAAAAATCCAGAATTTTAGATCTCCTTATTTTAATTCTACAATTTTAGTCCCCAAATTTTAACAATCTTCAATTTTGGTCCAATGGTTAAATGTTCATCTATTAACTGTTAATGTCCCAACATTGACTATGACGTGACATTAGTCTGTTAAATATTATTTATCACATATTCAGTCTAATGTCACATCATAGTTAATGTTGAGGTATTAACAGTCAACAGATGAACATTCAACAATTAGACTAAAATTGTAGCTTTTTAAAATTTAAGGGACTAAAATCGCAGAATTAAAAATATGTGTGAAGTACTTATTGGTTTTATCAATAACTAATCTTTGCCGGAGAATTTGACTAACCACTTTTAATGAGATATTTTCTCCCAACCACCTTTTTTTCATTCACAAGGCTCAAATCCAAAACCTTATTGGACTAACATAATATCAGTAAATTAAATGTTAAACTATTGAGTAAGTTCCTAAATTTTTAGGCAATTTTTAATTAAATTCCTATACTATTTTTCTTAGTTGAGTCTTTAATCTTTTGAATTTTTTTTAATTTGGTCCCTAGAGCAAATGACAATCAGACAAAAATTAACTCCAGAGACTCAATTAAAAAAATTAAAAAATTAAAGACTCAATTACAAATTTTTATAATATAGAAACTTAACTAAAAATTACATAAAAGTTTAAAAACCTACCATATTATCTCATTAACAAATTATAGTACTAAGTTTTACATGGTCTTATCCATGATCATGACGTGGGATGCCTTGATGGGATCCACTTTATGCTGGAAACCGGTTTCAGCTGTCCGCATATTCCGTCCGTATAGCTGTTATTCTCAGCATGTGAATGATTAATTTAACACTGAACATGGTACATTCGAAATGGAATGCGAATTTTTTTCCTTAAACTGAATTCAGGTCCTATATACAATTTTCTTTAATAGTATATGTATTTATTAATTACTTTTTTATTAGGGAAAAACTCAGCTAAAACACACATAAAATATTAATGAGTAAATAGTGTATGTGTTCTTTCCAAAAGCGATTCCTCCTTGGGCTTCGCCTTCCAAGGCTGTGCTTTTCCTCTTCGGTAGGTGATCTGGTCTTCCGCTGGGTGGGGGGGGGTACCTGCAAAACACTCCGACGCTCAAATCAGGGGAGACCTTAGGATTAGCAGGAGTTTTTCTTTAGTATTGGATTTAGATTAGGGTTAGAAAGTGTGCACATGTCCCCTTTTTAATATCAGATGTTCGTTACCTATGTCACGGAGGATCTTCGCCTTCATTCCCAGATTTATCTCTTGGTTTCTGTTATTAAGTTGGTTTCCTTCTTTCCTGATTAATGACTCCCGGGAGGGGGTTCGGTAAGCCGCTTTTAGGATGAGTGCCAAGATGGCCGATCGATTAGGCCGATCGGCCATCCCTGGCTTGTTCGGCCAGATAGGTGATTGGTTAGGTTAATCGTCTGTCTTTAGCTATTCAGACAGATTGGAGTAGTACACCATTCCCCTGAGCTTCGACACGCGTGGAGAAGTTCACCATGAGACTTAGTTTAGATGGACCTCTAAGGCTAGTTTGCTGTCGAGGTGGTTTGTTCGGTCCACTCGGGCCTCAGTTGGCTCGCACTTGGCTTGTGTCTGTCTGCTCATTTTACCTGGTAGGAAATCGAAACGTTGAGATCTTGAGAGGTCACGTCTTCCCTTGGGAACCGTTGCATGTGCTTTCGTGTGCATCCAATGCTTGGTTGCTGACAAGACTTCATGCTCATGATGACCTAAAAACCCCAACCGTCTCTTCATCTAAGCCATTGGCTCGTTGAGGACGATACAAGATCTGATGGCGGGAGAATCGTGGGCCTTTGGGCTATATATCACCTTTCGACCCTATAAGAGGGAATGGGAGACACTTCTTCCCGTGCTTTCTTCCTTCTTTAACACTCATCTCTTCCCATTGTGCCGCTCTTTCCTTCTGCTCCCGTCGTGTCGGAGTGTTCTCCGTGGTTGTTGCAGTCATCCTTTTCTTTCTTCTCTGGACTCGCAGGCCCCCTTACTTCTAGCTTTCTTCTCCCTCAATGGCTTCAAGTGACGAATTTGGGGGTTCTCCCAACTCTGAGCTTGGAGTGATGCTTTTGTCGAAAATCAAGCCTATCAGCGACAGGCTCTCCAACCTCTGGCTAGTCCGTGCATTCTCCTATTTGGACGGGTCTGACAGCGATCCTCACCCCCCATAAGTACTCGCGAGCAGCATAGTACGTCCTGATATTTCCATGGCCGAACGTCCTGTGGTGCCCCCGGCGGCTAACAACTCATCCGAGGGGACACCCGAGCAGCCACTGGTGATGCAACGTAAGAAGGGAGTAAAGGAGGTTTTTCCTCCCATCACCCGTCCTGGGTATGAGTGGGTTTTCGGTGAGGTTGGTGCATACCATTCGAAGTTCCAATCGGCTTCCGCCATCACCGATCTGATGAAGGCCATCACTTTTTGTGATCCTGACCACGAAGGCGAAGTTATAGCGAAACCGTGTAGTTTGGATGAGCACGTGTACCTTTCGGCTGCGGCGGGACGACCGGTCTTCACGTACGTGTACGAAACGATCTTCCGAAACCTTGGGGTCTCCATGCCCTTCGATGGATTCGAGGTCGAAGTCCTGAAGGCTCTGAATGTGGCACCCACCCAACTCCATCCCAACAGCTAGGCGGCGATGACCGCTTTCCGAGTCCTCTACAACTTGCTGTTCATGGTGCCGACCGCTCCAAAATTCCTTCATCATTATGCTGCAAAGGATAGGAGGAGGGGTGGTTGGGTATCGCTGTCAGGTGTCAGCGGTGTCTCCCATTTTACCGCCTTTACCTCCTCGTACAAGGATTTCAAGGGGGGTTCTTTCGGGCTAAACCGAGTCCGGCCGGAAGGAGCAACTTTTTCGACAGCCGTGGTCGCCTAAGGTTCCCCTTCTACTGGACAAGGGATCCGGACAAGCACACTGTTTGGAGAATACAAGACATGTAGGAGTCCGACCGGGACGACATGGTCGACTTGCACAAGCTTCCCCGACTACTCCCTTGTCGAGTTGTGCTAGGGCTTATTAATTTGAAGAAGCCATTGAGGGACATAAAGCGTGTGTACTTTTGTTTTTGTTTTGATATTCACTTGCCGCTTCTTATTTTTCTTCTCCTTTCGTAGGGATAATGGCACACTTCAACTTCGCCAAGCTTCGCACTGAGCGGGTGGATAAAGCTAAGAGGGCCGAAGTTGGCGTTGCTTATGCTGCCCCTATGTCACACACCCCTCCGATGGCGCAAGTCTCCAACCGTGTGCCAACCGCTCCGCCTTTGGAGACCTCAGTCGTAATGGCTCCTTCGAGTAGTCCCCTTGCCAAGCGCCCAAGGATTGCTTCCACACCAGCACAAACCAAAGACTCTTCATCCGTCGGCGTCCACCTGGCATTTCTTGTTGCTGCCGAGAGCCTCAGGCCCTTTTAGGGTCGGGATTTCGACCCCACCAAGGTGTTGGGCCCCGACTCCCTGTTTGAGGTCGACCTCCAAGCTCTTAGGGAAGCCGGTCCCCAAGCAGGTTTGGAGGCGTTATCTGTTTTGCAGGCTCGTTCTTGGGCAATCGCCCAATTTTGGGGGGCAGAACTGGAGGGTGCCCGTGCTTCTTCCCAATTGCTGAGGTCGAAGGAGGTCGAGGTCCAAAGGTTGGAAGCCGTTGTCCAAGAGGCGAGGATTGGGCTGGTGGAAGCTTCTAGTGCCAACGAGACACTGCTTCTAGAGGCTGCTGAAGCGAGGAGAGCAGCTGAGGCTTTGGAGGTCGAAGTGAAAGATGCCAAAGCCTACAATGAGACTGTCATGAGCCAGGTGATCCGAGCTGAAGAGTCCGTGGTTACCTTGGAGGAAGAGTTAGGGCTTCTCAAAGTTGGGCTTTCCGAGGCCGAATCGAGTCGGTCGGGGGCACTTGCCCAAGTGAGGCGACTCAAAGCCAATCTAGGGGAAGCCAAGGGATCTATAATGGAAGAGCACATCGGGGGTTTTCAGAAAGCACTACAACAGTTTTCACACTTCCACCCCACCATGTTTGACGTAGAAAAATATGTTAAGGAGGAGGTGTTGGTTAATGTGGTCGACCTTTCCGACCACGAGGAGGAAGAGGTGTAGGGAGGTGGAGACGCCGAGCAAGTCGATGACAATGTTGACGTTGTATGAGCTTTGGCGCTCTATGCTTCCTGAAGTCCGAATGCTTTCCCCGTGACTTCTCTTGGGTTTTTAGACTTTAGGATACCTATGTTATATTCAATCTGTGTTCGGAGTGTTATATGTACCAAGTTCCATGTTTATAAAATGCTATTTTCTATTATTCGATCGTATCGGATTACTATTTTTATTCAGCGCATCGACTCGAGTGAATCAATAATCGTTGGGCCGACTTGATTTGGCTTTTGTGGGTCAAGACTTTTCAAGTCTTCGAGCACGGTGGGTTGGCTCGGTAAGGTTTCAGTGGGTCAAAACCTATAAAGTCTTCGGCAAGGTTTCAGTGGGTCGAAACTTGTAAAGTCTTCGAGCACGGTGTGTCGGCTCGGTAAGGTTTCAATGGGTCGAAACCTGTCAAGTCGTTAAGCATGGTGGGTCGGCTCGATAAGGTTTCAGTGGGTTGAAACCTGTAAAGTCTTTGAGCATGGTGTGTCGGCTCGATTTCAGTGGATCGAAACCTATAAAGTCTTTGAGCACGATGGGTTGGCTCGGTAAGGTTTCAACGGGTCGAAACCTGTCAAGTCTTTAAGTTTGGGTATTCGAATTGAAAGAAATAACGAGATGGATTCAAAATACCTTTATTGCTTAATATTGACGTACCTCATTAAAACCTCCCTAGCAAAACCCCATTTTGGGACAAAAAACCGAGGTAAGAAAAAGAGTACATTGTCATTTCATTTTATCAGCTGAAATACATCTTTAAGTGAGAAGCGTTCCACGTGCACGGGACTTCTTTGCCTGTGAGTTACTCCAACTAGTAGGCTGCACTTCCCAGCTGCTCAACCACTCGTAGCGGCCCTTCTTATTTGGCAGCTAGCTTTCCTTCTACAACTTCTTTCCGCGCTTCCCCTCTTTTTCTCCATACCAAGTCACCGAGTTCGAAGTCTCTTAGCTTCACTTTCCTATTGTACCTACAAACAACCCTCTGCTTTCCCGCTTCTTCGTGTATCCTGGCCTTCTCCCTTAGTTCTTCCACTAGATCTAACTCCACCTTGAGCGCTTCGCAGTTTCTCTCGGGGTTGAACATTGTGCGGTGTAAGGACGATTCCCCTAACTTCACTGGAATCATAGCGTCGGTTCCGTACACCAATCTGAAAGAAGTCTCCCAGGTTGTCGATTGCGGTGTACAATGATAAGCCCAAAGGATCGCGGGCAGTTCTTTAGGCCAACTTCCCTTTGCCTTCCCCACTCGCTTCCTCAATTCCCCCAAGATTACTTTGTTCGTTGCCTCGGCCTGCCCATTAGTTTGCGGGTGTTCGACCGAAGTGGTCCGGTGCCGAATCCCGAGGCCTCTATAAAATTCTGTGAGTGACCCATCTGTAAACTGGCGTTCGTTGTCTGTAATGATGGTATGCGGCATTCCATATCGACAAATGATGTGCTTCCACACAAATTTCTGCACATTCGTAGCTGTTATCTGAGCTAGGGGCTCAACTTCTATCCATTTAGTGAAGTATTCGATTCCCACCAACAAGAACTTCACTTGACCCTTGGCAACAGGGAAGGGTCCGAGTATGTCTAGGCCCCACGTAGCAAAGGGCCAAGGGGATTAAATCGAGTGTAACTCGTCTACAGGTGCATTGGACAAATTTTTGAATCTTTGGTATTCTTGACACCTTCTTGAGTATTCGACGCAGTCAGTTCGGATAGTCGGCCAATAATATCCAGCCCGGATGACGCGAGCTGCCATGGCTTGCCCTCCGGTGTGCATGCTGCAAATGCCATGATGGATTTCTCTCATGACATATTCAGCTTGGTTGAGTTCCAAACATTTGAGTAGCGGGGCGTGGAATCCCCTTTTTGTATAAGTCTGCTCCATCAACGACATAGTAGCTAGCCTTCTGCCGGATCCTCTTTGCTGCATTTTTGTCTGCCGACAACTCAACGGTTGTGAGGTATTTCCTGATAAGGACCATCCACCCACTTTCATCTTTCGCCATGCTTAGGATCTCCTCAATACTGGGTTTCATCACAGTTTCTTGTATCACCGTTCGTCATTGCCCCATTTTCTAGTGCTTGTGGCCAGTTTCGATAAGAGGTCGACTTTTCCATTTTCCTCTCTTGGAATATGTTCTATTTTGAATTCTTCAAAACTGGCTATCAACTACATGACCCTATGGTAGTACTTCAAGAGTTGGGTGTCCTTGATCTAGAACGCATCGGACACTTGACCTATTACTAACTTGGAGTCACTTTTGCAATTAATTTTGCTGGCCCCGAATTCTTTTGCTAACTTTAGCCCTGTGATAACTACCTCATGCTCTACTTGATTATTGGAGGCCTGAAAGTCAAACTTCAAAGACTGTTCTAACACGATCCATTCGAGCCCCTCCAGAATGACGCTGACTCCCCTTCCCTGTTGGTTCGATGATCCATCCACGTACATAGTCCATTGTGCCAAAGTGGGTTCTGCCGGCGATGATAGTTCAACTATAAAGTCGGCAAGGCATTGTGCTTTGATCAGGCGCCTCACTTCGTATTTTAATTCGAATTTGGACAATTCGACCGACCACGCTATCATTCTTCCCGCTAGCTCTGGTTTTCTCATCACCTGCCGAATGGGGTGATCAGTCTTTACCACCACTTGGTGGCTTTGAAAGTACAGTCGTAGTCTTTGGGCTGTGACTACCAGTGCTAAAGCCAACTTCTCAATGACTTGATATCGAATTTTCGCCTCTTGTAACACACGACTAGTGTAGTATATCAGGACTTGTTGGCCTTTCACTTCCTGCACGATGTCCGAGTTAACAGCCTAGTCAGATATCAGCAAGTAAATCAACAAGTCTTGTCCTAGGACTAGTCGAGTTAAAATTAGGGGGGAAGGGTTACCAGGAATATCTTGAGTTTTCTGAATGCCGACTCGCATTCCTCATCCCAGTGAAACACTTTTGGCTTTTTAAGGAGGCCGAAGAAATGGTGTGCTTTCTTGGCTGCCCTAGAAAGGAAGCGCGAAAGGGAGGCTAGTCTTCCGGTTAGCCTTTGCACGTCCTTGATATTTTGGGGACTTCTCATCTTTATCAGGGCCTGGCATTTGTCGGGATGAGCTTCAATTCCTCTATGAGTCAGCATAAAGCCCAGGAATTTGCCTCCTTTAACCCCAAATACATATTTTTCCGAATTTAACCTCATGTGGTACTGCCTGACTTGATCGAATACTTCTTCCAAATCTTCAGCATGCTTTTTTGCATCCCCAGATTTCACCACCATACTATCCACATACACCTCCAAGTTTCGGCCTATTTGTTCCGCAAAAACCTTATCCATCAAGCGCTGGTAGGTAGCTCCTGCATTTTTCAAGCCGAATGGCATTACCGTATAACAATAGTTCGATCCATCCGTCATGAAAGCTTTTTTTTCCTCATCCAACAAAACATGGGAATTTGGTTGTACCTCGAGTAAGCATCTAGAAAGCTTAAGAGCCTGCATCCCGAGGCACCATCGACCAACCGGTTAATGCTCGGCAACGGGTAGGCATCCTTGGGGCAAGCTTTATTGAGGTCAGTGTAGTCTGTGCACATTCGCCATTTACTATTCGCCTTTTTCACTAATACTACATTAGCTAGCCATGTCGGGTATTCTACTTCTTTGACGAACCCTACTTCCACTAATTTTGATGTCTCCTTTTCCACCACTTGTCTCCTTTCTTCTCCCATCCTCCTTTTTCGTTGAGCCACCGGTCGTGCCTCTGAACACACAGCGAGTTTATGGCAATGAAAATCGGGATCAATCCTAGGCATGTTGGCCGCCATCCATGCGAATAGGTTTGCATTATTGTTAAGGACGTTAGTAATTTTAGCCAATACTCCTTCTGGTAAGTTAACACTGACCTGTGTACATCAGTCTGGGTGATTACCCAACTAAAACTTCCATAGGTCCTTGTTGGGTTCTGCTCTTGGCTTCTCAACCCGAGGGTCAAGTTCGATCGACTAGCTAGGCATGAAAGGGTGCGTCATGCACATGGGCCGACCCTACGACCTGGGCCCTTTTCTTACCTTCAAACTCTCCTCGTAGCATTCCCGAGTCATCTTCTGATCTGCGTTGATTTTTACTATCTGCCCAGTCACTGTGGGGAATTTCATCGCTAGGTGAGGGGTCGATACTATGGTGCCAAGCTGGTTGAGGGCAGGCTGACCGATCAGAATATTGTAAGAAGTGTCTGCATTCACCAGCAAGTATCTTACCATAACAATTCGGGAGGCATTTTCATCTCCAAAGGTAGTCAATAAGTCGATATACTCGCGTGTGTCTACTTGTTCTCTCACAAATCCCATTAACTGCTACGGGTACGGCTGAATCAAGTGCTCCGGAATTTCTAACTTTTGAAAGGTGTCCATGTACAAGATATCAGTCGAACTTCCTTGGTCGATCAGCGTTTTTCGCACCACGAAGTTGGCGACTTCTACCGTAATGACGACCGGGTCGTCCTGTTCGGGATCTACCCCCCTGAAGTCGGCATTTGTAAATGTTATTGGGGGGTGGGTCTTCAAGGCCTTGCCTGCCATATTAACCGACCGTACCACCCTTAAGTGACATTTCTTGGCAGAGGAGCTGAATCCTCCCCCCTATGAACCCTCCAGCTATGGTATTGATGACTCCTCTTAGGCGAGTGTCCGCCCTCTCAGGGGGGGGCTTTTGCCAGCCATCTTCCTTTGCAAGCTGGGGCTCTTCCCGCTCTTCCCTACAACATCAATGTTTATTGTCCTATCGACCTCCATCCCGACTAGCTTGGCTCCTCTGGATGCGGTTCTGCAAGTGCCCAGCCTGAATGAGTTCCTCGATTTTGTCACGAAGGGTCCAGCATTCCTTCGTTGACTGTCTGTAGTTTCCATGATATCGGCAGTGTTTAGTTTGGTCCACCTCTTCAGGAGAACGACTTTTGGGCGGTAACCGTAGTAGTTCCGCGCTGCAAGCTTCTTCCATGATGCAGGCTCTACTATCAGTAAGTGGGGTATAATGGTTGTACTTCGGGTCGGGGGTGTTCCGCTCCACTCTTTGCTTCTTTTCCCGACCTGATCGGGGTTTCACGCGATTAGTGGTTCTCTTTGACATCCCTGCTCGGACCTTATCTTTGTATTCAGCCATCTCCTCCATTTGAATGTAACCTGCTGCTCGGGCCCTGAGTTCATCCATATTCGACGGGGACTTCTTGCAGAGACTGTTGGAGAAAGGTTCGGGCTTTAGGGCCATGATCATGGAATGCAACGCTACTTCTAGGTTCAGGTCTCGGTTCTTAACCGATACTGTTGCGAACCTTTCCATAAATGCCCACAAAGGTTCATCATCCTCCTGCCTGAGGTTCACCAAGGTGACTGACGTGAGGTGATGTGGCCTGCTTGTTGTGTACTGCGCCCAAAACCTCGCAATGAGAGTAGCAAAGGAGTCAATCAAGTTCAGCGGTAGCCGAGTATACCAACTTAAGGTCGCCCGCCTAAGAGAGGTCGGGAATACCCGGCATAGAATAACATCATCATTTGTGAGTAAGTTTACCTGAGTGGTGTATGTGTCGATGTGCTCGTTGAGATCAGTCATTCCATCATAGCGATCTAGGTTCAAATTCTTCCAGTCCAGGGGTAAAGGAGTCTCCGTAATGCCGTCTATAAAAGGGTGCCTCCGAACTGCCCCACCTGCTAATTGAAGGCTTGATTCAGCCAGGGTCCTGGGTCGCGATTCCGCCTGTGCCTTCGAGTGCACCCTAGGTTGTCGACTGGTTTCTGCGTGAGATTGCTGGTTTGTGGGGCACTCCGATGCTCCAGTCTGTTCACAAACAGTTCACATTCGCTGGCTCTCTTTCTCCAATTGCTGGCGTATTCCTTTCACAACCTCTCTATCTCCTCCTCGTTCTTTCTTCGCATATCCGCCATCTCCTAGTGTAGGGCTTAGATCAGGGGGTCCAAGGATGGCTCCGCGCCACGGCCATGGTCATCCACCATTACACTCCTAGTTCTCACCATCTCCGTCGTATAGTGGTCGAGGAACAGTTTTACCTCACCCCACGGTGGGCGTCAATTGTTCTTTCCAAAAGCGATTCCTCTTTGGGCTCCACCTCCCAAGGTTGTGCTCTTCCTCTTCGATAGATGATCTAGTCTTCCGCCAAGTGGTGGGGGGTACCTACAAAGACACTCCGATGCTCAAGTCAAGCGGAGGCCCTAAGATTAGCATGGGTTTTTCTTTAGTATTGGATTCAAATTAGGGTTAGAAAGTGTGCACCTGTCCCTTTTTTAATGTCAGATGTCTGTTACCTATGTAACGGAGGATCTTCACCTTCATTTCCGGATTTATCTCCTGGTTTCTGTTATTAAGTTGGTTTCCTTCTTTCTTGATTTATGACTCCCGGGAAGGGGTTCAGTCAGCCGCTTTTAGGATGAGTGCCAAGATGGCTAATCAATTAGGCCGATCGGCCATCCTTGGCTTGTTCGGCCAGATAGGTGATCGGTTAGGTTGATCGTCCGTCTTTAGCTATTTGGACAGATCAGGGTAGTACAGTATACATTGACCGTGTAAAGATATTTTTACGGTCGTTTAATCTCAAACCGTCATCTATGATAATACATTCTTTTTTGTATCTATCTCTCTCTATTACAGCATTTATTATATCTCACATTTATCTATCTTTTCTCTCGTTCTCTCTTCATTGTAAAAGTTATCATACATCTTGTTATACAAATAGCATTTCTCTTATTATAATAATTACTTAATGTGATATTAATAATAGTTTCTAATTGTTGATAGTGTACATTTTTTATACTAAATTCCTCAACCTCCCGCACTCCACACCCCTCCCTAATTTTAAGAAAAAGTTTAATATACATCAAATTCTATTCAACACCTCGAGAAAAAAAAAGAGAAAAATATAAAAATAATATGATAAGTGACATGATGTGATAAAAAAAAAAGATATAAAAAAAATAATAGGCATCGCTTTTTTATCCAATAGTTATGAATTGGAGCAATGATTTCAGCTTTCGGCCGGTTCGGTAATCGGAATAGTCTTCATAACAATTAGGCAAGTGGATGTATTATGCAATTACCAATTATTATTTCTTTTTCTTTTTTGGGTGTGGGGAGAGGGGGAGGCGAATTTATATGCTTAATTTTTTAAAACAAGAAATAAAAAAGAATCTCTTAGAGAATAAGAATTTGAAGGCATATATTTCATTCGCACCATTCAATTAGGATTGTCTCTGGTATTAGTGTTTAGGGATGGAAACAGGGTGCGATGGATGTGAGTGATACTTCACTTGTACCTATTAATTCCCATTTGTATATATTAGTAGATATTTATAGGATAGAGGATATATGTCTTTCACAAAAAGAGAGAGGATATATTCTGCAGATATTTAAGAATTTAAAAATCATAAGAAAATAAATTAACGTCATATAATATAACTTTATTTATTAATTTATATTTTTACAAATTAAAATGATGTTACAAATAATATATTAAGTTTATTTATATATTTTGTAATAATTAATTTAGAAAATAATTATTGTATGAATAATATATAAAAAATAAATTATATTATTATGTATTTATTCACTAAAAATTATTATTTAGTAATAAAAAATAAATTTTGGAAATAAATGAGTATTCATTGAGCGAGTATTATGATATCCGCATTTAGTGGGTATTGATTTCTTGGTGCTATTAATTCGTGCAAATACTTAGCAACGTTTTTAGAGTAATTCTTCTACAAGTATTTCTGTCATTCTTAGCAATGTTGTTAGAGTAATTCTAATGAGAGTTGTTTGTGTAGTTTTTAACTCTAAGAATCGATTTTTGTATGGTTCCACCATTAGACGTAGGTTGAGCTGATAGGCAGTATAAGAAGTTAAGAACCATTCTTCTACAAGAATGGGTTCTTAAGCATTAAAATATGATTTTTGTAGTAGAGAATCAACGACAAAAAGGGGAGGGAAAATAACTGGGAATGAGCATCAAAAAATGTTGGGTCACAATTTTAACATATTTTCAAGTTAGAACACGTCAAAACACGAATGAAGGAAAGGAAGAGGAGTACATATTAGTAGTACAAAAACACACATTAGGAAATGAAAGTTCATAATCAATTAGAGGTGCAACCTGGCCGAACAGAACAAGTTGAGTGCCTTTGAGATATGAAGACTGAGACTTATGATAAAGGATGTAAAGCTTTTCCATTAGACATTAGTCTAGAGCTAAAGGTTTATAGCTGTGAAAAATGTGTCTTTGGGCGGCTTCTAAGGTGGATTTAGGATTACTGAGAACTTGGCTTCCTTCGTGGTCACAAGAAGAACATAGGTCAATGGAGGATTCAACCACTAAATCATTGCAAAAATGTTTCTTGCCCGTCTTCATATTTGCCATGAGATAATTACTATCTACTTTAACCAATACAAAATACAACCTGAGACTGTAGAAAACAAAATTTCCGGTGCTATGTTCTCTTCCGGCAAGCTCAAGTAGTCGTGCTTTACGGATTTCAATAATACAACCCAATATTGTCATTTTATAATTAAAAAATTAAGAGAAATGCTAGCAGTATATCCTCTGACACACTCTTTTGAACACATTTTCTCTTATTAGTTGAAATTTCTTTGAAAATTACAAGAAAAATATGGATCTCACATCTTATTTAATGATACTCTCTCATGATTTTGTAATTTTCAACAAATTTTAACTAATAATAAAGTATGTGTTAGGAAAAGTGTGCTAAAGAGTGTATTGGTAGCACTCCTCAAAATTTAATTATAATAACCATTAGAAAATAAAAATAAAAATTAGATAACTTACTACTACCAGTAAAATTACATGGTCCACAGTGAACCACATTCAAACGTGGTGCATGCTAGAAGTCGTCTATGATAAGGGATTCATGAGCTTCCCTCATTAAGCATCACTCTAAAATACGATATCTCAATTTTACACCCTCATTTTCCAAAACAACATGAGCAGCCAGCGAATTTAGAATTATTCAAGTTGTCCTGTATTTATCTACTTGAATAATACGTTCTTTTACAGAAATATATATATATATATATATATATATATATATATGGGGCAGGATCTATTGACAACAGGTGTAAGAATTAGTTAAATTACACTTTCAATAACTTTTTGTATAATGCAAATTTAACCAATCAACCGTTAAATATGATGTTCTTATTAATTAGATTAAGTATGCAAAATTTCATACAATTCTAAAATTATTTAATAGTTCATTAAATCACTTTATTTTAACGTATAATATGATATTAAAATATATGTAAATATTCAATATTATATAACATATTTAAAGAAGTCCAAATGATGTGAAATTTGATATACATAATCATAAAGATAATATTATCAAATTCAACGATTGAATTGGTTAAATTTGTATTATACAAAAAGTTATTGAAGGTGTAATTTGACTAACTCTTACATCTGGTGTCAACGGATTCTGCCCCATATATATATATATATATATATATATATATATATATATATATATTGTGAGTGCTTATGTTTATCTACTCTTTTTGTTTACCATATCATTGGTGTGAAAGTTCACTGTCTTTGTTAATGACTGATTTTTGTCAAAAAACTTGACTGAACACTTTTAGTAACATCTTCCTTCCTAGCCATATTTTTTTTTTATTATTCACAAAACTCAAACTCAAGACCTTACTTAAAAAATCCATACTCAATACTCGGACTAACATAATCTTGGTTTTATGTTTATCTACTTTAATATAATTTTTTTTTTATTGTAAGCACTAATTGACTGTTTTAGGTTTATTAAAATAGGTCGATGATGCATATATGGGCATAAGAAATATGTCAATAACGATCCATTATTTTTGGTCTATTGTTTTATACCTTACGAGGCTGATGTGCTAGGTTTACTCCGTAATAGTCCACGATAAAAGAATTTGATAGGATTAGATATATCTATATATTTCCTTCCGATTCTAACCGGGTGAGATTTACTTGTTAATTAACCACGTACATTAATACGACTTTGGAAATGGATAAATAATCTCTCGAAGAAGTCAAAATCAACATTATCAAAATTTGATAACTACTTCCTTTGGTCTCGAATATAAATAAAAATAAATAAATTGTGTATTGATCTCAAATCCCTCTATATACATAAAAGTATAAAACTATATGCTTTCTTAGGTCTTTATTCTCCCCATTCTCTCTCACATTTACTTTCATTTGAATACTCTTCTTTCATAAAGAGGTGGACTACACTCTCCTAAAATACATCTGGTATATCATTCTCTTATGCTTTTAATATTAATTGAATGATTTAACAAGTTGTAAGTGAATATCAGAAATCAATTTCAAATATATATATTTTATCTTCAAAATTCAAATATGCTTCTAATATGCATATGATATAACCTCTTATGCTTTTAATATCAATTGAACAGTTTAATAAGCTACAACTAAATATCAGAAACCAATTTTGAATATATATATCTTATCTTCAAAATTTAAATACACTCTTAACAGACACATGATATCTCTTCAAAAGCGTTTTATTTGTCATTCTTCAACAAAGTGTTTTTAAGAATTTTTCTTAACCTCTTATCTCTTTCAATCTATTATTTTCAATATTTTTAGTTTTAACTTGAATTTCAATATTTTTAAAAAAAATTATCAATAATTAAAAATAATATTGCCTCACAATATAAAGTATTTATCATAAATCTAAAATATAATTTATATGTTCTAAAATTTTTTTTATTACAAATTTTAATTACAATATAATTTATATATTTGGAAGTATTTATTTATTATAAATTTTAATTATATAAAATAAATATTTATTCTGTACAATACACGGACTAAAATATTAGTATATGCAAATCTTGATTAATTTCACCTTGTTTAATGAGACCATATCTAAAATATCATTTAATTGTGATTGTATTTCCAATAACCTTTTTTATTCTTGATATTAAGTTCCAATAAATTACAATTTAGGTAAAAAAAAAGTTATTTTTTTAATGGGATTAGTAAAATTAAATAATATTAATTAATTTTCTTAATTAACGTAAGTTTTTTTTTTTTTTACTTATATTGGAGAACGGAGGAATTACTTATTTAACACGGTGTTACATAATAATATATCACATATTAATTAATGACTTCTTACATTAATCTATTTCCAAGTTCAAGACTACTTTTGATGTTGAATCATGGTGCTTATCCGTATTGGAATAGTGGAGGAAAAGAATGATTTTTGCTGCGCCATAGTCATTGGCTATAAAAGATAATTTTTTAAACCATTTATCCACTGATTAAGATAAAAGATAAGTGTCTATCCTCAAGTTTTACATCATTATATGCTGGCAGATGCAATAGGCATCTCTTTTGTTAGAGTTACATAGGCCTGTCTTGTTTCCTTTTGCTTTTTTTTTATTTGCTGCTGTATCAAAAAAAAAAAAAAAGAGAAAAGATAAGTGTCAAAGTGGCAATTCAGGGATCCTATGTCATTGTATGTAGGTCGGTGTGATAAAATATCAGTAAAGAACTCTCCGTGCGAATATGATTTAGAATTTTGTATAATTAATTTTGATAGAATTGATTTTGAACCGTTGAATCTAATTGAGACGTGTTTTTAAATTAATCTAAATCATATATTTTATTGTAACATTTGTTCTTCATTAAAAATTATGAATTGATGAGTTTTTTTTTTAATTTTTCACAGGTATATTTTTTTTTCAGAAGCAATCTTGTTCAAAGTATGGTCAGATACTAAATATAAATTCTTCTTTCAATAAGGATCCGAACCTGAATTTGTCACATTGTAAGGGACTAACTCTTTTTACCAGACTCAATTCCCGTTGGTTGTGAGAAATTGTTTTCTAGCTTTAAAATAAACACAGACTTTATATCCTTCTCTGTTTTTTAATTATATTTTATGGTGACTGCACAAGGTTAGAATGAGCAGGACTTGGATAGTCGCATTCATTATCAACTAATATTGAAAAAAAAAAACTGAAAATTTCACCCATGTACCTACCATTCATAACAGAAGTTACAGCAAAATTTTTGCAATTATTGTTCATTACTGATGATAGTGGTTTTTATCTACGTTTGTATTTTATTTTTTTTTGCATAAAATAGTCGTATTGAGGTTAGAATTTATAACTTCATACACATTACTTCCCCTCAACCCCCTGGGCTGACCCTAGTGGGATACTACGTTGGTATTACTATAACACAATTCTATTATAACACTTCAAAAATAAAAGAAATTAATAAATGAAAAAGTGCAATAAAGCAATTGAAAAGGTGCACAAAGAGACAAGAGTGAAATACATACTATTATAGATGGAAAATTGCGACCGTCATTTTGATGGATGTTGTCCCTTTTCTTTTTATTATTATATAAACAAATTACACGACTGGTTTGTATTATTTCTTACATCAAACAATATTATAATTTTGGTTTTAATCATCCGTCCTTTTCTTTCAATCGTTTAGAGGTTACTTGGAGCCAGAGATTATATTTATATACATAATTATTTCTTTTTCTTTTCTATTCAATCTTTGATATCGAATCTTGATGAAGACGTACAGAATAATTTAGCTTCAAGTTTATGAAATGATGTCAAGATCTGACTTGTTCACCGGATTTAGCTTAATCAAACGATTTCCACAAAATGGTTACGTGAAAAAATGAATTGAGTCATGATCACCAAGGATGTTTGCTATATATTTACCTTACACACATGGTCACATTTCTAGTATAATTAAAATTTTAAAAATAGGCGAAAAAGTAAAAATAAAACAATATTTTAGTTATGCACTTAGTGAACAAAAAAAATAAATCAAACTTTGTTTATATATTATGGAAGAGAAATTTAACTTTCACGACACTTTTCTAAAACAAATTTTATAGTTGAGAGAGAAATAGAAAAATAAAAGGGAAGTATAAAATAATGGGTAAATGTCTTTTAAAAAGTGTCACAAAAAATTGTATAAAAATAACATACCCATTATATAATAAGATAATAACTAATTAAAGGTTAATCTTTAGTTACTAATAATATTTTAAAAAAATAATGCAAAGTTTTATCATAAGACACTACTAGAAATGTATGATTTTCATGGGAATTTTTCTACAGATTTTTTTCACAGGAAATTTCTGTGAATTTTGCTGCAGATAAATTTATATTTGTGATTTCTTTTTGCAAAATACAATTTGCAAGAAAATTCCCAAGAAAATTTTACGTTTCCTATAGATTTAAATCTACAAGAAAAAATAATATTATTTTAATGAATTGTAGGAAAATCGACAAATAATTAAATGGATACAACTAGAAATAAAATGCAAAAAAAGGGTAGTTCTATTAACACAAATAAATGAGTTTGTAGTATACAAACCCTCTAACTGCTATTACTCAAGCATTTTTCTATGCTACACTCATTCTTTTCTCGCGACTAGGGTTTTAAAGCAACTTCTTTCTTCAAGGTTATCTCTCTCAAAATTTTCTAATTATTGGTATTCTTATGCTCGATTCATAGACTATTCCTATTTCTCTACTGTTGCAATCAAAGATCAAACCCTAACACGCACTCTCTCTTTTTTCTCTGAATTTAAAATCAAACACGATTAGATCATATCTCACACGCATTTTGAGATTGCAGTTGAGATTAACCCTAACACACATTATTCCTATTTCGATTCCAATGGTGATTAACCTTAAGCTTGGCGTCTCTTCATTGTGGAGCTAGATTCCAATGATTCTGATGACAAACTAAAAGAAGGTTCTCCCTCATTTCAACTCCACAATTATGTTAGGGTTTCAATTTACCGATCCAGTTACACTGAACAGAATGGCATTGGAGGAAATTAAGCTCCTCCAGATGCAGAATGGCAATGATATCTAGCCAACCCTAGTTTGCAAGCGCAAAGTGGAATAGGGAGCAATTTGGCTGCTAAAGCTGACAATAAGAACAATGGCTATGGTAGTGACAAGGGCGAGCTTGTTCTTCGAGGCACCTTCTCAATGAAATACAAGGTGAATTCCTATTGGTTCTTTAAAAACTGTAGGGTAAAGGTGAATTCACAATGGAATACAAGGGACATTCACCAGTTTCTCATTTAATAGGGGCTAGCGTTCAAAAGATTTTGCTTCTTGTTAGAACCTCCAAAAAATAGTCTTATTGAATATCAATCTAATTCTTGTATAGACAATGTACGCTTACTTGGGATTCTCTTCTTTTGATTCGCAAGCACATTTTTTTTGTTAATTATTCTAATTCTAATAATTTGATAGTAAGTGTCTTATTGACAAGTTTAATGAATGCAGATGCTAAATCGACAAGTGGTAAAATGAGAATTTACTACCAGTAAGGTACGTACTTAAAGTTGTTTTGTTTAATTTTATCTACATTTATGTAAACTCCTTTACTATTTTTCCTATTTTGATTGTAATGATAAGGCTCATGAAAATCCTTTATTCTTTAGAAAGATTTATGCTTGAATATCATTTTCAGATATTTATATTTTATGATCCAATTAAATATGGAAAAGAAGATTTGATTGATTGATTTGGTTAAGGATATATATAAAGAGTATTACCATTAATTATGGATTCCAAATCAGTTCAAATTCGCACATTATAGTTAATAATCGATTATCTGTGTAACTAGTCGATTATAAGCATATTTTTCACTGAGGATAATCAATTATCTTGATGAATAATGGTAATGGATTATCTTGAGCATATTTCAATATCAGCCTTAATTTTGGGTCTTATTCTTTATATGCTATTAATTCCGTAAATCCAATTCATCAAACCTTTAATTTCTTGAAACCTTTTCTATGAAAACCTGATTCAAAATTTTACATTTTAAAAAATTGATCATTGTTTCTCTAAAAGCTTATCTTATTTATTTGGAAAACAATTGATTATAAAACTTAATTTTAGGTTTCCAAAATTAATTCTTTCTAATTTTTAATCCTAACGAGCTAAACACAAATAAAATTAAAGTGTCTTACAAATATACCTTAATTGGATTGTCTTCATCAAAACTCATATGCTCCATTAGTGGAGGTGTGGTGCTAATAATCTAATCAAAACTCATGTTCCATTGGTGGAGGTGATGCCAACATAATCTTGATCCAATACTGAAGCGTAAAATAGAGGTTTATCAACATACCTCTAGTCATTGTAATGGGTGTTAAACAAACAAATTTTAAACCTACTCTTTTTTAGAAAATAATTTAGAGTATAGTGGAGAATAGGGTCAAATCTATAGGGACTAGTAAAGTTTACTTCTTTTAAAAAATTAGAAAGAACACTAAAGATAAAATTTATAATTAAAACAATGATTTAAACAAAGAATCCATTGAAATTTAATAATTAAAAACTCCAGCCCAAGGTGTAACCTTTGCTTTAATTTTCTAGGATGATCATTCGTTCAAAAATTACACTTTTCCTTTTTAAACAAATTAGTTATAGTCATTAATAAACTCTAATAATCAATCTCTTCTTATGTTTACGATAATCAAGATTTACCGCTTTACTTATTGATAAACAATGCTAAATAAACTCCTAGGATTTAATCTACCAATAGTGTTAGACTCTATAGAGACCTAATTCTAGCCAATAACCGCACAAGTTTGGTTTATTTAAGTTAAGTTATATTTTTACACAATGAAGGTCGTTGTTTTATCTCTAATTATTAGAACAAATAGATAATTACAAATCTACAACCCTAATTGATTTTACACAATTTCATAATTGCACAATCAATAAAATGGTATTTGATGATAAAAATAGTAGAAATATAAATGTCCAAAAATTAGAAAAAAAATAAAGAAATTAGTTCATATTTATCTAAATCCAAAAGATTTTAGAGAGTATATGTAATATACATTATCTATCAAAATAAAGTAGAAATTAGTTTTGATTTGCAAGAAATTTTATAAACTTTATCTATTTTATAAGAACTTTCAATTAAATAGTTACATTGATTAATTACATATTTTACAAAAAAAAAAAAACCATTAAGTAGTGTAAGTATAAAAGTTTGATACTTGATGTCAATTGATTCGATCTCAAATAGGGATAGGATCAATTAATACTAGGTTTCAACTTCTACATTTACACCATTTGATAATATTTTGTAGAATACAAAATTAACTAATCTAACCATGAATCATTTGATATTATTCTTCCAATTATGTATATCAATTTTACATAATTTGAACATTTGTTGATATGTTATATAACAATGAACATTTATTTATATTTTAAATAGTATATTATCTTTCAAATAAAATAGTGATGAAGTATCAATTAGTCTTTGATTTATATGAAATTTTATAATTACTTAATCTATTTTGTAAGTAAGAATTTTTAATTTAACACTTAGATTAATTGATTAATTTCATATTTTATAAAAATTATATATAGATATATATATATATATAAACCCTAATAATATTGTTAAAAAAATACATGTTTTCAATCTATAATAAAATAAAAGCTTGTAAACATCTTGTATCACACACACTCTCCTTAAAATACGCATTTTCATCACTATTTAATACTTTTTTATTATTTTTAAAATTCTCGATTATTATATTCCTTATTATTTTTTCCTGTTTGTTATATGATTTTATCATTATTAACATCTACTTTTATTTTCGCTTTGTGACGTGCATGTGAAATGGACAAATGACCTGTGAAATAATCTAACCACCAATGAGAACAGTTCGAGGTGGTCAGATGGCCACATAAATCACAGCAATATAATTTCCAGCCAATGTGTCTTGTGTGCTGCAAGTCACTATGTATATAACCAAGAAGGTTCGGTGTTAGGTAAAAAAAAAAACATGTAGGAAATAAAGAGATAAGAGCATATTTATTTTATTATAAAAGTAAAGATCAGAGAACTATAAAAGTGAAAAGGTAGGTTCAAATAAACTAGTTTACGATAGCATAAACACAAAATGACAGGCTCCGCCTAGTTGGCTACTTGGCTAACTTCACCAATTAAACTTGATAAGTAGAAAGCTAGTGACCGGAGGAAAGCAAGACATACTATATAAATATACAAAGCTATATATACATAAATGAATCAAAGTATGGGTCTAGTTGGCTAATTGATTGGTATAAAGAAAAAAGTTGGCTAATAGATTTATCTTCACCAATTAAAACTTGATAATTATAAAAAAATTAAGGAGGTTAAATAAAACATGGGAGTGAATAGTTAACTTCACTTATTAAAAATTCAGGATAAAAATGTCTAATAAAAAGTATACACCAAAATGGATACCCCATATATACATATATTATATATATATATATATAGATATATATATATATATATATATATCTATATATGTATGTATGTATGTGTGTGTGTGTGTGTGTGTGTGTGTATGTATGTATATACATACCTACACACACACACACCACACACACACACATACATACATACATATATATATATACATACATACATACATACAACACACACACATACATACATAACATACATATGTGTATATATATATATATATAATATATATACATATGTATGTATATATACATACATACATACATACACACACACACACACACACACACATACATATACATACATACATACATACATATATATACATACATACATACATACATACATACATACACACACACACACACACACACACACACACACATACACATACATACATACATACATATATATATACATACATACATATATGTATGTATATATATATGTATGTATGTATGTATGTATGTGTATGTGTGTGTGTGTGTGTGTGTGTGTGTGTGTATGTATGTATGTATGTAGTGTATATATTATATATACATACATGTATGTATCTATATATATATAGTATGTATCTGTATATGTATGTATATATGTATATATGAGAATGACTTTTTTATGTATGTATGTATATAATGTATATGTATGTATATATGTATGTATGGTGTGGGTGTGTATGTATGTATGTATGTATGTATGTAGTATGTGTATATATATATATACATACATACATGTATATATAATCTATATATAATATATATATATATGTATGTATGTATATGTATGTATGTATATGTATGTATATAGTATATATGAGAATGACTTTTTTATATGAGAATGAAATGATTAATCCCAATCATCAGATTAAAAGACTCACATAAACCACAACAACCATCGTTGGTACCCACCACCCCCACCATCACCATCGTCGCCAGTGGTGGCGATGATGATGGGGGTGGCACTGTTGGTGACAAGGTAACCACAGTGGTGGCGGCAACGACGGTAGTAGTGGTGATAGCAACAATAATATATGATGGTCTCACTTAAAACCATAACCACCGACAACAGCGACCGTAGTGGTGGGGGTGGCATTGGCTGCAGTGGCGATAATAGGAGTGGCAACGACAATGGTGGTAGTGGTAATGGCAGTGGTGGTAATGGTAGTGGTGGTTGTGGTTTTAAGAGTCTTTTTTAATATAAGCTTTCTATGTTAATCTAATGGTTGAAATTGATTATTCTCATTCTCACATAAGGTTATTCTTATAGTATACTCTGTGTTGTGTGTGTGTGTGTGTGTGTGTGCGTGCGTGTGTGTGTATAGGTGAATTCTAAGGTGAATCACCTTTTAAGTAGTGCACCAATGAAGCATAATATTTTACTTATAGATATAATTATTTTATAATAAACGACTGTGATCTTTTACTTGCAACTAGTTAAAGCAAGAACAACCAAAGTTAATCTAAATTGCAGTTTAATCCTTATTCACCCTACTCTTCGAGCTTCTCATGCCTCTTCACACCTCCCAGCCACAACAACTTTGCATCCGCATATTTAAGCCCTCACAACCTCGTGGCATCCCTTTCTGGTAGCTCCATCTCCATCGTTGACACCCATGCAGTTACTCCTCATTCCCCATTCTTCCACCACCTTTTTTCTCTATCACGCCTTTTGTTGTACCACCCTCCTTTGCTCCATTCTCCTCTCGACTGTCACCTCCTCTAACCTTCTCCTTGCCACTAATGATTGCTAAGGTCGCATTACTCTCCTTGATTTTTGCCTGAAGTTCATGTTCCTCTGGTTCGACATCAACTCCAAATAGGGCATATAGGACCTCTATCTAGCCCAAGCTTGGTCCTTTCCCTCTACAACACTTCTACTAGGTACTTCTCTTGCATTCATTGTGATCCCTTTTATTCCTATCGCATTTGCGTCATCCAGTTCTGGGGCTTTCTCTTGCCCATCATCCTTCACAGTAGGGATGTAAATGAGTCGAGCAGAGCCAAACACTTGAAGTTTAAGCTTGGCTTGTGAAAAAAAAAAGATTGTTCAAGCTTGGCTTATTTATATAAATGATCCTAATGGAAAGGTTGGGCTTGACTTGTTATAAAAAAAAATAAAGCTTGAGCTTGGCTTGTTTAACTCATTTATAACTTAATTAATTATTTTTATTTTATGAATTTTTTCCCCATAAATTATGTTTTAACTTTATCAATATAGTATTTAATAAATATTTTAATAGTAGATAATTATCTACAAATAGAAAAAATTGTTTAACATGTGATATGTGGAATTCAAAAATTTTAGACTATTCCATTTTAATGATTTAGTAAATAAAAAAAAATCATAACTTATTAACTATTACAAAAAAGAAACTTTAAAATTAATTTTAACACTTTCAACAAAGTTCGGTCTACATATTTCCATAATCAATATATAAATAAAAAGACCAATAAAATCTTCATCATCAATTTACTGGTAGAATAGTCTCCTTTAAAATGTTGTCCACCTGAGTACACAAAAATACAAAAACATGTAAGTATTAAATATTATAAGTTCAAATTCATTAATAAATTATTGTGCACCTAAGTATACAAAGATATATAAATATATAAGTGTTAAATATTATAATTTCAAGTTTATTAATAAACTTAATAAACCAAATAAAACAGCACCATACCTTTGGCTTTTTTTTCTTGCTATACTTATGGTGTACCTAATCAACTCTACAAATTAATGCAGTTTCTTTATCCAAAGAAACTCTAAATGCATCAATAACTCTACCACCAACACTAAGAGTTGATTTTGAAGCAACTGTTGATATAGAAATTATTAAGATATCAACTGCCATCTTTGATAAAATCTTTTATCTCAAATTGTTAGTCTTCCACCATTCTAAAACATTAAATTCTATATGAACTCCATTTTCATATGTGATTAGACTCTCTTCTAAATAGAGTTCAATCTCAAATTTTGGAAGTTGGAGTAAATTCCTTTTGCTTGACATAATTCATCAATTTAGATCAACCTGTCAAAGATGGTATTTTTTGTGATAAACCAGAAGTATAACCTGTGAAGCAAGAGAAACCAATAGATTCTTGAACACCAACATGGTCTTCATTGGCCAATGATGCATATTCAATAAATGTATCATACAAAGCTTGTTGCACTATTTGAATGTTTCTCTTAGCCTCTAATTCTGTGGGATAGATACTTGGAAAGAACACCTCCATCCCACACATTTTTACTCTAGAATCCAACACAGAGGCCATTGCCATCAATAAGTTACATTCACCTCAATACCTATCAAACTTAGCCATATTTCTTATAAAGTCATTATAATCATTGAATGCAATATCAAGAACTTCCTTCATTCTAGAAACCTCAGTTACAAGCAAATTTGAAGTTGGATATTCACTACCATATATGCTTGACATATTTCAATGGCTGAATTAAAGACTTCAAGAAATTTTCACACTATAAAAGGCTTATCCCATTCTTCGGGTTGTGGGCAATAATTATAGGTTGGTTCTTTATCCTTAAACATAGGGAAAACATCTTTAAATTTCAATGCAGTAGCAAGAATGTTATATGTTGAGTTCCAATGAGTTGGACAATCAAGAGACAATTTTCGCTTTGAAAGTTGTAATTGTTGCACAATTACAAAAAATGATTTCAATTTAGACTATGATTGGTTAATGAACTTAACACTCTCACAAACATTATCTATTACATCACCTATTTCTTTAAGGCCTTCTTGAACCAAACATGGAATAATTTTCCACCACAAATAGGTATAATGGTTCTTAATTATTTTTTTTAATTCTTAGACAAACATCATCATATGATGCATTATCTATAGAAATTGAGAAAATCTTATTCTCAATTTCCCAATCCTTAAGACATTTGTAAATGCCATCTACTATGTCAACACCACGTCTAGGTGAGGATAAATGAATAAAATTAAGAACCCTTTTTTGTAAATTCCAATTAGCATCAATGAAATGTCCTGTTATGACCATATACTCAATCTTTTGATTTTGAGATTTCCAAAAGTCAGTAGTAAGGCTAATATTGCTAACCTTTTTCAGTAATTCTTTCAATATGCTCTTCTCTGCTTTGTATATAGACATACAATCATATTTGAGTGTGTTTTTAAAGATACTATCAAATTTAGGAGTTGCTAACTTCATAATTTGATTGAATCCAAACTCCTCTACAATGGTGAATGCATGCTCATGCATAAGCACCCAATGGGTAATTCCCTCTCTCATTTTTTTCATGATCATAGTTGGCACTTGGTTGCAATAAGAAAAGAATCTGTGCATCAGAATTAGATTTTCCAAAATTCAAGGTCCTTTGCTTCAAATTAAATGTCTGCCTAAGTCCACAAGTCCTTAATATCTCTTTAAATGTGAGGTTGCCCCACCATCCTTGTAGGAGAGTTTCCCCTTGCAATGTACACAAACAACTCTTAATGTCACATCTAGTAACTTAATCTCATTGAACTCTTTCCAAACATTTGAAGTTTTTTTTTTTCGTTTTTTCTTTTCATGACTTCACCACCATCTTCATTTGGTACATTAGATGGTTGTGTTTGATTGATTGTGCCATTGACTTCTATGTTGTCAGGGTTGGTTTCTATGTCTAAAACATAATATAAAAAAACATGAATTAGAAAAATAAAATATTATAAGAGAGGAAGAAAGAAGTCCAGGAGTAAAGCACCACAAAGAAGCTAAGAGCACCACTATATTGTCCCAAATATGTGATGTCGGTAAGCATTGTCCTTGAAACTTCTAGCCTTTTATCAAATATTATTTACTAAACTTATTTTATCCAGGCCTCTCAAAGAGTGTGGGATATCAGTATTTTCTTTTATGCTCGATTTAGAGGAAGAGGTTAGGAAAGAAAGAAACAAAAAGTAAAATAATTGTGAAAAAACTGGCATTTTTAAAAAGTGATATGACTAATAACAACATAAATAAAACACTGAATTTCCAATATACCTAACATGTAGCTTGTTACAAAAATAATTTAATAAGTAAATAATATTTGATAAAGAAAAAAGCTTTATATAGCACTTAACCAAAAAAAAAATTGGTCTTTATAGATTCTAAGAACCAATCTTTGGCTCGGTTAATATCCTCAAACTAAATAATTCATTTTTCTTAAACCAAGCTTTATCCAGACATATGCAAAAGCATGTAAATAACACTTAACCTTAAAAATCTTTTGTCAAATTGCTTCCTGCTTGGTAAAAATGCCAAGGGCAGGTTCATCCCTTGAAGTATCATCCATTTTTCTATATATATTGTACTAAACTCTCCAAAATTTATTATGCACTTCTGTTAAATATAATAAAAACACAAACCATTGGCTTAAGGGGTGAAACACTTCATAAGTGAAGTGAAACTAGACTTGTAATAGTACAATGACAGTAAAAAAATAAAATTAACATGCTCAAAGTTTATTGTTATCCTACATAAGAGTCGCCTGCCATAATTGAATAATTGAATGTGAAACAAGGAGTGAAGGAATTTGAAGCACTAGATATTGGATGTGACTTGGAAGAGTAGTCTTATAAAAGGTAAAGCTTTTAGGAGTAAAAATTTGATTTGGACAAAAAATTTGAAGATTGAAAACTTGATTTGGAAAAGGAAGAAACTTTACAACTTTGAGTTACAAGCCAATAAGAGAAAACTTAGTAAGGAACTCAAAGAAACTGAAAAGTCATATTTTTTCACTTTAACATTATCTTTTTTAAAAAAAAATTAACTCACTAAATAAAAATATTTTTTATAAAAATTATTAGTAGAAGACTATACAAAAGTGTTTTCATAAAAATAATATCATCTATGTGATGTGTGTGTGTGTGTGTGTACAAGCTATTCACAAACCCTTAATGTCGAGGTTCTAAATTTGACTCATTTAAATAATCAAGCCCAATCTCAAGCTTGAGTTTGTTTATTTAATTAAACAAACGAGCTTAATCAAGTAGTTAATGAGTCAAGACCAAATAGTTCATGAATAGCTCAGCTCATTTACTGCCCCTACTTCTCAATGACTTTAAGGATGTAGACGTTATCAAGGAGCTCCAAATTCGAACTAATTCCAACGAATTACTTAAGCTCGGGAAAGACGCTATCATTGAAAGTTATTAGTTATGCGTTTTATTTCTAATGTTGTTGTTTGAAAGTAGAAATTAAGAGTAAAGAGAAGGGGAAAATTCCAAATGTAGAAAGCTTGGTTACACCATCAAACTGTTTGATAGAATGTCATAGAGAAACATGATTTTTTGCACACCATGATTATAGGTTTTGCTTATACCAAGTATTTGTTTTCTTAAAATCCTTAAATAGGAAATTATGTGCTTGTGTGTTTTCTATTATAATGGAGAAAATTCATTAAGTTGTAGATAGTTGTTTTTCGTTCTTATTCTTATTGTAATGGCTCTTGTGAAAAGGGTATTGAGTAATGAAAACTTAATTTAACAAATTAAAATGACTATGTGGTAGCTTAGTTCTATGACTTTGCAAAAGTTGTATCTTGTTTTGAGTTATTTAATGTCATTGAGATATATGTTGATGAAAGATAATAGTGGTTTCCAAGCTTATAGTTCTTTATTAAAGTTAAGCACGAGCATGAGCAAGATTCCAGTTCGTGAATGGATTCAAATGGCAACTTAACATACTTGGTGTCAAGGACCAAATATTAATATCAACTATTAAATATAAAAGTTCCAAGGACCATATAATAAATATATAAAATACATTTAACAAGTTAAAATGACCTACTGCAACTATTTATTTTAGGTGATTCATGTTGAGGCAACTTGAAGATGTGGAGCTAGGCTAGATGTCTATGTGTTTTGATGTGCCTCACTTGAATGTAATTTATATTGTACTTCCCTTTGCTTTATGTGTTTGGCGTGTGTGTGGCTTATGGGTGGATGAATCCTATACGATGATATCTAGACTAAGTGAGTGATCCATAGGTTAAAATCATGTTTTTATAAAAGACTAAAACATTATCATTAAAATGGATTTAAAAAAGATATAAGGGTTTTAGAAGTCACTTAAAATTTCAAGAAAAAGTGTTTCTGGTAGTAATAATCGATTATCAAAAATCCATAATTGATTATCGTGCCCTGCCTCTTGATTTGGAAAATCTATCTTGCGGTAATAATCAATAATTATTAGTGAATAACTGATTATTGTAAGTAAGTATGAGACATGCTCTGGCCAATAATTGATTAACTTAAACAATAATTGATTAATTTGATTGAACTGAAATCCAGTGGTTCTCAGAATCAAAATAATCGATTATCACATGTCACTAATCGATTATTGCAAAAAGAAAAAAATAAGAGGCTCGCAAATAATCGATTATCTAGGTCAATAATATATTATTATGTTCATATCTGATACCCAGTATCTTCAAGAACAAAATAATCGATTATCCATAGATAATAATCGATTATTATAGTTTTAACTATAAATAACTAACTTTTAACCCTTCCCAAGTCGTGACTCCTTATTTCTAATTCGAGTTTACACTTCTCTGAGAGTTCTGTGTGCTGCGAAAACACTTTTTAACCATCCTTTGAAGATATTTTCATCAATTTGGTTGAATTCTCATGGATCTCTCAGAGGGTTTTGGGGTCATTATATGAATGATTGATTAGTGAGCTGAATTTTCTTATATCATCACATATAGGTGATTTCTTTCCTTTTTGTTTTGTTTTGTGTCAATGCTTCTTTGAGAAGTTTTCTCAAAGGGATTCTTGTAGTGGGTTCTACAAGCATTGGACAAGGCTCTTGTGGGTTTCAAGAACCTTGGGCATTTTTCTTTGTACTGTGTGTGCATGTGATTGAGTGTTTATAAAACAATTGTAATAGTGGAATCTCAATCAAGTTGATTGAGAAACTGGATGTAGATCACAGTGGTGATAATCAAACTAGTATAAAACTCTTGTGTTCAATCTTTTTTCTATCTTTTTTCACAACTCTCTATTTTTTTAATTAAATCTTGATGTGCATTATACTGTCATGATATTCTTGATCATGCTTGCATATTAAAATCAATTAAATCAATCCTACTTCATCAAATATTACCAAATCAATTTGATTCACAAAGTTTTGAAAACCAAGTTTTACCAATTTGAAAATAGTGTGGGATTCTTGAAAATTTTTATTGATCCAATTCACTTCCTCTTGGATTTAGCTCTTCCGCTTAACAATTCACCATGCACCACCCATTATATATATATATATATATAGTTAGTAGATTACAATTAAAAAAACAATTAACTGCTGAGATTAAAAGGTCCATTTAAGTAAGCCATGTGCCATCTTCCCGTTCTCGCAACAATTCATGTTCATGTACCTAACCTTTTCAATTGAATACGTGTTATCTTCCCCTTCTCGCAACAATGCACGTTCACCACCTTCCAATTGAATATGTGCAACAATATCTTTCAATTATAGGCTCTTTTCTCACTGTTGTCATTACTTTCAACTGGGGATCAATTCTCTTTCAATTGACGTTGGAAGCACCTTACACATATGCTCTTTTTCCTTTCAATGGAATACATGCAGCAATATAGGTTCCTTTTCTCATCATGATCATACTTTCAATTGGGATAAATTCTCTTTCAATTGATGTTGGGTGCAATATACTATCAACTCTTCTTCCCTCCATTTTTAAATTATAGAATTTTTGAACTAGTTTTGAATTGACCATTTTTAAATTCAACACTCAAATCCGAATTGAAGTGTTTTTCCTTTCACCTCCATCTTTGTACATGTATTCATTGGTAAGTAGGTTTTTGTCTTACCTTTCAATTTTCTCTTACCATTTTGAATTGTTTTGAATTGAATTTAAGGACTTTCACATTGCTTTTATTGTTCTTTCAAGTGTTGCAAACTATTTTTAAGACAATAAGGTGTGTAATTTTTTATTTTTATTAGTTAATATAAGTACTCAATCTTTAATTTTTATATATCAATTTTGATGTTTATAATTTTTTTTCCTTTCGTAATTAAAGTTTGGATAATAACAAAAAGAGAAATACTAGCAACACTCCCTTAAATACTCTCTCTACTATTGGTTGGAATTTATTAAAAATCACAAATTTTGGTAGGTCCTACTTCACATTTAATGACTCTCTCTTTTGATTTAGAAGTAAGACCTACCAAAATTTGTGATTTCCAATAAATTTTGACCAATAACAAAGAGAATTCGAAAAAAAAAGTGTTTGAAAAAGTGTTGTTAGCATTCCTTTAATAAAAATGATGAATTTGGACTTAATACTGCAGAGGACACTCCTATGCCACAATCATTTCAAGTATGGGGATATTGATAGTGTAGATCATGTGGTTTGATGGTATAGTAGATCAAAATATGTTAACAATATATTTTCTTCTTACAAGAAATTGAATAGGGACCGCATTGTGAAGAATTTAAGCCAAAGGATGGACAATTACTTAATATATTAAAAGATGCTGAAACTTTTACAAAATAGTGTCGAGTTTAGTGTGCATTGTTTATATGGAAAAAAATGACTTGTTGGATTTAGTATGCATTGCTCATCTGAAAACTTTTAAAAGTTATGCGTGTCAAATTTGGTTTGAAGATCAAAAATATTAATTGTAGATCTTTCTCTTAACTTTTCAACAACATAAAGAACACCTAATTTAAAAAATATAATCGAAGATATGACCTCATCTTTTCATATTACTCAACATAAAAAAAATGAACTCATTAACCTCACTTTCTTTAAAAAGTCTATATTTTTTTATTTTATATTTCAAATATTTTTACATACCCCCCCCCCCCCCCCGCAACAAAATCAGAATATCATATTCATTATATAATAGAAATTATTTTTCTAGACTTAAGTCTCATAATTTTTTCTTATCAAACTAAAAGGGTTTCATATTAAATTTCTATGATATTATCCTAACTTACCTGTCTTCATTTGTTCTTCATCTCCATTTAGTGTTTTTCAAGTTACTCAAACGAGAGAAATCTTTTTTACTCCAATATGTTATCGTTTCATAACCTCACACAACCTTACGTTTTTTACGAATACATAGCTAACAAATCCACTTTTGTTTCCCTTTATTCCTTTATTAATGGCATAAAGAAGGTTCTCAGTGATTGAAATTGCAAAAATTACAAACCTATTTTTGCTATAGTCTAATAACAAGTCATAGTGATAATTTTACTACGTAAAGATGATTTATAATTTTCAAGCGGATCAAGCATTTCTCATTTGAATGAATAGAATCTACAACAGGTGGATTTATTGTATTAACTGAATGAACAGAATTTGTCATGAAACACAAGTTAATTTGGCTAATTTTTTTTAATAAGCAAAATATTATTAAGGTTTTCCACACCAAGCACAAGGTATGTAATAGGTGGAAGACAGGATCAAAATACAAAATAGTCCTTTTAGAGCACCCTCACCCCCACAATAGGTCCAACATGTTTAGATTACAAGATCCATACAAGAATTCTCTATATTCCTTCCTCCAAACCCTTTCTATACCTATCAGATACAATTAAGAATTTACTGCATCTAACAAGCATTAAAACAAGACTAAATATCTAATAATAATATTCGCTCAAGCCATCATATCTAGACTGAAATGCTATTGCTATCAACTTTTTCTTTTCATTAACTATTCTTAATACATGCCAAAACTGGTTTTGTTATTAGCCATAAAGCCCACCCTTGACCTTTGTGTTCGAAGAAAGCCTCACTCATGTCCTGCCCATGTTCGATAAAAGTCCTATACCATCATCCTCCTTTTTGCTTATCTTTACAGGCAATCACCTCTTACGCCTCGCATCCAACCTCTACATAATGCCAATCTTTTATAACCTCTTTCTTCTGGACCTTTGTCTTCCTTTTCCATATCCCTGTAAACCTACACCAGCATTGTACTTTTTCCCTAACTCCCCCCAACACTTCCACCCCTTCGTTCTTTTCTCACCATATTATACATACGCTTAATTGTCCTCTCCCCCCTCTATATAAACTCTGCGTTTTCCTTTACTCTATCCTGAGACAAGCCTTAGGATTTAATATCCAGCCTACTAGAGAATGATCAAACCCACCCTTTGCTCTAATCAACTACCAAACAAAAATTTGAATTCCTTCTACTATTTGATCTATATCTTTTCTCTTTGTTGTGAATATCAAAGAGTTTCTAGCCAACCAAATCATCCAAATCCCTATGAACCATACCAACTGCCATCCTATTCTCTTCCTAACCTCACCTCCCATTAAACTTGTAAAATGGAGGAAATCTTGTTGGATTATGTAAGGTAGTGCTTACTCCCCACCATCTTAAAACAACACTCCAAATACTACAAGACACCACACACTCAAGAAATAGATGCTTAGCATTCTCCTTTCCTCTCCGGCACTCTTTACATATCACCTCATTGTCATCAATGATGCTCCTTCGTGCTAAATTCTGGAGTGTGGGATATCTTATGTAGAGCTAGCTTCCATACAAAACACAAGACCTTCGGGGCAATCCCTTTTACTCACATCTTCTTGAAGAACTCACTTGGTACTCCCCTGTTCTTGGACATAATAATCGTATAAGTTGATTTAACTGAATATATCTTCCTCCTTATCCACCATCTGAACCTTACCCACTACTCCCTCCATCTCTATTAGTACCTTCTACTCCCACTGAAACAACGACCTCCTCTAGTTCCACTGCCATGACCAACGCCTATTCTTTCATTCTCCAAGATCTGCCACACGAGCACACTTATCTGAAACCAAAGAGTATAGTCTTCAAAATTTGTCTGTTAATTCTCCCTCTTCAACCCATGGATCCTGCCAAAAGAAAGTATCTTTCCCTCCCACCACCATTTTACAAATTAACCCCAAAAACCATTTAGGTTGCAATGTTTGATCTTCATCCAAGTTATTAATATCTATCCACCAACTTGAACACCTCCCTCCCTTTATAACCCATCTCCCACCTTTCCTCTCATACTTGCTTTTGAAAACCATATACCATAATGAGTATTGCTCCCTCTTCATCTGCCACCCCCACTTCCCTAACAGTGCCAAGTTGAATGCTCTTAGGTCTTTAATCTCAAGGCCTCCCTCTTCTTTCCCCCTACGCACTTTTTCCAATGCAACCAAGTGTATTTTTCCTCTTCTCTCATCACACGTCCACAAAAAATTCTTAAAAACATATTGTAGTAGGGATATAGTACCTTTTGAAGCCTTAAAAAAGGAGAGGAAGTAGATCGGTGGAGACTGCTACATAGATTTAATTAAAACTACTCTACCAGCCATAGAGATATGCTTACTTTCCCACAAAGATAGTCTATTTTTGACAACCTCCACCACAGGTTTCCATGTAGCCTTTTTTTTATAGGTTCGCCCTTATTGGCAAACCTAGATATTTAAAAGGTAAACCACTAACTTTACAGTTCAACATTATTAAAGCTTCACCCAGCCATTGATCTTCCATATTTACACCTACTAAGAGGCTATTATGAAAATTCATCTTTAACCCTGATATTATCTCAAATAACTATAATATTAC
Organism: Spatholobus suberectus; assembly: GCA_004329165.1. Lineage (NCBI taxonomy): Eukaryota > Viridiplantae > Streptophyta > Magnoliopsida > Fabales > Fabaceae > Spatholobus > Spatholobus suberectus. Next base: position 69,792,431 of record CM014731.1, read on the forward strand.
TTTAATAGCCCACACATTTTCCTTTGATTTTTTGCCTACAATCAACGTATCATCTGCGAACTGGAGGTTGTTCATGTGACACCCATTCACATTGAACACAACCCATACTTATTTACTTATTTAAAAATGCGAGTAAAATTTTTCTCTGCTTTTAATAATAGAAAATTTGTAGATTTAATAGAATTTGAAAAGATAGTAAAAAAAGATAAAATATCTATGTATTCATCGTAGAACTGTACATCATGATTTCATAATCAGAAAAATTATTGAAATACAGGGAGATTAAAATATACATCAAAATAGTTGCTACTTATTCCCAGTACATCAAAAAGATCCTAGTCAAAGCAGTGTCCATAAAATGAAAAATAATGGAGTGAGGTGATTTGTTCTAATATCACTTTTACATGTATGGTAGGGATTCTACCACACAATATAGATAAAACACAGTTGATAATAAAAGGGAAACCTAAAGTTTATTCTATGTTATACTATCCTTGACTCTGTATGGATCCATACTTTCCATTAGTGGGTAATAGTTCTTAACAGAACCTGGGAAGTGACTGGGAGTATATATACCTTTCTCAACATCATCTCATGGTACAGTCCTCATCATCGTTGAGGAATAAAATAACAATTTATGATATCCATTTATAGAGGTAAATTCTCATCAATCCTCATGATGCTGAGCACTTGTCAGGGTTATCAAGTTGGTTAAGTGATTGTCCTGGCTTAAGAGCGCAACCTTGGCCATTAGGACGCTCACCACTTGATACCATACCCTCTAGACCTAACCATGGGTCCCTGCCTTTCATCCTACAGTGTACCAAACTGTAGCTTCCCTAACAGAGTATCATGCCATTACATGTCACTTGCTTTACATTACTCACTAATTTATCACTTCCTAACTTCTCAAACAGAGGTTTCCTTGGTCTCATTTAATTTGAGCACCAGCACAATTAATACTTCTGCCTTATATTATAGAAATTGCACAATACCATAATCACATAAAATTTTAGCACAATAACGACATAGTAATTATAATTTAATTACTACAATTTTGGCAGAATAACAACTAAATAAATACATTTTAATTTTCTAAATTTAAGCAAAGTAACAGCATAGCAAATATAATTTAATAATTTAAATTTGAGCAGAGTAACAACTTAACAAGTATAATTCAATAATTTAAATTTGACCAAAGTAACAACTTAGCAATTATAATTTAATAATCTAAATTTGGGCAGAGTAACAACTTAGCAAAAATTAAAGTTTAACATCAAACAATATAACAATAATAATAAAACTTAAGCCTAAACAGGTTTAGGGGAAAACCCTTCTTACCAACATGCAAAGTGACCATAATTTAGAACCAACCCCACTCCCCCCATTACCTTTAAGGTGGTTGATGAAGAGGATGGAATTTTTGATGCAAAGCTCCTAGGAAGAGAACTTTACTAGTTGTTGAAAAACTAGTAAAATTTTAGAATAAAAAGCAAAGTAAAAGAAAAAAAATTCTAGAAAGAGAAGCTCTCTAAGAATTTCGTGGCTTGAAAGAGGGAAAGGTGCTGAAAAATGGTCCAAAACCATGACTATTTATAGAGGAGGAGAAGCGGTTAGGTGTCTACAAAATTACATCATTAATTATGTAAGCAGTATGTCAAATCCAATTTTTATTTATTTTTAATCTAATTTAGGGACACTACACCATTTAGGGTGGTGAATCACCCCTCCTAGGCTTGTGGACATGCTATATAAGCTGTTCTCAAGCTCCTCAGTGTTAATTTTATCTGTAAGTGAATTAATCGGTATCGATAAAAACACCTAAACTAGAAAAATTAGCTTTTAATATCAAAATAATGAATTTTAGTGCAAGACTGGACAATACATTATTTTTCATCAAAAATAAATTTCTAATAATAAATTTTAATTTTTATTAATTTATTTCAAATTATATGTATTTATTTTGTATTTTTAAACTAGAAAATTCATAAAAAAATCCATTTTAATTCAACAAATACCAATTTTTTTATGAAAATTATAAAATTAAAATTTTCACCTATAAATAAACTGAGATTACCATTTTCACCATTTTTGAATGTCAAACCAATACTGGCTAGCTTATTAGACACCTAAGAACATTTTGGTCATTTTACACAGGAATTTTAGAAAATTCCTAGAAAATTTCAAAATTATATTTTAATATATATGACATGATTCCAAGCTCAAATTGAGATTTTAATGTCAATTGAATCTTTTTCTTATGTCAGCCTTAATGTTAAAAAATAGGGACAAATTTGTCATTTTCTAATTTCTCTAGACTCCAGCTTGGAAAAATTATTAAAAATCACTATTAAATAGCTCTTGAAATTTTGAGCATAATGGTGGGAATCAAAATTTTGAAACTTCTTCCCGATTTTTCAGAATTACATTGTCAAATATTAGAAAACGATCGACAAAATTGAAATAGGATTATTATATTTTTCACTATTTTTCTTTCAAAATAAATTTTTATAATAAAAGATACTTAATATAAAATTTTCAAAATATTTTGAAGAGAAAAAGTTTCTGGGCTGCTCTCGCAATTAATTAGGGATATTTTTGTCATTTCACAAAAATATCTCTATAAATTTCCAAGAAACTTTTAAAACTATTATTAATTATTCTAAGTATAATGATAACTTAAAAACAATTTGTAAACACTTCTAACTATTTTTATTTATTATTCTGTTATCTGACTTTTTAAGAACAACACGGTCATTTTACCTATTTTGAACTCAGTTTCCCCAAAAATTTATTAAAAATCTAAACTAAGTACTACATAACTATTAAATTTTTGAGATTTTCATCTAGTTCTCCAAAAATAAATACAGAATAATTAAGAAAATAATTTGATATGCAAAAATAGGGGTGTTACAATTCACACATAGGCCCCTCCCATCAAAACTGTACCCATGAAAAATGCCCTATGAACTAGCCTCCTTTAACAAAAGACTAATCCCTTCTACTACTATAAGAAATAAAAATGGAGATAAAGGGTCCCCTTGTCTGAGACTTCTTCCTATACTAAATTCTTCATAGGGTTCCCATTTACTAGCATCGAGACTCTAACTGACCCAACACATTGTCTAATCCATTGCCTGCACTTTGCTTCAAAGCCCATTTGTTCCATCATATACATTAACTATTCCCAATTCACAGAATCATATGCTTTTTCAAAATCAACCTTAAAGCATACCAAAGATTTCTTTCTTTTTTTTTTGCATCCTCCACCACTTCATTACTATAAGCAATCTATCTAGAATTTGGCTTCCTTTTATAAAAGTTGTTTGGTTCTCTAAGATAACAACCTCTATAACCTTCCTCAACCTATTCTCAAACATTTTACCCAAAACTTTATACATACACCCAACTAAAGAAATTTCCCTATAATCTTTTATCTTCTGGTTTTTTTGCTCTCTTTGGAATCAAAGTAATAAAAGAACTATTTGATCCCCTTACCAAATTTCCCTTAAAATGGAACTCTGTCAAAAAATCAATAAAATCCTAGTTTAAAATCCTCCAAAAGTCTTTAATGAAGGTAAAATTTATTCCATCCAAACTTACGCTCTTTAAACTCTCACAACCCCAAATTACTTCTCAAATTTACTTCCAAGAACTAAGCAGTCAACACCTGATTGTCCTCTTCACCAATCTGAGGAACTTGTATCCTTTCTAACTTGTTCCTAACCCATTTTGAGCTCTTAAAATGTCGGCAGAAATACTCTTTAATTTCTTTCCTCAATGGTTATACCCTTTCCATATTTTGACCTTCAAATTTGAGGCATAGAATCTCATTTTGTCTCTTCCTCTTCAATAAGTAACAATGAAAGAAACCCGTGTTAGCATCTCTTTCTTTCAGCTACCTACACTTAGACTTCTGCTTTATTAGAGTGCACCTCATTCCTATCAACTTTGTAATTTTTTCCACTATCACCCTCCTCTTTTTTACCTCTCCCTCCTTCAAACCCTCCACCTTCATGTCCAGCTTATAAAGTTCCTTTTTGGCATCCTAGATATTTCTTTCCAAATCCTTAAAATGCTCCTTTTTCCACTCCTTTAATTTTTGTTTTATAGACTTCAATTTTTCTTTAAGAACATACCTTTTCCTTCCTTGTAAAGCACAAAGATAACACAAGAAGGGGGGTTGAATTGTGTTATATCATATTTTCGCAATTGTTTTGTTAACGATGTATTGTCTGAAAAAAGATCAAAAGGATTTTCAAAAACGTTTTAAAAGACAGACAAAAGCTAAACGACAAAACTTGAAAGCACACAGAAAATTACACTGGTTCGTCTCACCTCAGAGACTACGTCCAGTTCTTGGCAACAACCAAGTTCCACTAACTTTCACAAGTTATAAGTATTCTTTCCACAAGCCTCTTTAGGCTCAACCCAAGTAGTCTTTCACTTGCCTCTCCAAACAAACACCCAAGTATTCTTTGAATCAAAGCCTCTTCAAGCTTCCACCAATCTCGTTAAGAAAAAGGTTTACGTGTGAGTTTACCTCACTGGGTTTAACATCTTATCAGACGAATATACAATAAAGTACAAAAAGAATTTTACAAAAAGAGTTTAGAAGAGCTTTTTCTTTTCTTAAAGCAGTTATGAATTTTCAGAATCAACAGCAATTATATCAACAACAATTATGATCACAACACACGCTCGAAAGAGGTCTCTTTTTCTATTTATAGGCTTCTCCGAAAGTATCCATTTAGTGTTTTCCAGAAGACAACCTTCATTTGATGAAGAGAGTCGTTGGATCATTAAATGTAGCATTTAATACTTTTTACCAACTTGTCATATAATAAGATAAAGCAGTCTGCTTATCTTTTCTATTCTTGTACTCAATCTATAGCAGTTGTCATGTCCGCTTTCCCGTTCTAACATTCCCACACATATTCCTTCTTTTTCACTAACTTTCCTCAAGAATAGGTATATAAGCACTTTATACGTTTTGAGGTAGCTGATGCTCTGATTGATCTGTAGATCATTTTAGAACATTGTCATCATCTGTAAGACTTGTTAATTATGAAGTTTATCTAATCAAAAGATAAGACGATATTCAATTTTAAAAATGTAAGATGATTACATGCGAACAAATGATCAGACAATTATGTAAGGACATATATAATTTTAACTGTTTGTTATTATCAAAATATTTGAAAGTTATAAATTCATCCTTTATCTTAACATTTCTTTTATATGCATCTCCTTCCATTGGCTTTTCACAAACTCCTCATACTATTTATCCTCCCTTCAACAGTCCAACATGTGAAAAGGCTTTAAGATCCAATGCACCTATTTTTCCTTCAAAATAATGGCACAATGTTCTAAAACGCTTCTTTATAAGCCCCATTAAGATATCTTGTTGCAAGTTGACAACCATTCTTCGGTCACCAAAAATCTATCAAATCTACTCTTTGTTGTGCCATCTGCTTTTATGCCAAGTATACTTTCTACCAATCAAAGGCAAAGCTACCAACCCTAGTTTGTGTATGAAGTCATTGAATGCCTTCATCTTTTCCTACCTGCTATTTGTCACCACCTCCTTTCTTTCTTACGCTTCTTTAATGGAATTAAAATCTCCTGCCACACACCATTTGTCCCCCCTACAACCTCCACCACACTCTAATCTCTTGCCAGCACACTTTTTTACCACTAAGATCACAAGGAGCATGAACATTTAGTATAGCAACTCTCTTAGTCTTTTTTCACCCCACCTTCCATCTAACCCCACAAAATTCCTTTCTTCAATTTGAGCTAATAAAGTTAGTTTCCTACTATTCCACATTATGAGCAATCTGCTTGACCTCCCTGTGACATGGTTTGTATACCTAGTCCACCCCATCAAAATCCCATAAGTCCTCGCATAATCTTCTATCCACCACTTCTACTTTTGTCCCCTGTAAGCATACTACATCTGGCTATTGTTCGCTTATCAATTTTCTCACCTCTCCTTTTGTCATCCTCCCTCCTAATCTTTTTATGTTAAATGAGAGTACCTTCATCACTCAACACTCATTTTAACTCCCTCCCTCATCTCTCTTTCATTCCTCCCTACTTCCTTCCTATCCCTCTTTTCTACATCCCCCAACTCTCTCATAATTTCCTCCCCTTTTCTCCGCTTACAATTCCTATTTTTTTCCCCAACTCCCACACATCCTTCACCATTTCCACCACACCTTTATTCAGAACCATCCCATTCCTCCATTGAATCTCTTCATTGGATATTGCATCAGCTTTGCTCATGAAGACTTTGCTTGCAACCTTTCTTTTTGAGTTCTTAATTGCTCCTCTCTTCACCAGCTTGCTTCCACCACCGCCACTCTTTCTCCCCCTTGATTTTGTTTTAGACCCCTCACACTTCATCTCTGTACCTTCATCATACGCCCTCCCCTTATTCTTCTCCATACTAACATTAATAATATTCCATTCGCTTACATAACTAGCCATCACTTCCACTTCAAATAGACCCTCACAATCACCATCCATGTATGCGAGTCTCTTTTTCTCCGCACTTGGATCCAACTCCTCTTCATGTAGGCCCCCTTCAATGTCCCCATCTCTCGCCTCTTGTTCACCCCCTTATCAATCTCCTTGCCCATTTGTAGGCTCTTGAACCCCTCATGATTGCATAGCATGATGCTAACATTTTGCCATTCCAGCCCATTTGCATTATTCGCTAGGCCCACCGAGAGCTTTGTTTCATTATTCCATCTTCGAGTGATATGTCCTGTGGTCCACCATGCCCTTCATCAAAACTCACTAGCCCATCCACATTACACACACACTTCCCACCCACTTCATTATCTACCTCCACATGGAATGGCTCCTTTTCCACATTATCCAAACTCAACATCCCTAACCCTTCGATCCCATCATCCTTCTTTGAACCTCCTAAACTGTTACCTACTCCTAAACCAACTTTGCTTCTTCTCCTTCAACAACAATGACTTTCATTCCCCCTGATCTCCACAGAGCCACTTATCTTCTATTAGTGTATTATCCTCTAACCCACCATCACTATCTCTCTTGTTTAACTTCCAATTTTTTGAATTTCAAAATCCATATCCTCTTCCCTGGAAAAAAAAATCATCTTCCCATTCTCCATGTATAAGCCATTCGGCCTCCACTTCCAATGATGATGAAGATAATTAAGAAGCTTTGTTGTAATCATATGAATAAGATGTTGAAGTAAGCATTTCCTCCACCACTCGTATCGCATACTCTAGATCATTTATATGCACCTTCTTAACAACATTAATTGCATCCCATGACGTTGTCTGTATAAGGATTCTGGCTACACTTAATCTTTTTCTATTCACCGTATTAGTATCCAACTTCAAGAATTTTCCACAGCTGCTCACTGTGTACTCAAAGAACCTTTGATTCTATACATGCAACGACACCCCCTGACACCTGATCTAAGCATGTCATTCCCTCGTTACTTCTATCAGCGACCACTTATTAATCTGATAGAAAAAATTCGACATAATTGCTTCCATTTTCTTAAATAACTTCCCTAACTCTTCCCCCTCAACAAATTTAATTAACACGATATCTCCCCCCATTGGAGTAACCATCATAAAAGTCAACCCCTCCCTCAATAGCCTATCTTGTAACGCATAAACTATTTTAGGAGAAATAACCCGTCCCACATAACATTTATCCAACCATGTCATTTGCTGCTCTTCCACTACAAACGATAGCCCTCTCCACACCTCTCCTGGTTGTCGTTCCATTTGCACTTCCTTCTTCGACCTCCACTCCATTCTTTTTCTCCCCACTACTGTTTTTGCATAGGATACTCACTTTCCATCCTAGACCTTAACTATGTTACCCCTTTCAATCCCTCTCTTGTGTTGCTTCACCTCCTTGCCATCCTGATTAAACCTTGGCAAATTCGCTCTTAATTTGTACATCCCTATCCATATAGTATCCAGTTTTTTCTCCATCTCTTCCTTATTATCCATCGTTTAAAATCTAACAAAACCAAAAGCCTGCCCTCCCTTGTTCCTCTTTACCGACAAATACACATCCTCTACCTTTCCCCAATTTTGGAAAACCTTCCAAAGCGCTTACACCCCATACTCCGATGGAAAGATTGTAAAATAATATAACACTTGATGTTGATCACTTGTAGTCTCGTCCTTCCTCAATCCCAATCCGCTCACTCTCCTTCGTCTCGATCTCACAGAGATCCACTCGCCCTTCTCACTCTTTCTCATCCTCTCTCTCTCAAATTCCTAAATGTTGGGTAAATTCTTCAAAGTTAATAATGAAACTTGAAAGTCTCATATATATATATATATATATATATATATATATACCTTTTAATAAAGAAAATCATATTGAACATTGAAACTTAATAGGTTAGATTAATCATAAGCCCTCTAAATTATTTGAAAATTTTTAATTAGGTCATTAAATTAAAAATATATATAATTAGATTCTTGATCTTGTAAAATTTTCATAATTGGGTTTTTGCAATTAGTTTTTGACATCTTGAAACTACCTAATAAATGATAATTTATGGTGGTTTTAAAAACTCTAATAATTCAATTATAAAAATTTTATAAGATCAAGGACTAGATTACAATTTTTTTTAGTTTGAAAACCTAATTAAGAATTCTCAAATAATTTAAAAACCTATTAATTTAATCTACTTAATAGCCACTGGTTATTAAATAATACTTTTTTATTAACTTATTGTATTTGTAGCAGTTGGCAGAAACCATATACCTGCCAAGTAGTAGGCTGTTCCTCATATAATTATTCAATCAACATACCTTTAAGGTTTTAATAAATTAATCATTCTGGGGATCAATTGTTTAAGTTTCATTATATCATTAATCATAATGACCTGTACAAATGTGGAAAATGTATATCAACTACACAACCATATGATGGTTTTGGCGTATTTACAGCGTATAATTGCATAAATTATACATATCGTAAGCAAGAAAACCTTAATAATACAAATAAATAATGTGATGTAGTAAAGCATTTCAATAGTAAAAATGAGCAATTGAAACGTAATGAGGAACAAAATATTTCAGAAACATATCTGCATATATGAAATAAACAAAACAGTAACAAATATACAATATGTTGAAGGAGTTTCAAAATTAAGAAACAAGAATCCAATGGCACATTTGGATAGGGACAATCAGAATTCAGAAATAAAGGGCATGTAACCAAGAAAACAAGTTTACATGAAGAAGTTATGCTCTAAACCACATTCAAAAGATGAGAGAGATAGGAAGCTCCCTGAATTTATCAGTCTCTCATAGTCTCATGTCTTATTGGTCACACGCACCTACCGCTTAGAAACAGTAAAAGAGCGGAAAAGCTAATTAAAAAAATCACGAATAAAGTAATCATAAAAAAAAGTTTAAAGGGCATGATCAATGATAAATAAAACAAAAGTATAGAGTAATTAATAAAAAAAAATTCCATTATGTGACTATTTAATGCTATTAAGAGCCAGCGGATAACACAGGACATTTGACATGATACGATAAACTGATAATACAATATATAACTGCAAATATTAATCACTTTCTTCAGTGAGGCTATCCGAGAGCTTCACATTACATTTGACATATTCATATTAGACGAATATAAATTTGACAGGAACCTATTGCTAGAAGCAAGAGAAGTCTCTTTTTCCAATGAAAGTTGCAGAAAAGACTTGTTTATTTAAAAGATAGCTTTGAGTTTGAGCACAGTCATCTTGAAAGTGAGATTTGTGTTAAACTGATGGTTTCTTAGACAAATTGAAGCTTATAAAAATATAGATAAAGTATTCGTGACTTACGAATACAAATTACCAAGTTGTGATCCCCATCCATCACATATAGGACAAATCCATGAGAAACACAAATTGATTAAAAACTATATGTGCTGATTAAGGAAGCAATGAAGCATCAGCAAACGAACACAGTATATATGAAACTTGCTGCCACTTCATCCACAGTAGCATATATAAATGTGTTCGCACTTTATGACATGCTCATGATTCATCGCATGATCACATAATAAAATAACGTTGTGGCACCAACCCTTGTTTGTGTCATAATTTAAAGTGATTGCCAAAAATAAAGGCATAAAGTATGTGTATGGGGAAGAAAAAGAAGGAAAAATGGACTCAAAAAAATGCGGTGAGCGTGGATCGAACACGCGACCTTCAGATCTTCAGTCTGACGCTCTCCCAACTGAGCTATCCCCGCAAAATTTGCACCAGCCGGGAATCGAACCCGGGTCTGTACCGTGGCAGGGTACTATTCTACCACTAGACCACTGGTGCTGTTGGTACGATGTGAGATTTTTAATTAACTTGACCAAATACTGAGTGTTCATGTTTAGGAGCGAAGTTAATAATTATTTGGGCCAAATCCAGTTTTAAAATGGACCAACAAATCCACTTTCAATAGGCTGTTTGTCATTGAACATTATGCAGAACAATCAAAGTAGAAAGAACATTGGGTCAAGAGCTTTATGTTATTTTTTGGTACATAGAAGAGGCTAACAATCCAAACAAATATATGAAATAGAAGCCCGGATTTCTTTTTTATTTTTTTAAATGTTTAACTCCTGTTATTCAAATTTAACTTAAAGCTCTCTCTATTGAATTTTAATACATCTACATTTTTAGGCTTTGACTTCAAAACCATTAATTAAAGGTAGACCATCTCTTGCCGACTAATCCCTGCACTCGGTGGTACATGTCCAGATTACTTACCAGAAAAAGCTTTCAATCAAATAATGGCATATAGATGTTTATTTAAAATTCTATAACATATATTTACTGGAGGTATTAGTACACTCGTGTTATTATAGAACATGACAACAAAAATATGAAGAACTTAATCTAAATTTTGTCCTTTCTTAATTCCTTCCAAAGGCAAAGAGAAGAGAATCAAAATTTGGAAGGATGTATACATGACGGAATGGCACTGTTTCAATTGGCGGGGGGAGGAGGGTATGGAACTGTTTCTATTAGAGGTATAGTTAGTTGGAGTCTATATAAGGGCTTGAGTGGTCACTTTATACTCACTCCTTTTATTATCAATACATTTTATTTTCTACTTATTAGAATTTTCCCAATTCCCTCTTTTCTCTTAGTACTAAACCATGAATTCTAATATGATATCAGAGCGATACCACCTACCATGAGCGATATTTCCCGCTACTGTTGCGTCTTCATTTCTTTTTTCTTTTCATTTCTCTTTTTTTTTTTCAATTTCTCGAAAAAAAAATTACATATCCTTCTTTTTTTTATTGAGATTTTTAGATCTTTGTTCATTTTTTCTCATCTCTTCGTCTCTACGTGCATCAGGGCTTCATTTCTTGTTCAACCTTTCTTCATGCATTTTCAAAACTTCATTCTTGATTTTGCGTCTCCTTCTCGAGTGCGATTTCATTAGATTTGCGACTAAATCATCAATTTTGTGTCACATGCAAATTTAGGATTCCAGCAAGGATGGGTGCAATTCTGTTGTTGGAGCTTGCGACGATGATGGTGGTTCTAGCATGTTTCTCCTTTTCGATTTGGAATTGGTTTTTGATTTGGTCCACAATGGCCGCTGCATGTTGTGTTCCCTTCAAGAACACTTGTTGCAGATGTTGAGATGAATGTAATGGATTCATCGATTCAATTGTGATTTTGCTTTCACTTGTTCATGGACTTGGTGCCTTATTTACATTCTAGTTTGCGCTGAATGTTGAGATGTATGAAGTGGATTCATCGGCTCGTGGCTTTGCTTTCAATCAGTTTTTGCTTGGTTGCTGAAAAGATTCGCATATGAAGAAAATTTGATCAAAGGATTTTCTTGGCAGTTCTCTGCTTGGTTGTTGTTTCTCATGCACACCAATTGTTCGATGATTTGCTTCTTTGATGATTTCATTGTTGTTTAGCCTTATTTGACTTGATGTCAACTTCTGTCCATGGTGGTTAAGCATTAGTGTTGGCTTCTACCATGGATGGTTAAGCATTAAAACCTTGTTTTGCTTCTATCTTGAGTGGTTAAGTATTATGTTTTGGCTTCAGCTCTTGATGGTTAAGCATTGAGATGTTTTGCTTCTACCTTATGGTGTTTAAGCATTCTCATTGATTTGTGCTTCTGCCAAGTGGTTAAACCTTGAGGTATAGTTTCTGCTTAGTGGTTAAGCTTTTGCCTTATGGCTTTGATGATTTCAACTTCTACCTTGTATGATGGTTAAGCTTTGTTCATGACTTTTTTAGCCGATATATTTTCGGCATGTTTCATTGTATTTCGTTTTTAATTGATACTTGTATTGTTCATTCCAAGCTAGAAGTGTTGTGAACACCTTCCAACTTGTGAGGGGCTATTAGAGGTATAGTTAGTTGGAGCCTATATAAAGACTTGAGTGGTCACTTTGTACTCACCCCTTTTATTATCAATACATTTTATTTTCTACTTATTAGAATTTCTCCAATTCTCTCTTTTCTCTTACACTAAATCATGAATTCTTTTAGTTTCTTTTAGAGAATTTTTTTATTAATAATTCTAAAAAATGACATTATTTTTAACGTGTTTCTTTTTTTTTCAAAAATTTATTAAACAATAAATACAAATAAAGAAAAAGATGTTTTTTATCATTTAAACAATTTTTTAAAAACATGTTAAGGTGACATTTTATAATTATTAGTAAAAATAAAAAGTATTTTCTTACACCAACAAATTCTAAGAAATAAGCCACCAACATATCTGCATATATGAAATAAGCAAAACAATGATATGGAAAGTATAGGAATTTCAAGAACAAACTCAATATGCATATGAAACTCAATATTTGTTTAGAGATGATACCAGAGACAGGGTTGGAAATCTTTCATATACCAATACTCTAGCTGTATCATTTAAACGAACATATAGGCACCAAAATTTGAATAATAAAAAGGAAGAGACCTATTATTATCCAAATTTTGATAATTGCAGTAAAAAGATGATCATATGTGGAGAATTACAATTAGAGAAAGAATATGAATTTGCAAAAATAAATATGAAAAATGACAACACATTGGAAAATTATAAAAATTAAATTTCATTCACTTAGCCAATTTGAAGGCTTATCATAAATTGTTATTTCAAGAAAACAGCAACATTTGACTTGTTCATTTTTTATGAATATAAATTTGACAGATAACTGTTGCAAGAACGAAAATATTTTTCGATCCAACAAATGATGCAAAAGACTTGTATTTACTAGCACCGTCTCACCTGGAAAGTGAGATGTGAAGCTTATATAATGTGAATAAAATGTTCATTAATTATGAACTGTGAAGTACAAAGTTAATTATGATCTTTATCCATCACATAAACATATAGTACAAATTCAAAACTACGCTGATTAAGTAAGCATCTACAAACAATAACATAATGCAGCTTGTTTCAGTCCCATCGGATGACATAAGGTTGCCCACCAAACCTTGTTTACTTCATAATTTTACTGAAGGTTATTACCAATAATAAAACCCAGATTGTTATTGTAGAATCAAAATCTAGATTCATTATGCAGTTCTTTTAATATTCTGAAATCAACTCCAGCTTTACAAGATCACAAAGTTACACCAATAACACTTCCTGATTATCTCCAGTCTCAGATCTAATGACCTTAACCAAATGACGGACTCATAAAATTGTCTTTCCTTGTCACTTTGACTTGTGACTTTTACAACAATCTTCTTCTTTTGCATCTAAATTTTCAAATCACGTGTACTTGGATTTTAACACCTCTATATTAAGGTCCCATACCTGGGACAAAACAAAGATAAACCTATTAGGAAACACTATCAGACTGCAGAGTATATACTAGTCAATTTCGGGCAGCTAAGAATACAAGCAGCACAACCGTGCACCATACATAAATCAACGTCGATGTTTTGAGCTTTAAAAGAGTTGAACCAAAAGTCATTTTGGTTTATCTAAATCATGTTAGCATTCTTATAATATAGCATTAGCACATCTTCAATCATAAACACAAATTTAAATTCTCTCATGTTAGAAGTAAAAAATGGAAGAAGAAAAAAAATGCGGTGAGCGTGGATCGAACACGCGACCTTCAGATCTTCAGTCTGACGCTCTCCCAACTGAGCTATCCCCGCACTTTGCACGAGTATGAATGGAACCGAGTTGTGTGCCAGGGTACTATTCTACCACTAGACCACTGGTGCCGTTGAGAAGCTTGGATTTTTTTAATTATTTTGACACTTTATGCTTTGCAGAAGATTTTCAGTTCCAAGAGGGGGAAATTACGCATAATAATCCAATTTTTTGGTGGTCCAATAAGTCTGCTGTCTTTCACTACACGCATGTAAAATGTTAAAAGCACTTATTTTTTATTTCACACATTTTTTTTATTTTATATATTTTTACAGTTTTATACAATTAATTAAAATGTACACAAACTTAAGATATATTAGTTTTCTAATATTAAAAACAGTTATAAAATCAAGGAAGAACTTAAGTAATTAACAAGTTTAAAAACATTACAAAAACAATCTCATATTTAAAAAAAAGAAAAAAAATATATATATATAAGACTGAAAAAGAACACTAACAATACAATTATAAGTATCATCGTATTTATTTTGGAAGAGTTAACTAGATGTAAAACTAAGCTAATATATCTTTTTTGTTTCCTGAAAGTTGTACAAATATATTATATGAAATTTTTATATAAAAATGAGAAGAACAAATTTTAATTATTAAATCTAATTGTAAATGAATAAGATTAAAATATAAAAATCACAACATATTTTAAAAGTTAAGTAACCTTCAAAATTGAGCATGTAACTTTAATTAATATTTTTTATTATTATTTATGCATAATTGTACAATTAAGATTTTCTCTTCTCATTTTCTTATAAAAATAGTTTTCTCACTTAGATACATTATCTTTCATTTAAATTATCTATATAATATATAAAATTTCTTCTCTTAAGTACTTATACGATACTTTTATAATTTACTTTTTTTAATTTATTAAAATGATAAATTAATTTATTTTTTATATATTTTATATTTTTTCTATTTATGTCTTTTAATTTTTTAATTTAATATATTTAACATTTGAATAAATAGGTCATGTAGTGACAGCGTAAATGGATTTTACGATGTCATCTGCTTTAATGGGAGAATAGCCCAACCCTTTGGAACATACTACATCCTCAAGTAGTGAAGAGAAGACATCGAAGTGTCAAACCTTTCTGTCTATGTGAGCTCTTGAGGAAGATTAGTCTATTATCCTTAGAGTAACTTTTATACATTGAGCGACGACCCTTCCACTCAACACTGTCAAATCACCAATTCTGACTTTCATTCCTGCTCAATGGGTGGGTCTTGTAATCAAATAAGTCCTTTTTGTCTTTGCACTCAAGGCCAATCTCTATCTGGTATGAGGAAACTTTTGCACACCTTCATTACCTTTGGGAACGTCTACGTGTACCCTATAAAAACTATCTACCAGAGACTGTCCCTTAGTCCATAGGTTCTAGCACAAGGTTAGAATTCTAGCTTTTATAAAATGGTATATAAGGATGGAAATAAGCCGGTGACCTATCAGAGGCCAATGCCTGGCCAACATAAGGCCTATCCTGGCCTGGTTCATTTATTAAAAAGGTTAAGCTTAGGCTTTTTTAAAAGCCTATTTAGGTAAAAAAAAAAAAAAAAGGCCTTAAGCCTTAAAAAAGTCTATTAAGCCTAATAGGTCAGCCTATTTATATACATATATAATAAAATATTATTATATTATATATTATGTTATATTATATATACTATATATTTATATATATATATATATTACTTATAATAATATAAAAAAATGTGTAATTACTAATAGGCCTTTTAGGTCAATAGGCTTTTTTAAGGCCAACAGGCCTATCAGTTTTTTATAGGCCTTGTAAGAAAATAGACTTTTAAGCATGCTTACAGGCCAAGTCAAGTTTTTATGCAGGCTAGGCCTAAGTCTTTAAAAAATACCTATGACAAGTAAATAAGACAAACTCAAATTTTATCTTTTTAATATAAGTCAGGTTCAGGCCTACCAAAGCCCGGCTTGTTCCACCCGTAATGGTATCTCACTAATGGCTTTGCCTCCCGCCCCCCCCCCCCCCAACCAAAAGGAGACTTTCTTTGTCGTATATGGTAAGTTTATTTTATTTTGCAATTATAACTTAAAAGTCATACTTACCTTGATTTCTAATTGGTTAATAGTGTAAAACTTTTAACACCAATAGTGCATAAAAATTAAACTCATACGGTCAATGTAAATTTTTACATTGTCAACAATCAAAAATCATCTTTGTGATGACTTTTAAAATAATTATGATAAAAGTCAATAAACTTACCATACATAACTTTTAGTGCACCTCAATTAAATTCTATTAATTTTTAATAAATTAAAAAAATACTTTGTTACATATAATAATCTTAAATAAATAAAAAGTATATATTAATAAAATTTCCTTAAAATATTTTTTTTATTTAATTAATACGATGTAGTTATTTTTAATCTTATTTTTGCAAGTTTTAATTAAAAACATATATTAATTTTATTTTATTTCTATGTGTCCCATTGGTAATAAATTTTAATTTTATTTATACAACTAATATTAGTGAAAAGAACATCAAATTTTTTTATAACAAAATGGCATATTACATCTTACTGAGTATAATATATGAGTCGAACTTTTTAATTTTTAATTTTTTTATAAAGAATGAATTATGTTTTTAAATTAATAAAAATCTTACTGAAGAATAAAACATAATAAAATTTGAGTGTTAAAAAATAATTGAACTAATAATCATAGATATTTCTAGCAGAATTATGGGGTGTATACGAAGGGCAAAGGATGGCTAGGAGCAGAGGTTTGACTCGGGTGGAGCTCTAGCCGGATTCTCATACTGTGGTCAAGAACATTACAGGCGAGAGATTGGGGAGTGATCTTGGCTAGAGATTAGTTCAAGCAATTAGGGGCTTGTTGAATTTGGATTGGCAAGTTCGAGTTATACATATCTTTAAGGAAGTTAATAACTATGCTGATGCTTTAGCAAATTTGGCTTGTAATCAAGGATCCAGTCTAGTTATATATGAGCCTCTCCCTCTTCAGGTTAGACAGTTGTTGGTAGCTAATGTTATGAGAGTTTTTACTTCTTGTTTAGTCTTTTTGTAATTCTGTTTTGGGCTTTGGCCCCGTTGATATTCAAAAAAAAAAAATCCTAGATATTTAAAATTATTTAATCATTAAAATTTACAAATGATTAGTAATATAATGTGTTTTTAGAAATGTAAATACATGAAATAAATTGTGAAACAAATTGGATCATTATCTATAAAGGACAAAACTTAGATAACTGTTGATACTATTTTTCAACTACAATTGTTATTTTACTTCATTTTAATAAATTTAACCTTTTTTAGTCAAATATTGAAAGACATAAAAATGTCTCTGCCTTATGAATAGTAACTAGTTGCATGACCTTTAATATCATTTGAGAGAGTTATTTAAAATCTCAAATCTTTCATGAATCAATTGATATCAATTAAAATTTTAAGAAATTAAATAAGTAACTTAGTTTTTTTAATTAAATTATAATACTATATATATATATATATATATATATATATATAAAACAACTTATTCAATAGTATTAATAATAAATAAGGAGTAATTAACAATGTAAAAATAAAATATTATATATTTTACCATGATTATTTATTTTTTATCTATCTATTTCTCTTTTATTTTTTATTTATTTTTCTCAAACTAAATAACTTTAATTTTCACTCTAATTTTCACTTTTTCTCTTATTTTTTCTTTCTTTTTCTTAATTTTTTTTTTCTTTACCAAACACATCTTTAGTACAAATTTTAGCGCATTGGTAATTTCTTTTTAGTTTTGTCGGGAAGTTGAGTATACTTTCCTGATCTCATAATGGTCCAAATGACCGACCTTATCATAAAACTGTTTTATTTGTTGACGTTTAGGCAATCGTATTTCAGATAATTTCTTCAAAGGAGAACAGATATACAATTCTAGTTGCTGACTTGCTGGATCCCACTTGAAGTCATGTCCCACATGTCTGCAAACATCTTTGGTGAATGAACAAAGAAGAATTCTTTAATCAATATGTGTGAGTGTGACTGGTTTTGAACATATGATTGAAAAAAAAAATTCTATTAAAGATGGACAGTTAGATTTTTTAGTAAAAATTAATTATTGATAAAAATGATAAATATTTTATATTTATAACATAATTATGTAAATAAAAATTATTAAAAATTTCAAAAAATATGGATTTTATATTTTATTTAATAAAATTTCCTCTGATTTTACAATTTTCAATAAATTCAACCAATTAGAAAAAGAAAATAATTAAAAAAATATGTTAAAAACTATATTGTTAACACTTTAAAAAAAAAACCTTCTAATTTGCCATCCCATGATGACCTTTGACTGCACAGTGCACTCCCTTCCTTTGATCACTACCATACTTGGTCTTAGCAACAAAATCTTCTTAAACGATCTCTTCATCTTCCATGTCTACCCTTCTCATCTCTGTCCTTCTTCTCGTTACAAACCTCATCCTTCTAACCTCAGTTTCATCCACTGAGTTCATCTACAACACCAACTTCGACTCCACCAACACCCTTCTCTATGGCAACGCCACCATTGAATCTTCCATTCTCACCCTCACCAACCGTAACACATTCTCTGTGGGCCGTGCTTTCTACCCCTCCAAGATTCCCACAAAATCCTCCAACTCTTCAACCCCTTTACCGTTCTCAACCTCCTTCATTTTCTCCATTGCCCCATTCAAAGAACTTCTCCCTGGCCATGGTTTTGTCTTCATATTGTCACCTTTTGCAGGCACCACTGGGGTGAGTTCTTCTGAGCATCTTGGCCTCTTCAACTTCACCAACAATGGTAGTCCCAACAACCATGTCTTTGGCGTTGAGTTTGATGTGTTTGAAAACCAAGAGTTCAATGACATCAATGACAATCATGTGGGGGTGGACATAAACTCTCTTGATTCTTTTACTTCCCATGCAGCTGGATTTTGGGGTGGGAAGGATGGTGACAAGTTTGAGGATTTGAAGCTTAATGATGGTGAGAACTATCAAGTGTGGATTGACTATTTAGATTCTAGAGTTAATGTCACAATGGCTCTTGCAGGCCAAAAAAGGCCAAAGAAGCCTTTGATTAGTGAGCTTGTGGATCTTTCTGAAGTTCTTTTGGATGAAATGTATGTTGGATTTTGTGGGGCAACAGGGAAGCTTGTGGAGAGCCATAAGATTTTGGCTTGGAGCTTTAGTAACTCAAATTTTTCTATTGGTGATGCCTTAGGGACTACAAATTTGCCTTCATTTGTGCTTCCCAAAGAATCTGTTTTGAGGTCAAAAGGTTTAATTGTAGGGATCATTACAGGTGTTTTCTTTGTCATTGGTGGTGCTGTTGTTGTGATATTTGAGCTATTTCTCAGAAGAAAAAGGGGCAAAAGAAAGGAGGAAAAAGAAGACATTGAAGATTGGGAATTAGAGTATTGGCCACACCGTATTAGGTATGAAGATATTTATGCTGCAACTAAAGGATTTTCAGACCGAAATGTAATTGGGTTTGGAGAGAATGGGAAAGTCTATAAAGGGCTTCTCCAAGGAGTGCAAGTTGCAGTGAAAAGAATTCCTTGTGACAGTGAATATGGAATGAGAGTGTTTTTGTCTGAGATTTCAAGTTTAGGCAGGTTGAAGCATAGGAATGTGGTTCCATTGAGAGGTTGGTGTAAGAAAGAGAGAGGGAGATTGATTTTAATCTATGACTATATGGATAATGGAAGTTTAGATAAAAGAATATTTGATGGTGATGACAACACAATTTTTGGGTGGGAGGAGAGAATCAAGGTGCTGAAGGATGTGGCACATGGAGTATTGTATTTGCATGAGGGATCGGAGGTTACGGTGTTGCACAGAGACATCAAGGCAAGCAATGTGTTACTTGATAAGGATATGAATGCAAGGTTGGGGGATTTTGGACTAGCCACAATGTATCATCATGAGCATGTTGCTGATAACTCAAGAGTGATTGGAACTGTTGGTTTCATGGCACATGAACTTATTCATACTGGGAGAGCCTCAACTCAGACTGATGTGTTCAGTTTTGGTGTGTTGGTTTTAGAGGTGGTGTGTGGGAGAAGACCAAATGAAGAAAACAAGCCAGCCTTGGTTACTTGGTTATGGAAGCTAATGGAGAGAGGAGAAGAGTGTTCTGCTCTTGATGAAAGATTAAAAGGGAGGGGTGAATGTAGCATCGATGAGTTTAAGAGGGTTCTTCATCTTGGTTTGTTGTGCACTCATCTTGACCCTCATGTTAGGCCAACTATGAGACAGGTTGTAAAGGTGCTGGAGGGAGAGAGTTTAGATATGAGCTTGCTTGACAAAATAAATTCAGCAGCTGGATATGATGGAAGCTTTGGTAACAGCATTCACCCCACAATTGATGAAATGTTCTCATCTCACTGCTCTTTCACAACTCTATGTGGCAGTGAGGGCAGATGAGTTTTCTGGAAAATCATTTGACTATTGGTTCATTGCTACACCCGCAAAATGAATCACTGCAATTTTGTAGAGTGTGTCCCCCCATGATATTGGTTATCGTTTCATTCCTTTAATCAGCACCGGTTCAATTGTTTATATGAAAATGGCATTCTGTATATGGTTTAAAATTTTGTTCTATTTAATGTACATGTACGTACTGCATAATAATAGACTCCAATATGTTTTTTTTTTTTTTTTAAATATTTTGGGTTGTATCTATAATCATTTTCATTTGTAGGATTTGTATGCCTTTTTTGAGAAAACCATATAAGAAAGAGGTCATATTCATCTAACAATTTTGATGCATTAGGCCAATTGATTGACCATTTTCTTTTGATTGTAACTGTGAATTTATTGCAGTTGACTTGAAGTCTGCTATGATTAGAGGTTAGCTTATTTTTTGCCCTCCATGTAAAAAATTTATCAAGAAGAAAATTTTTATAGAAAAAAAAATGCTTATTTTTAATGTTGAACAAAAATGTCCCTACTTTTGGTTTCACATACCTCTTGTTATCAGGGATGGATCTAGAAGCCTATTAAAGGGGGGCTAAAAAAAAAATAAACAATAAATATTAAATAAACATTAAATTATAATAATTAAATATATCATATTGTTATTTAAGTTGTAAATATTGTTTTTTTAAAACCTATTTTTTATCATCTTTATAGTTAAAAATGATATTTCAATTATAATAATTAAAACATAAAAAATTAATCTCAAAAAATAATATATATAGTTCTCAAAGAGTGAAAGGGGAAGGGAGGCCAAGGCCCCTACTTGCCCCTCCCTGAATCCGTCCCTGCTTGTTATATCAACATGTAGTAGCTTTCTGTAAATGGATTTGAATTCTTAAATGTTACAGAGATCAATATCAGTTCTGATGTTTGAAGATTCCATTTTCAACTTTTTAGCTATTGAATTTGATTATTTTAGGAACAAAGAATTCAATTAAATAATTGATAATCGTGTGAGTGTTAACTTGAATTCACTGATTTCACCATATTCTGAATCTGCTTGGTTATTGATATGGTGAAAAAACTGATGTTGTAGGAGCTGGACAATGGCCATAACTATCGAGTATGCATAGAGTTTTTTGAATTCACAGGTTAGTGTTACTATGGCTCCAACAGGGAAAAAAAAGACCTTTGATTAGTAGGCCTATTAACCTTCCTTGGATTTTATTGGATGAAATGTAGAATGGTAGACATATGAGAAATTAAAAGTTTTCAATTTGGCGATGCTTTGCTCACGAGGGTTCGTTGTGGGTGTCATTTTTTAATTTTTGTGCTCTATTTGTCACTGGCTGATTACACTTTGATGTTTTTCATTTGGAAAATGTTTCATTTTACAAATTCATGAACACGAAAACAGTTGTATTGGGACACCCGTGCTTTCCGTCAAACTAGACATTCTTTGCAATTTTTTATTTAACTTTTGTTCAATGAAATGCAAACGCGTGGCTTTGGTATTGATTTGTGACCATGCACCAACTCTAGTGCAGTGTGTTAGTGCTTGGTGCTGGTGGACACTTTCGTACTAAATACAATCCTCTTTTAACTTTGTAAGGACCACACACAAAACACCCTTAAAAAAGAGTCTAAGGATAATTAGCGTTTATCTCAAAAGAGGTCAATGTAATCATGCATAGGGACATCAAAGCAGAAAATTAATGTTTGACAAGGACAAGAATGCAATATTGGGGGGTTTTTTGGCTAGCCAGGCTGCATCACGTGGGAGAATTGCATGACCCAACTGGAGTAACAGGGACTGAGGGGCATATATATCTCCAAAACTAGATTGAATTTGGCAACCATCACTGATATTTAGTTTTGAAGTGATATGGGGGAGAAGACCCATTGTGGCAGACTATGTTATGAAAACCGGACCGGACCGGCTGGTTCAACTGGAAAACCGGTGAACCGGTCCTATGTCTGGTCCAATTAAACTACAAAACCGGCTGGGTAAAAAATCGGTCTATGAACTGGTGAACTGGCCAAAAACCGGTAAAACCGGTCAAAACTAGTCAAAAACCGGTTTGTAGCGGTTCAGTAAAAAAGTCTAATAAAATATTATTTTAATATTTTTTCTTTAAAGAAATAAAAATCAACCTAAAATATTTGTCATTTTCTTTTTTATTCTAAATATAAACTTGTTTTTATTAATAAATATTGATGTGTATTATTAAAACTTAGATTTAAGTATTATGACATTTTTAATTTGAACTTTTTTAGGTATTGTATATGTTAAGAACCTATAAAATTATATTTTATTTTTAGTTTTTAATATTATAAAGTTGTGATATTATATTTTTTTAATTTTTTATGTATTATTTAATTATTATTATTATTATTTTATTAATACCAGTTCGACCACGGTTCGACCTCGGTTGAACCATTGAACCTTGAATCAGTGTCTTGACCGGTTCAATGACCGGTCCAGTTTTAAAAACATTGGCAGATAAGACACCAGTGATTAATTGGGTATTGTCCCTTACGGACAGTGACAAATTGTATAGTGTGTGACCTCGGTGAAGTTGACACGGCATTGACATTGAGGAAGTTAAGAGGGTGCTTGATTTATCATTTGGGTTTGTCGTGTGGAACCTCGAACCATAGCAAGGTTATCAAATCACAACTTGCTATGTTACTTTTTGAATCATGAATTATAAATCATAAATCACGACAAATTGCTAAAGATTTATATAAGATGAAAATAATAACTTAAAATATCATATAAAAATATCTAGATAGTTAACCAAAGAAATAAGATCAGGCTTATCAGCCGTATGTATTCTAGAAGTGCTACTAATTCTCCAAATGCAATCTTATTTTAGAGAAAATTCTGCAGTCCAAAATGTATTTCGCGTCTCTTATCCTACTCCAAATTCAAGTTTATCTTGGAAGGAAGGAACTGCTTCATACTTTAAACATCCATGTTAATATCATTTGAGTAAAGATAAAGAATCTCATTACATGGCCCTCACCTCATTGGTGGGGTAAATCTGAAAGACATTTTACATTAAATCCAACATAAACTTTATTTTTGTACTGCTACATCTGTCCTTTTTATTCTGCTTTCTCCTCGTATTGGGAATGGTTCTAATCTTTTCAGCCATGATTGTCCCCCTCAACTTCATGGGATATACTTCTCTCCCCGAGTTAAAAGTTAGGGAAGTAAATGTAGCACCAACTTAAACTAGTAAACTTAGATAAATCTAAAGGAGAAACATTAAGGGTGGAAAAAACATAATAAATTGAATTGCTAATATTTTATACAAGGGTGAAACATGAAGAGTTGAAGAAAGATCAATTTCTTCTTATATAAAGCCTGCAATTTACAATGATATATGCCACAGTAAGATTGAATGCACTCCCTTCCTCTCCCCACTTTTTTCTCTCCTTAGGTTTGAGATAAATAAATGTTGTCATAAAAATATGTAAGCAGCTGAACAATCAGAAATAATAGTTATGTAATTTGACTACTTCCGCTGTGCACGAACTTTCTCACCTCTTGCTCTTGACTTGTCAATTCTCGCTCGTCTTGAAAACTCTTGGATCTTTCGATCATGCTCTTTGAGCATCTGATCCATGTTGCTTGACGAAACCATTAATGGACCTGAGAGGTATATCTTGTTTCCCATGGACTCGTGCCCGCCCTGAAATAGTGCCACACATCAATATTCAGTTAATATTCAGCAAGACTCAAGCAAAAAAAAAAAAACCAGTGTTGCCACAGTACTTAGTTGTCAAGTATTTATTGATTGTTGACTCTAATCAAATCATAAATGTTTGGACTTTGGAATCCATTAATTATAATCAGTGACCTATAAATGTTACCTACAACTAATAGGGTGCCTGTAGTTACTTTAAAAAAATGATGAGAACTAGAGAATTTCATGAAAAGAAGAGCACAAACAAATCTATAGAAAATTGTAACAATCTGAGGAAATAAAAGACCGCCATTTTGACATCATTAATGGGATTTGGATTCCCTCTTGTTCTTACATAACAAGAGAGTGTCCTGATAGAAAGATCAAGAGATAGATAATTTTTGAATATAACTAGTGGACTTCATAAGAAATCAAGAGGTCCCTAGTACCTACTTAGTAAAACTTGTGTCTATCTATCTCCATAGAATGATCATGTAACAGGAGAGAATCCAAATCATTATTGATGCATAGCGAAGACTTCCACAACCAAATATTAGAATTAATAAAACAAAAGAAACAAGTAATAACAAGAACAACAACTACCGGAGTTGATCTTTCAGCTGGGACCCTTCTACTTTCAATTTGATGGAGATCAACAATCCGTTTTTGATCCTGCCTTCTTGACTCTGATCCATTAGTTGACTCCACAGATTTTCTTACTTCAATCGGTTTTTTGTGGTGCAAGTGAACTGGTTTATCCTCCTGATCTTCAGACAACAAAGTCCTAGATGCCACAAGCCCAGATAGTTTCGATAGGTTCCCTCTGTTTGAAACAGGAGTCGCATCATCAACTTCCTTCCCACCTTTTGCCCAGACAGAACCAGGAATCAATGGGCCTGAATGTGAAGGCCTCTTATAGTGATGCCCAGGGAAATTACTTTCCATTTCTTTAACATCTTCCGACTGTTTGTGAGGGAAACCCAGAATCCCAGACACCGGTCCCTTATGAGGGTTGGATAATTCACTTCGGTTCTTTGAGCTGGAATAACGTCCTTGCTGCATCAGACAACAGTAAGATAAGCCTAGTGGAAGAAGAGATAAAAAAAAGTAGGGCAGTTGAAACAACATATGTGAAAAGAGAACAAGAATGAATACTTCAAAATTCAATATATAAGGTTTGGTTTCACTATTGTAAAGCCTGTCTGCAGTTTTACAAAAAGAAGTGTATGAAATCACACAATAAAATTTTTTTGTACACTAATTTCAATATATGTTCTTTTCCCCTAATTTCATGATCAGTATGCTAAACAGAGTTTACACCATACCCCAAGGTATCCTATAGAGGCAACTCATACTATAAAATTTGAAACTTGTTTGGATTACCTGTGTTGATAAGCCTGGGTAAGCATCGTCTTTTGCTGTGACATTGGCCCTATGTCCTTTTTCTTGTCTAACTCCTGATGCAACTTTTTGCTCCCTACCTCCAACAGCTCCTTGCCTAAGACAGTAAAGAAAAATGACTACATATTAGTTATCAACAATAGGATTACAAAACAAGGCACCCTTTCAGCATGAATGCATGAATCAAGTGATGCAGAAAGCATAGAGAACAGTCATGATGAAACAAATAAAAGCAAACAGTTGCAATAGCTTGACCCAAATGTTTTAGAAGTCCAAGATATAACTATGTATTCAAGGCTTCAACCACCAATAATATGCATATTTCTTGTACTATAAGTACAGAAGAGACCCCATAATTGATGCTTTTGTTCATGGCAGAGATGTTGTCAACATTCAAATTAATAAGCACAGAGACCAATTTGATTACACTGTAATTGTTGAGATTAAGCCATATATAATTTGTATTACTAACAACAGATCCCATTCTAGAGATAAGCCACTATCATAATATTAATTACTAAAACTACGTATCATTGTTTTTGCCCCAACATAAATACAATCAACCTATATCAGTACCTTCTGGCTTCATCCCGTAATTTAGCATCAATCTCCTTGCTGGGAGCATATTTTGGTAAACTTGATGGATCACAAGGCAGAGGCTCTGATGCAAAGAACTGACCAAATAAATGGGGAAAAAATCAAAATGGAGAATCACATGCCTATTAGAAGGTTAGAAAGGAAAAAGGTTCCTAAAATATGTTTGACAGAATTACATGAAAAATTTGATTATTTTTCCCTCCTTCATAATATAACAGCATAGTGATAAATTTTCTTTATGAGATAAATTTTCCTTCAAATACCACTAAGATTACATTAGAGAAGGGATGTCACTCAATCAAATTATATAATACTTGCTGGAGACATAAACCAACTTACCTCACTTTTCAGAGCAGCTGCTGCAGTCCCTCGATGTGCTGGCTCTACAGAAAGTAGGGTCTCTATAAGCTTTACCGCAGTAGATGGGTAGTCCTTAAATGTGTCAGCAACACATCGCCTATAATGGTGTGGCGGCCTGAATACTGTTGATTGTGACAACCGCAATTTAAGCCAATAATTGTCAGATGGTGAGCCACAAAGTTTAAAAATCCGATGCAACTGCTCAACCTACCAGGAAATAAAATTAACATTCAGATACCTTGTATATATATACCTTTATTAACACACAATACTAGTATTAGTGTCAATTTATAAAATTGAGATCAACAGTCTAGACTGATGTACGTGAGTTTGGAAACTAGAATTATGCATAAGGAAGTGGAGTCTGGTAAATATTTAACCATAAACTTAAAGGTAAAAGAAGCATGAAATAAAGAGAATCCACTCAATAAAAGTGATGGTAATTTAATATAGAGAAACAATATCATTTTCATCATGTAACTGCAGAACAAAAAAAATAATCCTTTGAAATCCTTGTAGTAAAATTTCTACAGACCTAAACTATTGAATTCCCATAAAATATAAACATATTATATTATCAAAGCCAACTAAAAGCCAGGCAGCAAAGCATTTATCGTGACAAATGATGGAAACTAGATTCATAAACTCATACCTCCGTTTTTCCTGGCAAAATGGGCCTTCCAGTATATAGTTCCCCCAGTATGCAACCAGCGCTCCACAAATCCACTGCAACCCCATAATGATTTGCTCCAAGTAAAAGTTCTGGTGGTCTATACCATAAAGTTACTACACGGCTTGTCAGTGGAACATTGTGGTGGGCGTCAAAAAAACTTGCCAAACCAAAATCAGCAATCTTTAAGACTCCATTATTGTCAATGAGAAGATTTGAGCCCTTTATGTCACGGTGGAGGACATTATGACTATGACAATGATCCAATCCACTAAGAAGTTGCTGCATGTAGCATTTCAGCTGGCAATGGCATCCAAAAAATATGGCTGTTTTAGGAATTTTCTTATAAAAAACGAAGACAAGCATAGTTACTTTCCTATACTTATGCCAGTCAAGCATATGTACAAGAATCTAAACTCCATGTAAAACAGAGATAGAGTAAATTAAAAGAAATCATCATTACCTGTGGCTCAGAGAACTTGATGTCAGGATTTGCTGCAAGTCCTGTAAGATCATGCTCCATATACTCAAAAACAAGGTACAAGCTGCGAGACATGTGTGACGTTATCAAGCCCTCCAATTTTATAATGTTTGGATGGTCAAGTCGACGCAGAACATGGATTTCCCTTGCCATAAACTTGACACTCTCAGGATCAAGATTGTCAAAGCGTACTTTCTTCAATGCAACAAACTTGTGGTTAATCACATCCCGTGCCTTATAAACAGCACTATAAGTTCCTTGCCCAATCTGCATAATAGAATGCCATCATCAAATTGTTCATTTAAAGCAAAAGACTACTATCATCGATGATAAGAAATATCAGAGTATATAGACCCTTTCATTAAATACAAGACAAAACTAAACCAGCCTACTCACGTTCTCTTTTCTTTATAACAAATAGAATGAAATTAACGCCATCTTGAACTCCAAAGCATTACAGAAAAAACTGCCAAATGAATTGTACACAAAACCTTGTCACCCAATGTTTATATTTTACATAATCAAACTTCATTGAGCTTTTTCTTTTCTTTCATGGTGCCAGTAAGTACACACCAGCCAACATTAACACTCACCTATGCATGCAGTACCTTTGACATGATAAGTGTTCAAAGAATTTTGGCATATGCATTCATAAGACAGCAGTAAGAATCACATAACAGTTTAATTATAATACAA
The DNA here is from genome assembly GCA_004329165.1 of Spatholobus suberectus. Lineage (NCBI taxonomy): Eukaryota > Viridiplantae > Streptophyta > Magnoliopsida > Fabales > Fabaceae > Spatholobus > Spatholobus suberectus. The sequence continues at coordinate 69,820,944 of CM014731.1, forward strand.
ACACAGACATAGCAGCCAAGGCAGCTACTTACTTTATGCAACCTCTCGAAAGTATTCGCACTCCGTGGTATCCATCCCTTAATAGCTTCACCAGCAACAGAAGAAAGCCATGCCGGCCATCCGGCCGCAACTTGCTCTCCTTCTATAGCCTTTGGAACCCTTCCAGGGCCAATATGATCCACGACAGTCAACTCAGGCTTCTCTATTTTCTTCTCCCTATCATGATCACCATAAAACTGCACTGAACCATTGGCCTTCTTCTCAATCAATGAACCTTTCACGTGACCACCATCTATTAACACATCTTTCACCCCACCCTCCTGAACCCTCTTGGTCGAACTCAACCGCAAAACATTCAACTCTGAAGGCCTAGTGCTATATGATTGCAATCTCTTTGTGACACCTTCCCTGCTGTCCTCTACAGCTGAACTCTTCGAACATACGCAACCCATGTTGGAGAAGAAAGATATCACATCAACTACACAACAATATTATCCTTCAAAAACTAGGATCACCATTCACCAGCAACACATCATCTTCTAACAACTCCACCAAAAGCCATAAAAACTAAAAAGTCACCCACTACACAGTACCTTCCTTTTTTTTCTATTCAAAAGCAAAGATGAAAACTTTCCTTCATAGACACATACCCAATTCAAAAGCAGAGACTAAGAATCCAATACTGGAAGATTCCAAACACACCCAATTCCAAAGCAACAAACTTGAATCAAACCCGCAATTCTTAACCCCCCAACAACAATCGCTAACTGTCATAAAGGAATCATTGTTCAATAAAGGAGAGGAAATTCAAGCAATTAAAAAAAAAAGGGTCTGAGATGAATGAAGATGATAACACTCGAGGACTGTTATAATTTATAAACCATGGAATCAATTAAAAAGGAAAAAAGACTAGGTGGACCTTTGAATTGGGATTAAGGGTGAAAATGGATCAGAAGCTAAACTGGAAAGAGAGGCAAAAAAAAAAAAAATGTGTGGTGGTGAATATGTCTGAAACTTCAACGCGTATTCAGACATTAAAAAGAACATTATCATGAACCAGACAACAACCTTAGACGGCTTTTGCCGGCAAAGCTCAGTCAAAAGACTCCACTTTCTCTCTTTCTCACACTGAAACAAACACACACACTTTCTCTCTCTCTCTCTCTCTCTAGTGATGCATGATTCCATATAGTGTTGTGACTCTCTCTCCCTCCACCAGGTTCCTTCTGTCAAAGAACGATTGGTGTTAGTTTTGTGTTCAAAGCCTCTATGCTGGTCGTTGAGTTCTGTTTGGAATATCAATGTCAGCATTAAACGCGTTTTTAATTTCTCTGTAATTTTTTTTTTCCTCTCCCTTCTCAGTGATAGGACAATAGTGCCATTGGAATTTTTTAAAATTTAAATTAAAGGCATTCCTTCTTGTTCGGTGTGTTGGGATAGGGAGGATTCCATAGATGTATCATGTTAAAATCAATTTGGTATTTCTTAGTCAAAAGTTTAAGAATAAATTTTAGATTTCGCTAAAGTAATAAAAAGATTTTATCAGAAATTACGTTGAAAATATCATAAAATTTACGATAGAGAATATGAATATAGTTTTAATTAAAAAATTGTTTTAATTTTTTAACTAGTATATTTAATATTTCATATTAAATTTTAGATTGGAGAATAGCTATCAACATTACATTGGTCCAAATAAAATTAGGTTCAGATCCATTAAATAATATTTCAAGTTTGAGTCTTGTAAATAAATAAAAAATCAATATTTAACAGTAATGCCAAAATAAACCAAAAAAGATAGGACATGATTTTGTTATTTATTTTATTTTTTTGATACATTGTTAGTTATTGTTTTAATTATATTAATTGGGGAAAATTTATTATTTATCAAATTCATTTAATTATTTATTTAAGTATTACATATTTTATTTTCATGTATTATTTTTTACTTATATATATTTATATAAGTATTTTGTTTTTATTTAATTTTTTCTTATTGCAATTTAAGGTTATGTTTGACCCATCGTTTTGTTAGCTTAAAAACTATTTTAAAGTTAAAGTTCAAAATAAGAGTTTTAAAGAAAAAGTAAGAATTGTTTGATAATTTTTATTTTTTTAATTTTAATGTTCCTTTTAAGTTAAAAGATGTTTGGTAAAGAAATTAAAAAAATTAAATTTATTTAAAACCAAATATCTCACTTAATGGAAGAATATATTGATAAAAATCAAAAATATTATGTAACATTAATTTCATTAACATAAATTTTTTACTTGATAAAAAAAATATAAAAGTATTATATATATATATATATATATATTTAAGATTTTTTATTTTAAAATTTTCAAAATATTTTTGTTAATAAAAATTAATTTGAAACATGATTTATAAATATTTTATTAAATATAACATCAATTAATATATTTGAGTATTAATTACGAAAAACAAATATATTAAAACTTCTACATTATTCTTCAATAAAATTTTCATAAGATAAAAAAAATTATTTTGACAGAATTCAATAATATCAGTATATAGTAAAAGGAATTTAATAAATAATTCAAAAAGTATTTAATAAACAAATTTTTGAAATTAAAAATTCAAAAACATAGATTTTTTTAAAAATAAAAAATCTAAATTAACTTTAAAGATTAAAAATTATAAAAATTTTCAAATATCAAAATTTTATTTAACTATATTATTGACTAATTTTAGTAATTTCTTTTATTTCATGTAATGAATAAATTTAAATTTTAAAAATGTTAAAAACTATTTTAAGGAATAAAATTAATTTTAAATATCATTTACAAATATTTTAATATATATAATATTAATTAAATAAATTTAAGTATTAATTACATAAGATAAATATTTAAAACTTCTATTATTATTATTTAATAATTTTTTTAGAAGATAAAAATAATTTATTTAAATAGAATTCATTAATGTCAATATATATTATTAAAAATTTAATAGATAATTTAAAACATATTTAAAAATATATTGTTGTAACTGATAATTGAAAAAATTAACTACAAATTAAAAAAAATTAAAATGTGAAATCAAAATTAATTTTAATGAGTAAACATTATAAATATTTTCAAATATTAAATTTTTAATTAATTATATTATTTACTGACTTTAGTAATGTTCTTTTATTTTATGTAATGAATAAATTTAAAAGTTTTAATTCTAAAATGTTAAAATTATTTAAATTAATAAAAATTAGTTTAAAGGATCATTTGAAAATATTTTATTATATATAATATTAATTAAATAAATTTAATTATTAATTACATAAGATAAATTGTTTAAAGACTTTTATATTATTGTTCAATAATATTTTTAAAAGATAAAAATATTTTATTTAAATAGAATTGAATAATGTCAATATATATTAAAAGTATTGAAAAGTAAGAATTCAAAAATTTAACTACAAATTAAATTTATTTAAAAAATTAAAATATAAATTAAATTTAAAAAATTATAAATATTTTAAGATATCAAATATTTATTTAGCTATATTATTTACTCATTTTAGTAACGTTCTTTTATTTCATGGAATGAAAATTAAAGGTAAAAATAGTTGATATTTTCTAATGTTCTAGAATAAGTAATTTAAAAACAAATTAAGACCATACTATAAATAAACATAATTTAATATAAATTAAAATTTGTTAGAATTATTTAATGAGGAAACTAGAGAAACACTCAAATTGGGAAATCTATGAAAAAAAAATTGCTCGAGTTGAGATTGGAACAAGAGACTGTTTAAATAAGTTATATGTAAGTTGTAAAAAAGCATTCCTTATCGGCTTAATTAAAAGCTACTCTTTTTTCAAATTTTGTTCTCTGAGTGTTTGACCCAACTTTTTCTTTTAAAGAGAAAATAAGCTCAAAAATAATTGGGTCAAACACACTTTAAATGTGGTTTTTGATATGTCACAAAAAAGGATATTAAAAAAAAAATCCAAACTTAAACAAGTAATTGTTCTTTTTATTTCTTTTTGTTTGTCAATTATAGTTATGACATTCAGTTCAAACAAAGCAATAAATTTCATCTTTATTTTTTAAATTATTTGTAATTTTTAGTATATCTTTTTATTTATTAGTATTTTAACTCATACAATATATGGGTAATTTTCATATTTTATTAAATTTTTAAGAAAACTAATAAAATTTTAAGTATAAAAAATGATGTATTTTGAAATTTAAATAAAAGCATTCAAATAATAAGAAAATTTTCAATTCATTAATTATTTATTTATTATAATTTAAAATAAAAAACTACTAGCTCTATCATATCATTAATTCCTTACCCAATAATATTGGAGGTGTCTCCTCTTTCTACCAATTTTCTCACCAAAAAATATATTAGATAAGAATAAATTTAATTTTTGGTATTGATAATAAACTTCTTAATTTATTAATAATTTTTTATTATTTTTTTATAACATAAAATCTACTCCTATATTATAAATTAGAACACACAACTTAGAAGTAAGACTTTCACTCTCTCCACTTTCTCAATTAGATATTTTTAATATTATCTCTCTTTTCCCTTTTGGATATATATTTCACACATTACTCTCACAACTAGCAAAAAAAGTTCTCTCTTAATCATCTCAAATTACCATTTTTTATTTATTTATATGCTTAATCTTCTTAATTGTATATCTCTTCCAATTTATCCTTTGTTATCTTACTCTCTAAATTGTATTTAAATATTTTTAAAAAAAATTATGAATAATTAAATATAACCTTATATCACAATTTAAATTATTCACTATAAATTAAAAATATAATTTATTTATTATGAATTCTAGTTATAATATAATTACATATTTGAAAATATTTATTATAAAATTTAATTATATAAAAATATAAATTTATGGTGTTCAAACACAAACTAAAATAATAATTAAAATAAGTTAAACTATTGAGTAGATTCTTGAACTTTTAGGCAATTTTTAATTAGATTTTTGTATTATTTTTTTTAATTGAGTCCTTAATCTTTTAAATTTTTTTTAATTGGGTCCCTAGAGTTAACTTCTGTCTTATTGTCGTATGTTAAGTTAACCCCAGGGACCAAATAAAAAAATTAAAAGATTAAAAACTCAATTAAAAAAATGGTACAAGGACTTAATTAAAAATTGCTTAAAAGTTTATGGACCTATTCAATAGTTTAACCTTTGATTTACTAACATTATGTTAGTCTAGTAAATTCTTATGTTTGAGCCTTATGGATAAAAAAAAGTGGTTGGAAAATGATACCTCATTAAAAGTGATTAGCCAAATTTTTCGGTAGAGATTAATCATCGACAAAACTAGTAAATACTTTGCATCTATAATATGATAACAAAAAAAAGGGCTAAATTACACCTTTAGTCTCCTCTAATTTACAATCCGTGATTTTGGTCCCCCTATTTCTAATTTCGCAATTTTAATCCTTCAATTTTTAAAAATCCACAATTTTAGTCCTCCTATTTTTAATTCAACGATTTTAGTCTTCCATTTTTTAAAAATCCACAATTTTAGTCTCCCTATTTTTAATTCCACAACTTTAGTCTGTCAAATTTTAAAAATCCACAATTTTGGTCCAACCATTAAATGTTCATCTGTTAACCGCTAATGCCTTAACATTAACTATGATGTGGCAAATTCCTAAACTTTTAGGTTAAGATAAAAGAATAAAAATGAGATTAAACTATTGAGTAGGTCCCTAAACTTTTAGATAATTTTTATTTAGGTCCCTATACTATTTTTTTTAATTGAGTCCTTATTAGGAAGTATTTCATCTAATTTTCATTAACTTGGACAAAATATTCCGTGATAAGGACTCAATTTAAAAAAAAATATAATACAGGGATATAATTAAAAATTACTTAAAAATTCAGGGACCTACTTAATAATTTAACCATTAAAATACAATAATAAAAAAAAAAGGCAAGTGGAGACAAAGAGAGTGATAGAAAAACTAGATTTTGAATAAAAGTCACGCTAAAAAAAAATAGAAAGAATATAACTAACGAATTAATTGATAGAATAAGAGTCACACTCTCCAAGTTAAAATTGTGTACTCTAATTTATATATAAAGAGTAAATTATTTTAACATTTCAACCCAAAAATTGGATAGAATGAGTTATCATATCCTATTTCAATCTATTGTTTGATGAATGATAAGGTAGAATAAGCCTATAAGTGTATCAAGTCAAAGCCTAAAATACTAATTAAATTTATTAATAAATTAATATTTTAGTCTATGCATTATGTATTTTTATATAATTAAAATTTATAATAAATAAATATTTTTTAATATATAAATTATATTATAATTAAAATTCATAATAAATAAATATTTTGAACATATATATGTTTTAGATTTATGATAAACAATTTAAATTGTGCTTAAATATATTTTCAGTTTCTATAAAATAATCTGGAGTTTTAATTTTAGTCTTTATAAAAAAAGAAAAAACAGGTCATGCACTAACAGTGTAAAATAGTTTTACATTGTCATCTAATCACAAACTACCATTGATTGTAAGTTTGTTGACTTTTATAATAAATAATTTAAAAGTCATATCAATAGTGATTTCTGATTAATAGACAATGTAAAACTTTTTACACTGACAGTGCATGACCATTAAACTCAAAAAAAATTAGTTTTCATCCCTCAAAAATATAAAATTATTTTTTTTGTCTCTATTGTCATATGACACTTATTAACTAATTAAATGTTTAACGAAAGGTCAAATAACTATCCTATGTGACACCTACTAGTGTTTATAGTATTATGTCAATATATTACACCTTTAAAATGTTTTCACAATTTCTAAAATAAATGTTATTTATCTATCTTAAAATAAATGTTAGGAACCAAAAATAGTGATTTAAAATTTTTGAGAAATGAAAATTACAGAAAAATATTTTATAAGGATTAAAATCAAAATTCATTCATTTTATAAGGACCAAAAAATAATGATTTAAAATTTTAGAGGGATGAAAAAAAATAAAAAAATTACGGGGACCAAAATCAAAACTTGCTCCTTTATAAGAACTAAAACATATTTAAGTCTTTAAATTGTGATATTAAATTGTTTTTAACTATTGACAATTTCTTTAAAAAAATACTATTGAAATCCAATTTAGAGATAGAAATAAAAAAATTATAGATTGATAAAACTTTGATTGATCCTTATCTTATTTTGACCACTAAGTAAGCTTTATATATTATTGTTTCTCTTGGATATAATTGAAAGATTAATAACAATTGATAATAATTAATATTTTTTAAGTTTTAAAATAATTAATAGATAAATAAATATATTTTTTAAAAGTGACAAAAATAAAACCAATAATATTGTTGATTGTACCAAAAAAATAATATCGTTGATTCGTTGTTTAATAGGAAACAACAGCTAATCAATTCAGATTTTTAGTTGGTTCGGTCTTTATTTGCCGTGATTAATGCCATGAATTCTTTCCTATCATGCTTTTTTTTTTTTCCTTCAGATTTGCAACTATTTTCTTTATGTACACTGTGTATAGTTAATGGAATTCTATTTGTACTCATCGATATCATCTTTTGATTCAAAAACTGCATTCGAGCGTAAAAGACAGAATACCTTTCTAAAAGAAAATTTATCTGAACATAAAAAGTACATAATAATAGATTAAAAAAATCCATAATTTAAAGTTTTGAATCAAAAGACATCTTAAAAATACTCGTTTCTCTTGAAAAGCCATAACTATATGATTCATGAACCAAAACAGTCTCTCAAATTTTTACTGTACTATTACTGATGAACTTGTATATATTATTTAAATTCTCGTATAATTTTGCTTCAGTTTGTGTTTTTCCTCATCTAGAATCTGTCGTCCTTTATTTATTCCTAGCAATTGATTTGTTAATTATGAAATTGCAATTATTTTTACCATTTTATTTTTTCTTTAAATTGTATAAAATTATATACTAAGTTTTTTAAAAAGGTGCCTTAATTGCCAGCAAGGTTTTGCAATTACATATTGTAGTTTTTTTTAGCATATCAATATAGTGAATGATATTTCTAAACTTGTCTTGCATGAAATATTTTAAAAATGAAAAACAAAAAGGTTAAAGGATGAAATTAACTCAAGCAGGAAGGCAAAGTGCATTAACTGTAAACAACATATTATGCTGAAAGAATAAAGGAAACATGAAATATCTAGTCGCTTTCGGATTATTTTGACTGGTAACAGCTGTTGAAGTTGAATATTGATGCTCCGAAAAGATAAGACTCAGAAAACAAGGGGCCTTTATATTAAAAACAAAAACAAGGGGCTTGTGCAAAACAAGGTTTTTTTCAAAAAAAAAACAAAAACAAAAAAATTAGATTAGGAGAAGGCATGTCTCCTTTAAGATTAGGGAAGACTATCAATTTCAGCAAAAATTTATAGTAGAATTTACATATTACCTATCAACAGAAGAAATCTTAGAATTGAACCCAAGTTATAGCTAATGTGGACAAAAGACTCGACTAAATGTGTCAATCCCTATATACTTTTAGTTTGAAGCTCAACAAAAAGCATATCAAGAAAACATATTTGTCTTAAAAAACATGCTTACATGCCCAGATGAGTACAACAATGTACTTGTCTGTGCAAAAAACATATTTGTCCTTTGTAACACAACAATTGCATTGTACAAGAAAAGCATGATAAGCAAAATGTTTTATTTTATCAATGTGACAAGTTGGTGACATGCATTAAATGCCTTAACATTCACTTACAAGGCTATTAAAGCTTATGAGTCTTACAACGGCCATATTTTCAAGCAGCCTATAAAAACCAAAATTTTGAAAAACAAGAGAACTTCTTGGTCAAGAACTGGACCTATCTAAGCTCTTGTGACCTTTTTCTAAGACAATATAGTCAGTTATCTTTTCCCCTTAACTTTTTTCTAAGTGAAAAATGATTGAAGCCTATAGAGGCTTTGAATCAAATAATACTTGATATATTACTTGGTATGTAAGTCAAAGAATATTCATGGTGAAGCCTAAAGAGGCTTGGATTAAAGAATAATTGTATTTATGTTGTTGATGGTGAAAATCTTGGTGGGATATCAAGGACTGGATATAGTCTTGAGTTAAGACGAACCAATATAAAAACTTTAAATAGTTATTTCTTTCTTTATCTCTTTTATTGCTTTTATTAAAAGTGTTTCATAAAACTTGTTTAAAAGAAGAAGAGATTTCCTAAGTATTAAAAGAAGCTCATAAACCTGTTAAAAACTTTGTGTTTTCAAAAGTCCTTTACAGTGACTTTCAATAAGACAATATTGTATTTACGAAAAGATTTGTGAAAAACTTTTAAAACATGATTCAATCCCTTTCTTGTGTTTTTCGATGACTAACAGTATCTTATACTAGTACATTAATATGTTACTCTTATTAAATGTTCATTAATCCATGTGCATTGACCTTAAACATCAATAGTTTTAGAACGGAGGTACCTAGAGGTCAATACTTTATAATCTATATTTGTATCTTGTTTTGTTTATTTATAAATGATATAAGGCATTTCATTTATTATGTGTATTGAAACATAATAAAGTCCATAAAATAATTTATTCTTAAATATTCCTAATCAAGTATTATTGTTGGTACGGATAATAATAATACATTGAGACTAGTATGTGAGTGAATTAATGACTGTGTATCACGAGTCATGGATATGAGATATCAATTATTCACATGGGTACATGATTAAGTGTAATGATGTATTGAATTGACCCATTATAAGAACACTACATAGAAGAGTTATAAAAGTGTCGTAAGTGATTGTCAAAGTGACTATGGTGTATATAGTTCTTAGACTTGAAGTCACTACAATCCCACATGAGGAGTTATGTTTTTCAATGCCATCAAATGTTGCCTGTGATAAGGTGATTATAAATCTAGTTATTAGACATAGAACAAAGCATGAAGAGTGATGTGAGTGATCTAGATGAAATTTATCCTTCTTTCGTAATAGGAATAATATCTACAGGCCTTCTTGATAGAGTAAGACAATTATGCATGACCGTGCTAGAAGAATCGATATAGGATATCAATCTCATTTATTCTAGTGTCTTCTTAAGTATCAAGAAATAAACAAATTGAACTATACAAGGATGACACGATTTATGCCTTGCATTTAATTATGATATTTGGACAAAGAGAGTTACATGAGATAAGATGTCATGGAAAGGTTATGTCAAATCACAAGACATTCTTATTACTTGAATAATAGTGATGTATTGTTAGGTACCACTCACTGTTTACAATATTAAATAAGAATTAATATTATTGCCAATGTAATGAGAACCTATAAGGGTCATACGCATAAAACAGATTAAAGGAGAGAAGAAATATTAAGTATGACTATAATATTTCTTATGATTGGGCTTATAAAGTATAAGTCCATTTAAAAGGAAAGGTCCAAATAATGAGAAGCAACACGTCATGTTTCTCATGGGCCAGACTCTTAATGTAAGAGTCTGGTACTACTAGGTTAAAGTGGTAAGGAGCTCCTAAATATAAGTAGCATCTGAAGCCCTAGAACACATCGCTTCTCTAACCATAATTTACACTTAGTGTGCGTGAGAAACCCTAGCCGTTGTGGACATTTCTGAAGGCACAACTGACGCTACCCTCCCTTCCTTGGTTGAGAGATAAAAGAGGAGTTTGCTCGTGTGGACACAATAAAGGCTCAATTTGAGATTGTTGGGCTACGTGATTGATGATAGCTTCACATTCCAAGACATAAACCCTATATCACAGTTTTATGCTCTTTCACAAGGATTTGGTGATGGGATAGTTTTTCGCTTAGTTGTTTTAGATTTCATTTCCCAATAGTAGGTTACTATGGTAAATTTTCAATTTTGATTGGAAAAGAACACCAAAAACATACGATGAACTACGTCTATGTTTGAATAAAAAAATATATGTACTAATAATGGACAAAAAAATTATATTGTCATTCAATTATAAATTGCTATAAATGGTAAGTTTGTTGTCTTTTACAATAATAACCTTAAAAGTCATATCAAAAATAATTTATGATTGGTTGACAATAAAAACTTTTATACTAAGTTCATTCTATTAAACTCCCTAAGTTTTGTGCTTCTTTAAAATAATAATAATAATAATTCTAAATCTCCCTACTATGCCATCCTATTAATTTTCTTACTTCATTTGTATGGTAAGTATTGTATTTTTTTTTATATTTTTATGATATTAAATGTATTTACTTTTTTATTTAATATTTATTTATAAAGTAGTACACAGGAAGATTTTTTTGGGTTACTATATTATTGGTGCAAAGTATCCATTGACTTTGTTGATGACTAATTTCTACCAAAAAAGTCTGGCTGACCACCTTTAGTAGAACCTTACTTTTCATCTACAAGGCTCGAACTCAAATGAAATTCATATCTTGTCTAATTTTTTAAAAATACTCACCACTCTTAATATAGTGTTAAAAAATATTCTTTTAAAATTATTATACTTCTTTTCATTTATATATGACCTGAATATGAACTATTCTACTAAAAATAATAAAAATAAAAATAAATTAAATAGAATACTATATATTCTTATTATCAATAATAAATATTTTGTTATATGAATTAAAAATAAATTAAAGACACAAGACTTTTAAAATTGAAGAAGAAATTATAAAAGTAAATTATTAAAATATGACATAATATATCAATATGGGTTGACATAAGTGGTTAAAAATTTATAGTTAACTCGTATCCTTCCTATGAATGTGGGCTCAATCCCCCCTAACGTCTTATGGCTGATGTCACTAAAATCTCGCTAGGTGGGTAATCTTTCTTATGGAGATCCTCTGTTGTCATTCACAATAATTGTGGCTAGGTAAAGCTGCTTGTAATTTAAGCTTGTGTAATAGTCTTCACCATTAGTGCACTAGTCGATAATGGGAGTGCCACCCTATTTTACCAATTTTATTCATTGAAAAAAAGACATAATATCTTCATTGATATTATGTGTTAAAATCATTGTTGTTAAAATCGGACTAAACTGACCAGCCCAGTTCAATTGAAAAATCGGTGAATTGGCTTGGTGATCAGTCCAATATACCCACATAACCGGAGTCTGTAAAAACTAGATAAAAATTGGCCAAACCAGTTAAAAATCAGCTAAATTGGTAAGAACCGGCGATCCTACAGGCTGGAATGGTTTCTAGAAACTAATCATAAAAAAAAAAACTAGTCAAGTATTGAAGAGTGAAGATCAAAGACGATCGAGAGAAAGCAGTTTAGGAGGCAAGCCGAGTAGCGTGCGACCATGGTGTGAATCGTGTGGTGGCTGCAAGTGCACCTCCTGGTGACATTTGCAGGTTAGAGAAGATTGAAATGGTGGAGCGCGGGCCACAGCGTGAGGAAGAAGGAGAGATTCGAAGCGTTCTTCAGCCGTGTATGTATTTTGAATTTCTGATAAAACTGGAGCATTCTAAGTTTCTAACTTCTAATGCCATTTTTTTATTTTTTTTTTACAGTTTAGGTAATCAAGAAAAGACAAAGGCAAAAGGCTCCATATTAGCAACTTGACAAAGGCACCCTATTGCCCGTCAATTGCTTGTCACCTATTTACTCTTTAGGTTTAATTATCTTTTTTATCCCGTAAATTTGGGTCAAATTTATTTGTAGTTTTTTAAATTTACAAGTGTTTTTTTAGTTTTTTTTATTTAAAAATTGTCCACTTTTAATCGTTATCAAGAACTAAAAAAATCATAAAAGTGAACAATTTGTAAATTAAAAGGACTAAAAAAATTATTTTTAAATTTGAGGGATTAAAAACAAACTTAACCCAAATTTAAGAAACCAAAAACATATTTAAGTCTACTTTTTATTATTATATTTTTTTTTGTATACAATGCAGCAACAAGGTTAGAACTTAGGATTTTGTACATACTATCCTAACCTCTCACTACTAGGCCAACCCTAGTGGGTTTTTTATTATTAAATTTTACATTATATAATTAATTTTTATAAATAATTGTTTTAATTTTAAATTATACTATACTAATTCTAAATATATAGTTCTCACTTAAAACCGGTAAAGAGCAGAATGATAAATAATTAATTACCGGAACTTATTTCTTTTTTTAAAAAATTTAATGTATTCAGGATTGTCTAGGGAAAAAAATGTACAAATAACAATTTCATGCATATTTTTTAATATTACTTAATATACTTATTACTTAATATATTTTGTTAAAAATTTTAAAAATATTTTTTAATTATTACAAGTTCAACCACAATTTAACTATGGTTGAACCATTAAATCTTGAATTAGTTCGATGCCAGTCCAGTTTTAAAAACATTGGTTAAAATTTAAAATTTAAAAGTCAATCAAATTAGAATTAATTAAGATTACAATGATTTTAATGTTTATTTTTTTTAAGATGAAAGATATCTTCAATTTGATATAGTGTATTAAGATTTTAAATTTGAATCAAATTAAATTAAAATTAAGAAATAATATTTAGAAAGAATAAAAATTAAAAATAAACATCAATGCCCAATATACCCAAAAGTCACATAATTTAATGATGATGAAGATAATTTTAAAAACATTCTCGTTTAAAAATGATAGTTGATATTTATAATATAAAGAATTATAGATTGATTGATTTCTCTTCAATAAATTCTTAGTTTACATTTTGTGTATAAAAAATTATTAAGAGAATTTTGCCTCCTTTAAATAAATTTATTTGATTTACGTTAGACCTTAAGTCCACTAGCATCGTTAGGGTCACCGCATCTGAGGTATTGTTCACTTCGGCACTCGGTTGGCCTCACGATTTTGTTCTTAAAAGACATGTTGGTGGGTTAAAGAAAGGAGGGTGTTTATAAGCTATCATTGGCCTCAACTATTAAGCAATGTGGGACTTTTTGGTGTATTGGAACAATTTAAATTAGTTGGAATATAAAATAATTTTCTAATATCAAAGGCTTAAAATATATATAATTACTCTTCAATATACATATATATATATATATATATATATATATATATATATATATATATATATATATATAAACATCTTGTTAAGCATCACAAAATAAATAGAACTATAGATTCCAAACTTACTTAATGGTCGAACTTAAAGGAAGGGGCACGCATGACTGGCTATTTGACATATGGGAAGGCAACGTGTTTTTTACTTTTTCAGCCAAAAACATGTTTATGGCCTAACTTAGGAGAGAAAAGTTACATAACGTATAAACAAAGTGAATTAGTTGAGATTGATTTCAATTAAATAATTTTTAAAAATTATGGCAAACTTCTACTTTTGCGTCACGGAGTCGTGCCCACTTCATAGTGGGTTAAGAATACCACGTAAATTAGAAACTCTCTATTAAGCTTTGAACTGATTTTTTTAATAGATTATAAAGTTGGTATCGTTTTAAAAATTTTGAATTAAACTTTTCGTAAAAATCATTTTAATTTTTTTAAAAAAATTGAAAGAATATTAAAATAATATGGTTGGTGACAAAAAATTTTGAACGCGTCTGTAGTTTGCAAGTAAGAGAAAATTGGATGGACAAAGGTACATCGATCTGGTGGACTTTGTATGACGTGGAATTGATGCACTTAGTCTAAATCTAACAACGACGGGTCAAATAATTACCGGAGACATTCAACCAGAAAGGAAAAACACTCACAAAGAAACAATATATTCAATGATCAAATAATACATCGCACTACTAATTTTTTTCAAAGTTAAAATATACTTTCCTTTTTTTACAAGGAGGGGCTTAGGTCTTGTTAAACACGAATCCTACGGAGGAAAGAAATGGTAAAAAAAAATTAAGCAATAAAAGAAATACATTCTAAAGGAGGTAGATAAGTGTAGAATTTAATTGGAATGCACTTACACTATAAAAAAAATTTACCATGTTATTTAATTATGAATTGTCATAATTAAAAAATGGTAATTTTTTGTAATAATTATTTTAAAAGTTATATCTAAAATAATTTTTAATTAGTTAATGGTGTAAAATTTTTTACACTGATAGTATGTCAAAATTAAACTTGGTAAACATAATTTATTACCATTATTTATACAAAATAAAACATTGTTAAAACAATTGCAAAAACAATTATTTTTATTAATTTAAAATTAACAACAATTGTTTTTATTGTTCTTATAAAATAATGGCATTATTATTTTATAATGTTACATATAATCAAGTTGTCTTAAGTATTTTATTATTATAACATAAATTCAAAACATGTATTATGAATCAATTTTTATCTTGGTAGGTTAATGTAATTTGAATTTAATTAGAATATACTATTATCTAATCATAGATCGTCATGGATGATGATTGGTGTGACTTTTAAGGTAGTAATGGTATAAATAAACAAACTTACTATACATGTCAATTTGTGATTAGGTGACCATGTAAAAACTCTTTACATTGTCAATGCATAAACTATTTACTCTAGAAGTTATATTTGTAGTGATTTTTGATTACTTGATAATATAAAAATATACTGACAATGTATGAAAATTAAACTCATAATTTATTTTCTTAATTTTGAAAGAGCAAGAAACACACAAGAAGGGGGTTGAATTGTGTGTATGTGAATATTGTTTAAATGTAGATAAAAGGTCGTCTAGTTAAAAATGCGTGAGGATAAAGAAGGAGAAAAGCACACAGAATCTTTATACTAGTTCGCTCAAACTGAGCTACGTCTAGTACATTCTTTCCAAAAGGATTTCCACTAACCAAACTTGGTTACACAAAATATTCTTCAATAGCCTTTTCAAGCCTTACAAACTATGATCAACCCTAGATCACAAAATCCCAAGTATTCTTTAGTCATAAAGTCTCTCCAGGCTTTCACAACAAGGTTGTTTATATAGAAGATCAATTCACTACGTGAGGATATGAAAGTTAAGCACAATATACAAAATCTTTGCTAAGAAAGTTTTTAAAAATGTAAGCACAAAGGTGGTCGTCTAGTAAGAGGTCAGAGTTTGTTTGAGTTTGTCGTGTTAAGTTCTTGTCTCTTCAAACTTCACGTCTTGCATATATATAGCCTCTTAGAAATATGTTCGTTTAGAAAGAAGGCTTCAATTTGATTTCCTGTTCTGAAGGAGCATTAAATGCACAGAAAATCCTTCATGTTAGTCTTGATATGAGTCTCAAAAATCTTGGAGAGAGAAAATGCAACAGTCTTGTCTTGGAGTGGTTTTGTATCAAAAAATAGGTATTGTCTGATGTACAGTGCTGCTTTTTTATCATATCTTCTTTTGTTCTTTCTTTTTGTACCTTAGCCTTAATAGGTTGACTAACTTTTTCACGTGACTATACTTATACATTAGAATATCCTGCTTTTCATTAAATGATAAAGATATTTAAATGTTATAGCATATCGAAATGTATGAGGAACAAGTTTCTGTGTGTACGAGAATGAATAAATAAACTAGCTTATTGAAACTTAACCAGATTGAAAACGTCTAAGCTAAAGAGCTCTTGGACAAACCTTTATCGAACGTCTTTTAGAAAACATATATTAGACAAAGATCACAAATGGCACGTTGGATGCCTTATTTTCTAAAACCGACGAGTGCTTACTTTTAGTTGGCGCATTGGATGCTAGGTTTTCTAAAAACATTTTTTTGGACGCGTCTAAGTTAAGAAATATACCTTTGTCTCTTAGGTGTAATATTTCTGCACATGTAACACACTTGTCATAAAGCTCCTAAAATTTAATAACTTTTGTTATCGTCAAAACTTTGAAGAATTAGATACTTTATAAATCTTTGGTTCCAACGAATTTTACTAAAAATTTATGTTTTTCATTTTTATTTTATGATTACCGCAATATATATAAGAAAGTATAAGGAAGAGAAATTATAAATGTCCAACCCATTTTGGGGTGGATTGAGATGGAGGAAGGAGAGAGATGAAGAGAAGGAAGAAAAGGTAGAGAAAAAATGATAATTGTGATATGTGATGTAATACAGAATGTAGAGAGAAAAAAATGGGATAAAAGTAAATTGTAAGATAGTAGGATGTATATTTATAAGGACTCAGAGAATACCATGTATAAAAAATTATAACTTCAATTACAAAATTTCTAGTGTTTTTTTTTTTTTTATATACTAGATTATTACTTTCAATGATTTACTTGACAGTAATTTAGTTTTTTGATGTTTTGTAATATAAAACAAGTATCCCAAATATTAAGAAATATAAAAGTGATCCTTACATTTTTAACAAATTATTTGATGTCAAAGTTTTTGAAGAATAATTTAATATACGAGATTTGACATCACACACACGCACAAATTATTAGAATTTATACCAATATAATATAATTAAATATTTTACTATAATATTTGATTAAAAAATAAATATAATTACTAATAAATAAATATTATAATAATTTTATATTATTAATTTCATATAAAATAATACTATAATAATATTTTTGGTAGGGTAATACTACTAAAGAGTAAAGATAAAGACAAAATGACTTGAGAATTCAACAATTATAATAATATATTAAACAACCAAAGACAAAATGACTCGAGAATTCGAGAATTATAATAATATATTAAACAACCAAAGACAAAATATCTCGAGAATTCAATAATTATAGTACAAAATCATCTACCATTTATATAATGAGAAATTTAATTTAAATTTAATATAATATGAAATATTTGAATCCAAAAATAGCAACATTAATTTTGTAATAAAATTTAACACTGTATTAAATCTCTATAAATATATAATGTATTTAATATTTGAATTCATAATTTTTATTTGAGTTTAATGGTCATACACTAACAGTGTAAAGTAGTTTTACACTGTCATCCAATTACAAACCACTATTTATTGTAAGTTTGTTGACTTTTATAATAAATACATTAAAAGTTATATTAATGATGATTTCTAATTGGATGACAGTGTAAAACGATTTTACATTGTCAGTGTATGACCATTAAACTCTTTTTATTTTAGATCTTAATTTATATAATTTTTTCCCTGCTGATACTTAAATTAGTCCTGATTTTATTTTAACGAAGATTTTGTCTTGAACTTGAGTTTCGGACTTATGGTTATCCGTTGACCCAATTTATTAACCTTGTATCGTTTATGAATTTATGATATGGTTGGGTTTTTTTATATAAAAAAGAAGAAGAAGATATGATTGGCTTTTTGATCCAAAAATAAATAAAATTATACGATAGGTTTGCCTCAACTTGGACCCGAACACATTACCCATGTTTCTTAATTCGAATGTTAAAGATTTTATTTTTTATTAAGGCCACGTCTAAGGTAATTGCGAATTTTTAGTTTATATAATTTTTAAAAATAAATTTTAAAATAAAATATGTATACAACTAAAACGGAGTTAAATTTGTTTTTAACTAAATTTTAAAATAGTTTTAAATTTATTTTAAATACCCTAAAAATGTAATTATATGGTCATCCAATCATAAATTATTATGTATGATAAAATTGTTTACTTTTATAATAACTAATTTAAAAGTTATACATAGATAATTTCTTATTAATTGACAATATAAAATTTTTTATATTGAAAGTGCATGGAAATTAAACTCATACTTTTAACTCAATTTTTAACACTAAAATAAGTAGTTTTGATTTTTAGTTGTCAAAACAAAACAATCAACTCCCTCTTCTCGCCCAAGAGACTCACAACTAGGGATGATAAAAATAAATAAATCATATTTGCATATATCTACGAATAAAACTCGCTACATGTTGAATTTCAATAGTTTAATTGGTATCCATGGGTAAAGTAAATAAATCCTTTTTCCCCTATCTACTTATTAATAAGTTGGGAAGGTACTCGTACTTAGAAATACTCACAATTTGAAAATACTTAAATGCTCCTAACTACATGTAAAATAAAGTTTTGAAATTGTTAACCTACAAACGAAAATTGTTTCAAAATATATGTTTCAAAAACCAAAAAGGCATTAGCAAATTTATTTTTACTATAAATATATATTTTAAAATTATTTAATTTTTGTTTTGATTTATTTTATTTTCTTTATAATCTTTTTTATTTTAACAAATATCAAGGGATATTTATAAATACTCACCAATATTCATAAAATATGTCCTCCATACCTCGTCATCCCTACTCACAACACACGCACAATCACCACTTAGGCTATTATTGTCAGCATTACCACTAGTCAATTGTTGCTGCCAATGTTATAACCACTATCCGTTGTCATCGTTTGCTAATGACCATTACCATTGTTGTCACTATCATGGTCATAATCATTATTGTCATCACCACTCTCATTATCACCATTACTACAACGATTGTTGTTATGTTATTATTTTTTGGTTGATTGACAGAAAAATTACAATTGTAAATTCTTTCAATAGGTTGATAGAGAACTGTTGAAAGAAGGTGCAAAAAAGGAAGAAATTTGTGCACATGAATAACAAATTAAAGAGTTAATGAAGAAGGTTTTGAAACAGTATAGGAAATTGGCAATGAAAGAAAGGAGAAGATATTAACTCGTTTTATAATTTTGTCAAGGATAATTATTATTGTAGTATGTATTGTTATGACAATAAAATGATCAAGTGTATATCATTTTTTCTTTGGATAATAGGCATTCAAATTTGGAAGATTAACTATGTATTAGGGGTTTACGTTGTTTTATGTAGGGTGTTGTAGTTATGGTGAAGTTTATAGTCAATTTGTACCTATTATTAAGAAGTTAGGAGACATTTTGTCAAAGAATGTAAGAATGTTAATGTTCATCTTACACTTTTATCTCTTTATATAGAGTTATTACCCTTTTTATTGCACAATGGACAGCGGTATATAAAGCCACTTATTCTTTATTGCTAAGTGAGTAAGTAATTGCAAAATAAAAGGGAAATCTAATAATAGAGAATAGCAAAGAATTGCAAATGAGTAGGTAAATGAAAAAGTAAATAACAAAGAATAAATACAAAGGAAAATCTTACTGAAGTTATTAATTGCTTCGTCTGAGTAGAGGTTTATATTGTTGCATATAACTATAGTATCATCTGCTTAAGCCTTCTAGATTTGTCTATTGCATGGTTTGTCTGATAGAAGACTTCAAAGACGTTGACAAAGATAAGTCAAACAACATACACCACAAGTTTGGAGAACTTTCGTCCTTCAAAAGATCTAAAGTTTACCAATTGATCCCTTGTCTCAAAGAAAGCGATTGGCACAAAAGTATAAGTGAACAAGACGCGTGTTTAGAGAAATCAGTGCACATTTACACAAGTATAAAGACTTATCTTGCCATGTAGTCACATTACAAAAAGAGAAAAGAAAATCACACTTTATTCTTATCATTCCTAGTGGAACATGAAAGACATTTAATTCAACAACTGATGCACCTTAATGTTTAAATTAGCGAAGAAAAGAAGACTTCCACAACGACTATCTTCTAGACACCTATAAAAGCCTTAAAGTTCAATGAGTTACAATGATTGACTAAGCTGAAATTTATTACACTCATTTATTCTCAATCATTTGCGAAACATTTCCTATAACTGTTGTAAATACTCTAATTGTTATACTATCTCATTTATTGAAACAATGCTTACACCGATGATAGTCTACAGTTCGAGTATTTGTTAAACCTTTGAGTTTGTTTGAGCCTAAAGAGACTTGATAAAAGAATATTTGAGTTTGTGCTTAGAGAGGCAAGTGAAAAAAAAAACTTGAGTATATTGCCTAGAAAGGCAAATGAGAAAATGAATAGTTGTGTGTAACGTGAAACGTAGTCCTTGTAAAGAATACTAGGGTTTGTGCTTAGAGAGGTAAGTAATATATATATATATATATATATATATATATATATATATATATATATATATATATATATATATATATATATACTTTCGTATATTGCCTGGAAAGGCAAGTGAGAAAAGGAATACTTGTGAGTATTGTGAAACTTGGTCCTTGTAAATTCATGTTTATAGTGAAATCTTGATGGTTATTAAGAATTAGACGTAGTCTTAAGTTGTGATACGAATCAGGATAAGAACTCTGTGTTCATCCTTTTTTCCCTCTAACTTTAGTTTATGATAAGATATTCCTTGTGTAACTCCATCTATCAATGTAGCTCAGCATTTTCAAAGCTTTTATATTACCTATTTTACAAAGTGTTTGACAAAGGTTATGAAAAGATTTTGAAAATATAATTCAACCTCCTTTTTGTGTTTTCTTTGTCTTTTCAATTTGGTATTAAAGCTCAACCTGTGGTCTTTATGATTTGGTATTAAAGCCTAGCCACATGAAAGTTGATTATCCAACCTTGAAGAAGTGATTCTTCAATAAGAGACTTGATTTCTACCTAGGAGGATCTTGATAACAACAACTCTTAAGAAGGAGAAGAAGAAGTCAATTTGTGTTTGAC
This sequence comes from Spatholobus suberectus, assembly GCA_004329165.1. Lineage (NCBI taxonomy): Eukaryota > Viridiplantae > Streptophyta > Magnoliopsida > Fabales > Fabaceae > Spatholobus > Spatholobus suberectus. The sequence goes on from CM014731.1 coordinate 69,842,414, forward strand.
GACTAACATAGATGGCAAAGCGTTTGAGGTAGGTTTTGAACCCAATCTTGAATCATCTTATGAATCTCTTCTTGAAGATTCTTATAAGCTTGCTCTTGAGTGCATGGAACTCAAAAAGAAATATAAAAATCTTTGTTTAGAAAACGAAATACATTTTGTTTTTTAATAAAAATATTTTGTTAAAATATATTATTTGGTCATAATAATTTAAGTAACTAATAATTTTTTTTAAAAAAATATGTATTACCTTAAAAGATACATAATCATTATTTGGTTAGCATTAAGAGTGTTCTAAACCAATTAAAAAAAAAAACACAAACAAACCAAAAATTGAACAACTAAAAATTGAAAAAACTACATATTTTATTGTGGTTTGGTTCGATTTTTAATTCCTATTGTCAAAATTGAACTAAATCGCACATTATACCCATATTAATTTTTCTTTTATACCCCTATATTATATAAACCCAAGTCACAACTTAGTTTTGATAATGATAGTATGTGATTTCATATGTGTTGGACATTTTTAGTGATGTTAAATTTTAAGTTTATGACATTGATAGTACATGACTAATTTATTATGTACAATTTGTAATGTACTTTTTTATATAAGATGTTTGTAATTCAGTTATTATCATGTATGATTTTTTTTTGGTTGCCCTGTAGCTTATAGTTATATAAATGTCAAATCCAAGAGTTGATCATGATTTTATTAGTTGTTAGATTTTACATTGTGTCAATTTATTTTGATAGTTATCAAATTAAAAATAAGGCTTAATTATTAATTTGGTTCCTTAATTTATTTATTTTATTTAATTGGGTCCCTCTATTATTAAATGCTCTAATTAGGTCTCATAATTTTCAAAAAATTCAGTTAGGTCCATAATTTTCAAAATGTCTAATGTTACCCTTTTTCATCTAAAATGATGTCATTTTTTGTCCAATTTTACACTAAACGACATGAAAAATGTAATAAAAAATGACATTGTTTTGGATGAAAAAAGATAACATTGGAGCATTTTTGAAAATTATGATACCTAATTGAACTTTTTGAAAATTATGGAACCTAATTGGAGTGTTTAATAATAAAGGAACCCAATTAAATAAAATAAATAAATTAAGAGACCAAATTAGTAATAAAACCTAAAAATAATCTTAAAAGTCATATAAAAATAAATTAGAAAATTTCAACAAACTGCCAAATTGATTCAAATTGAACCACAAAATATTAGTTTGGTTTGATTCAGATTTATTATTATATTCAAACCAAACAAAACCAAACCACATTATTTTTATGTTTAATTAGCGAACATCCTAATTAGCATGAAAATAATTAAAAAGAAAAAGGTTGTAAGAAAATGACAAAAAAATGTTTTCTTTTATTTAGTTTAGTTAGAAAGGGAGAAGGTAAAGAAAATTTTGGGAAATCTAACCTTTAAAATTTTCTCTCTTTGAAAAAAAAAGTGTTTAAATATTGTCCCATAGAAACCTTACACTGAATAAAACACACAAACATGACCTTTAGAATATTTAGTTAATTTTAACAACATATTTTTTCTTTCATTTTTTCAATCAAGTTTTTTTCTTATATTTTACCACACTTGTTCCATATTTATCGATATTTTATTTTTTTAAAACTATTAATATTTTATAAATTGAAAATTTCATAATTATTTTTCTACTCATATCTGTATTTAATAATTGTTATACAAGTAATTTATCACAGCTAAGTAACGAGATATCAGATAAAAAATATTTTACCAGCGTTAAACATTCTTTAATCTGTATATATTATTAATCTTAAATATGAATAAATATGGAAAGGAGGTAGTATTTATCTCGTATCAAATAATTAAAAAATTATTTTTTATTTTATTTTATTTTACTAACGAAAGTGAGGGACACCATAAGAGCGAATGACCACAAATCAAAGGATCAATTATTCGAAATCCGACCGCAGAGAGTGAGACACGGTCACTGCCCAGATTACACCACAGCAAAGACCAGCAAGGTCAAAATTCGAGGTGGTTTTTGTTGTTGTTGTGAATGGCAAACGAAGAGGAACCCCCTTCCCCGATGCGCCCACCTTCTTCATACACCTTCCTTCTGAGCATCATGAGCAAGAGGAGAACATGGGCATGTCTTTTCCTCTTCGTCTACGGCACCCTTTTGGCTTCTTCGTGGAACTTCCTCAAATCCACGCTCTCCTGGTACAACCTGCAGGCGGAGTCCTCGGCCTCGGCGTGGCCCGCGCTCTACGCGTCCGTGCTTCTGGGCGTCGTGTTCGGGCTCCTCTCGATGGTGGCGGCTCTGGCGGTCGTGGTTCCCGCGGTGATGGTGACGTGGATCACCGTCGTGGTGCTGCTGGCCTTCTTTGGGAAGCCCAGGAGGACGCTGGTTGTGGAGGGGAGGAAGGTCACTGGGGAGATTTTGGGGCTTGTGGTGAGGATTTTGTTGAAGGAAGGGAATGTTGTGGCCGCGGTGTGTGCTGTTTTGGGCTACTTTGCTCTTGTTAGAAGGAATGGTAATCAAGGGGTTGGTGAATCGTGAATGGTTCCTTGATTTGGTGGGGTGGTTGGTTTTTTGGGGGGTTTGGAAGGTTGTTGTTACATGGGGTTTGGAAAAGCATGGTCATTTGGTGAAGTGTCTTAATCCCTTTTTGGGGGCTTAGGAAGGTGAAAGTTTTTATTTTTGATTGAAGAAAAGGTCTCGGGAGCTCACCAGGGTCAGGACAGACCTTAAGGCTTAAAGAGGTACTTATAGATTACTCACTAAGAAGATTCTCACATCTGCAGCGGAATTTGAACTCACGTCCTTGTGAAATATGAGTATGATCCTGACCGACTAGACCAATAATAGGAAGGTGAAAGTTGAAACATTGAAAATGTTACTTACTAAGATGTGTAGATAATTAGCTGCTTGATGATGTCATGGTTAAATCCCAGTGTATGCTATTACTGATTCATTAATTTTACTACCACTTTCAAGCTGATTTGTTACGATGATTCTATAGATATGTGATTCTGCTACTGAAGTTGTTGTACTCAATTTAGCAAATTGTTCATCAAATGTATCTGAATTGGAAAATTGGAACCCAAACGGGGCGGGGTGGATGGAAATATCTGAGGTGTGGGGAATCTTTGGTATGAGTATGGAAGTCAAATTAGGGAGTTGAGTGAAAAAGACTTTGTTGATAATCTGATTAGAGTCTTTTAGAGCTTTCAAGTTAGCTAAACCTATTGAGAGGACAAGGGGTGTTCCTTAGTTTTCATGCCTAGCCAACAGAAATACCATGTTGTGTCTTGTAAAATATGAATTAATCAGAAACAACTTCTGTTGGAAGTCAAGTTTTGGTTGGAACATCCTTAGAATAACAAAGTTAATCATTGAACCATTGCAAATTATTCGGTGATAGCAAACAACCACCCATCCTAGTCCTACCACTCGTGGCTACCAAGATATTACCAAATACTCTATGGTATTATCAGTATCTGACAAGAAATGTTTCTTACACAGAAGATTCTGTGCATAGAACCCTTGGCATGAGAGATGTGGGCTATTGATATACGGAAGAGAGAGTGAGGGAGAAATGGATGGTTGTGAACTTGTGATGAGATGTCTGTGTAGATAACGTATTTGGCATCTTAATTCTGAATACTTCCTGTTCTAAATTCCTGACAGGGTTTATTTCACTGATATTAGGGTCAATGAAGTTGTTTTGAAAGATATCTACCACCAGATTCTTTTCTCCCATTGGTGGCAACATCATGGAGAAAGGCCTCCCATCTCATCACTTTAATTGTCCTCATTTTTCTTCTTTGCTCTATTGCCCCAAATACTGTAAAAGGAGTAGCTAAATTACTTGGAAAATGGGGTCCAAATCTTATTTGGAAAGAGGGTGACCTTGTTTACTTGGGGTACATAAGTTGATTGAGGAGTGAGGAGTCTTAAAAGGGGACGTTTGAGAGTTCATGTGAAAGTAAAATAAGAATACATATAATAATATTTGAATTTGGAATTTGGTGTCTTCTTGCACATGCCCAACCAACCACACTTTGTTGCAGATTCTTTTCTTGCGACTTGTTCTGCAAGCAAGCAAGACAGACCAGAAAAGATTCATTTGCTCCACTTGGACTCCAAATTTTTCGTTTCCCTTTTCTTTTTCAATTTTGGTCAAAAAATTGATAATCTTATCAAAGTGCACCTTTCTACAGTTCTACCAGTACTAGAATCATTGTATGTGATTTTTTTAAAAAAAGTTTTAAGTTTGTCTGCACGTTTGATAATAACTTAATTATAAAAAATAATTGTTTTTTTAAATCCTTTTCAAAATACAAAAAAAGTAATTAAATTAATCCAAACACGCAATAAATCTATCATATATATATCAAAGTAAATCAAATAATGTAAAAAGGAGACAAGTCTTATTCGGGTTTTAATTAAAGAGTAGAACTACTCAAACACACAAAAGCCGAATAAAAGAATATATTTGTTCACACGGAATCAATCATATAAAAATAAGCACAAGTAATTATATTCTTTTCTTAAGCGTCTAGATCAGGAGAAACTTTACACTTTTAATTGTTTATTGCTTCATTTTAGTGGCAAGTGGCACACAGTGTATGTTGTCATTACAATATACCGGAGCAGGTAAAATTAAGCATGTATTGCAGCTTTACCGACACTTCCTTGTCCCTGCAATTTCGTTTTTTGGTGTCCATTAGTAATAAACTGTGTATAGGTTTGGTTAGAGTTTAGAAGAATAAGCCAATGGCTAATGCAATCTTAAAAAATGAAAGGTACACTAATAAGTAATAACTAATAAACAATACAAATGGTCATTTTGTTTTATTTAATAAAGTCGATTTTTGGTTTTGGTTGCTTGGGGTCCTAGATTTTCTATAGTGATTTCTATAGTTCATGAATTTTCTATGATCGCTGGACTAGGAGTTTGTTTGAATTTGTTTGCGCATTGCCCTAAAGACCCGCAATGCAATGGTCAAAAGTCACACGTGTGATCGCTCATAGACCAAACCAAACCAAACCAATTTGGACATAAACGTGTACAAGTGATAGCTACCAAAAGAGCAATGGCTGTACTGCTATTGTCGTGCGGTGTGAGTTCAAATCATTCATTTTGATTTTTGAACCAATGGCAGAACAAGTGAAAGAGAAGGTCTCCAAGGGTTGCACCCTTGACTGAAATTGAAGTGCACACTACGGTCAAGACATGTCATATGCCGTGAAGATGACCCTTGCTCATTTTTTAACCAATAAAGAAAACGGGAAGAGAAGAAGAAAAAAGAGAGTCTAAATTATGTTTTTATTCTTAAAAAAAATCACTTATCACTCCAAAGCAGTTCCTCTGTTAAACTTCTTTGGTTGTCATTTAAGTGCATATATGCGTGGCTCTAAAACTGAGAAATCAAGTGAAAAGTAATGCTATTTGAAGGGATCAAATAAAAAAGTCGTGATATTTAAAGTATTAGAAAATAAAAAAATAACACATAACAGTCAAAATTAATTGAAGATTAATAGGGAGACTATGAAAAAGGTAAAATTTTCGTGAGGACTAAATTATCTTTAAAAATCTAAAGAGATCAAATAAGAAATTTATGATATTTTGAGGGATAAAAAACCTAATTTAAAATACAAAAACAACAAAGACTAGTAGAGATGGCCAAATGAGTTACTTCACTTGCTTTGAGCCAGCCTGATGCGGACTGCAGATTTTATCAGGTCAAGAAAAAACATTTCATCAATATTCAAGCACAATTGCACAAAATAACAAAGATACATTATCACTTTGCAGTTATAGCTAAAACTGCACTTTTTGTTTGGTAAAAGAAATAAAATAAAATAAATTTTATACTTTCATATATGTAAACAAAAATAATGTATCTAACACTTTAATAGATTCTATTAGCAAATAAAAATAACTAGCTTATTTCTTTGAGCTCAACAATGACATTTAATCCTTTGAGAAAGCTTTACATCTTCAACAATGTGTACGTAACATACATATTATTAATTTATCATTGAGGAGCAGGTTTGACTAGCTCGGACCAAATTCAAATATGACATAGGCTTCATTAGATTGGGCCAAATAAGCCCAAATTTAATTTGGGCTCAATATTTGCAACATAAACCTTAATAAAGGTTGACCTATTTTACCACCTTTAAAGACTAGTGAATCATTCACAAATTAACTTTTTTTTAAGATAACAAATGTAACAAATAAAATTTAAGTTTTTTTTTCTTAATGGCGATAACTTAATGATACCAATTTTAAAAAAATCCTACAAGGACTTGGATTCAATTTTAGAGGTAACATATAATTTTATTATAAATCTTTGTTGAGGTAGGTAATCTTTCCCAATCTTATTTAGGAGCAAGTCTTTCCTTAATTTAAATTTTTATTAAAATTTTTTAGAAAATAACAAAAAGAAAGAGACCGGATGATATACCTTTTTTCTTTGTAGTTGTATTTTTTTTTTACCTAAATTCCCTCCTAATGTTGTTGAAAAGAAAAGAAAAAAGATAATCTTTGCCGATAATAGAAGATAAAAAAAAGGTGAAAGAAGAAAAATTTTGACATTTTAATTCTATAATAACTATTTTAGGCCTCGTTTGGGGTGGTTGCAAGTATTTGGTTTTTGGTTTTCAAATGTAATTTTCGAAACAAAATGCGTTTGGCTAAAATGGAGCTGAAATGGTTTTTAACTCAATTTTAAAACACTTTTACATTCATATTCAAAACCAAGAAAAAAGGATTTGTGAATTTGGTTTTTTTAAAAAAATTCACATCATTATATTTAACAATAGCCTTTCTTGCCACTACCACCACCACAACCATCGCCATTGTCACCACCACTGGCATCGCTACTACTACTGCTGCCGCCATCTCCATAGCCACCATCACCACCACGACCACCGTTACCACCACGACCATCGGCACCTGCACCACCATCATCACTGTCACAACTACCATGACCACCGGCATCACCACCAGCATCACCACTGCCACAACTACCACCCACACTGCTGCCACAACTACCATGACCACCAGCATCACCTCCACTACCACAAGCTTCATTACCACTACCATCGTCACCACCACCACCACCACCACCACAATCACAACCACCAGCGCTGCTGCCACTACCACTAACTCTGTCACCACCATCACCACTGGCACCGCCACGATCACCACCGGTACCGCCACAACCACTGCCGTCGGCATTGCCACAACCATCATCGTCGGCATTACCACCGCCACCACCATCATTGTTGTCGTCACTATTACCACTGTCGTCACCATACAAACATATTCTTAAACTAATTTTAACAGAATAAGAAATTTCATAGTGAGTTTATTTTGAAACCAAAAATTAGAAAAAAAAAAACTAATTTTTAAAAACTAAAAACTGGTTGTAGTTTTTGAAATTTTCAAAACTCACAACCAAAAATCACCCCAAACGGGCCCTTAGATGGTAAAGTAAGTAAACTCAGTCATTAAAGAGAAAATCAACGATTGATATTACGTATACATGCATAATATGTTAAATATCAATTGTTAATTTTTTATCAATAATTAAGATTACTTACTTTATTCTTACTTACTTTAAAGGAATCAACTCCAAAACTAATAAAAATTGGTGGTTTGTTGGTTTGAATAGATTTTTCAATTTTTTAGTTGATCAAAAACTATATTTTTAGTTAATGAAAAAACACAAAAGTTCGAACACTTCTCAATTAAAAGATTTTTTAAATCAGTTGCAGTAGAACCGATTTAAAAAGTAACATTTTAAATTGGTTCTACTTGTAACCGATTTAAAAAATTGCCTTTTAAATCGGTTACAAGTAGAACCGATTTAAAATGTTATTTTTTACATTGGTTCTACTAGAACCGATTTAAATACTTTTACTTATTTACAAAAATGTCATTACCTTTTTGTTTATATTGGGTCCAAAAAAACCGATTTAATTTCTTGTTATAGAATGTGCATTTTGGAGTAGTGTTCATTAAATGTGAGGCCAAAAGTTAGCGTATGACCCACTAACCAAAGACAACAAAACAATACAAATACCAAGATAAAAGAATAAGGCATAATACATGAGTAACATGACCCCAGCAATACATTTTGAGACCCCATTTGATGAAAACGTGTAAAAAATTCGTACCCCAGCCACACGTAGCTAGATTTTCTCGTATTTACTAGTGGGCGTGACACACCAAAGCCAAACCTGTCACGAGTAGTGACAATCATGCAACATTTACCCAAATGCTAAACCATACCACATCTTCTAGAGGTTTATTTGAGCCACATCTACAACACAGTATGTGACTGCCATATGCCTTGTAACTGTTGCTTATGACCCCCATAGAAATTAAATACCACCTCCTTCCAAAAATGCGTGCCCATTTACAGCTTGATGAAAACACCACCTCATATAAATTGAGCAATTTTCTGTCGCAAGGTCTAGAGGTTAATTAGCTTCTTATACTTGGAAATAATCAAAACATTGTATAATTATGCAGGGATATATCGATGTTGATGAAAGGTAATCATCATATAAACCTTCGTATTGTACGAGAGGTAATTGGAAATATAATTATGAGATGGTTGCATGCCCATATTATAGTCAACTGAAGGTTGATTGTCTACAAGGAATATGATTAACTTTCTAGCATAAATATATACTAGAAAAGATTAATCATTCCCCTTTTTTTTGAGTATATTTATGAAAAAAAAACGAAACATTCTCCTTTAGATCAATGCAAAATGATTTCTCATTATCTTTGCCTTTCTACTTGAAAAAGACTTGAACCAAATGCATATTTCTAGCACTAATGTTTGGTCATGAATAATCAGATTCATGACGCGAAAGCGATGCAGTTTGTTTTTACTCGTGGTTGGTCCCCCAGCTTTGAATAACGCGACCTCAAACTCATCTCACAGATAATAATGATAGATGCTGAGAAGTAAGAACAATTCCTGACTTCTCGTATAAGACGCTTCTGACCTTATCATGTAACTGCCATGCTAGCTTATACTTTCCTTGTCTTGGTTTGGATGGATCACGCGAAGTTCCCAAGTCACGAACCTGGAACGTACTATTTTGGATGGATGAGTACATGTTAGGATTTCAGTCGAGGGAAGTCAAAAGTATTTTTATTCTCAAAAGAACAATTTTTTCCTTTTTTATTTGTGTATTGAAATTTGTAGAAGTACTTTTACAACTTTAATCCAAACATAGTATAAAAGTAAGCAAACTATTTAGATTGCAGCAGTTATTTTTTTTTCTTTCTCCACGAATAGGTTATAAGCACCATGAAAAAATATCATATAAAATGTTTATGTAATGTAAATTAAACTATTAGTATCAACATTACTTTATTTATATATATATATATATATATATATATATATATATATAAAATTGTTTTTTGAGTTACTATGTCATTAGTGTAAAATATCCACCAACTTTGATGATTTATTTTTAGTAGAATCTTTTCTTCCAATCATGTTTTTTCTATGTATAAAACTCAAACCTGAGACTCCAAACCCAATTTTATTTAGACTAATGTTGTACGATATGTTATAGTAATAGATAATTTTACTACTATATACTAACAATACAGATATAATGATATATAATATTAATATATTATATTATTAATATCACGTATAATATCATTAATATAAATTTCCTGTGTTTATAGTGATGTAATTTAATTAATCGTATATTTTTTCGTTAGTGTATGACTTATTTTATAGTTAATTTCCCGTGTGTTTTGGTAATTATAACAGTTTAATCATATATTTTTTCGATTAGTACAGTTTAATCATAATTATAATGGTATTAATATGAAGATTGATATTAGTCATTCTATACCGGTTATTAGATTTTTTTATTTTTATTTTTATTTTACTTTGGTTACTTGCTAGTTTGAAAGGAATGGATTTCAAATCAATAAAGATAGTGACGCGGGACCATATCTGATTTTGGCAATTGGTTTGGTTGAAATTTTAGTTGATTATCCGGATTTCTGCTTTCTTGTACAGTTGATTGAGTTTTTTGGTGTAATTAGAAAGTAGAAGTAATCTAATGAAAATCGGAGCTGATAAATTGATATTATATTTTCTTAATGCTAACGAATGAACATGATTATGAATTGGATTTTGGAATATGAATCTAATTAAAATGTAATTTTCTACTATCATTCAATTGACTTTTATAATTATTATTTTAAAAATTAAGATGATCTCTAATGAATTAATAATATAATTTTTTTTACATTAACAACGTATAAAAATTAAAAAAAAAAGTAATATAAATTACCTGCAATTTTCCTACAGTAACATACCTACATTTAGATAACACATATATTGCGCACTAGCTAAGTCTAAGTGCTACTAAAATTGAGCCATTAATGTTTACCAAAAGAAAAAAGCTATTCATCAATCATTCCAAAACGGAATCATTGGAGCAAATTTCAAATACAATAGGTGCCTATGATTTAGATGTGCTGACCTCAAGGCCAAAGGACTAATTTGTCAACCATACCAGAATATATAATACATCTATTTTATGTATCTAACCACAAACATGCAGTGAATTGAATATTAATTGTTTTTGTGAACAAAATCAAATTGCATACTTGTTGTGGTATTAAGTAATAATAAGTAGGGTAGTAGCAAACTAAAATAAGAAAGTGGTAGCTGTCCACATTGTCAAAGCATCAAATGCTTCCACGTGGATTTTGCCGACATCCGCAAACAAAACAAGCAAGCTTGGTCTGACGAATATATGACTTTATTCAGAATCTGTACCAAGTGAACATTTAAGAACACTGAGAGGTGGTTTTCCTTTTTTTTCTTTCTTTTTTCTATTACTTTTATTCTTTATTTCATTTTAAATTTAATTACATTTTTGTCTTCTTATTTTCTTAATTTCAGAAATTGCATCTCTTAATTATTTTCTTAAATTTGATTTTCACTATTTTAATTATATAATTTTGGTTATATATTAATTTCACATTCAATATTTAATAGAAATACCAACATAATACTTTTTTTTTTATAAATCTAGGATATTTTTGTTCGAAAGCCAATAATTAATTCTTTGAGATATTAAAATTTATTTAAAGAATTGATTTCTCTTAACAAATATTATATATATATATATATAGATCTGAAAATCAAATATTTGACCACATGTTTAAGAATAAGTTACCAGTCAATCATACAAAATCATATTGGTATTGACATAATATTATATCCAAGGAATGCTAGTAACACTCTTTCAAATTCTTTCTTTCTATCACTCTATTATTAGTTAGAATTTATTAGAAATTACAAATTTTGATAGGTCTCACATATCATTTAATGAGTCTCTTTCTTGATTTAGAATTAGGACCCACCAAAATTTAAGATTTCCAATCAATTTCAGTCAATAATAAAGAGAATGTTAAAAAAAAGAATATTAGAGAGGGTGTTGCTAGCACTCTTCTATTCTAACGTACTATCACATTAACATATGTGATATTTTACTGTACTGCTTAAATTTTAAAAAAATATTAGTAACACATTTTTTTAAATACTTTTTTAATGTACTTTTTATTATTAGTTAAAATTTATTAAAAGTTACAAAATTTTGAAGAGACTCATTAAATAAAAAATAAGACTTAGAAAAATTGTAATTTTTAATAAATTTTAGTCAACAATAAAAAAATATATTTAAAAAAGTAGGCTAAATTATATTTTTAATCTCCTATTTTTTTTAATATGCAATTTTGGTCTTCTTTTTTTTTTAGAGATATTTAGTCCTCCTATTTATTAAAATTTGCAATTTTGGTTCCCTATTTTTTAAAAACATTTAATTCCCATATTTTAAAAATTCGCTAATTTTGGTCTTGCTACGTTGATCCTGATATGTCAATGTTGACTCTAGTATTGACTTTGACTTTGATATGTCATTTAAGTATTGACACATTAGAGTTAACATTAAAACATTAATTGTTAATGCAAGAGATTTGACTGCAAGACTAAAATTATAGATTTTTAAAAATAAAAGACTAATGTCTAAAAAAAAATAAAGAGGCCAAAATTAAGGATTGAAAAAAATAAGAGAATCAAAAATATAATTTAGGCTAAAAAAAATATGAAAGAGAATATATCATTAATATTTTTCTAAAATAATAAAAAATGTACTTCACAAAATAAAAAAAAACAAAAAAAAAAACAAAAAGTGGAATTAAATCTTTTATTTTGTTCTTGCTTTGAATTGCTGAGCATGTGAAAAGACTCAGATATAACAAAGTGGCCCACAGTTCTTGACAAAGAAAGATACTTTCTCCTCCTTGAAGTATTAGAAGTGAAGGAAGGTTCACACTTCCCAGATCTAAATCCAAACAACCTGATACACTGATACAAACATCTCACCCCACACTCACCATCTTCATCACTTTTGTTTTTCCCTTCAACCTAATTAATCATCTCTCTTATTTTATTTTTTTTGACTGTTTGAAGCAGAAGAAAGACATGTGAGTCTTTTTCAGTCTTCTCTTTTACTTCCTTCTACATGGTTGAAGCACAAGCATTCCCCATTTCATGAACAGCTATAAAATAAAACCCCTTGTTTCAGCAACCTACACCCTAGTCAAAGTTGAAGTTTTCATGCACTCAGTTTAAAGTTAATGCCTTCGGGTCCGTTAACAATCTTCTCAGAGAGAAAGAGAGAGATCTGTTCATTCTGATCATTTGGGGTGTCAGAAACAGTCACATTCACATCTGGGTCTGAAGTTGTGAATTCAGCAACGTTCATCTGGTGCCACCAACAAAGTGATCCTTTGAATAAGGAGCCAAAAGGGTCTCTTAGGATCTCTCAAATCTGTTGAATTTCTCTGATTCTATGTTGCAGAAGGTGTGCAAGAGGCACAGAATCATGGCGGGTGCAAATGGTTTGTTTTATCCAGTTGTTGGGTTTGCATCGATCGTGTTGTTCATTTACATGTCTTTTGGGGACGTGAGGTTTGGTTTTGAGGAAGAAGCGGAATTGGCTTTTGTGGGGAGAAATGGGACTCAGTTTGTGGTGGATGGGAAGGCTTTCTACATTAATGGGTGGAACTCTTACTGGTTAATGGTGCAATCTGTGGATGAGTATTCCAGGCCAAGGGTACGTGAAATTCTGAAGGCTGGGGCCAAGATGGGGCTTACTGTGTGTAGAACTTGGGCCTTCAATGATGGTGACTACAATGCTCTTCAGAGTTTCCCTGGTGTGTTCAATGAACAAGCTTTCAAGGTAGTGTTATGTAGATTGTGGATTTTGTGCTTTTGTTGCGTGTTGTTCGTTGTATGTTGTCCCTCCTAGGATTTCTGGGTTTTTATTTTATTTTTTTGTCTTGATGTCTTTTTTTTTTTTTCTATGTTTGACTATGGATGCTGACATAGCTAGATTGTGATGAGTGTCCAGTAGTGGGGCGTTGGATATTTTGGTTTTTGTTTTTCTTTGATTTGTTTTTTGTTTTATGTCTTGCCTTTTCACTTACATTTTGTTCCTTTTCCCTGAAATTGAGCTTGTGGCTGGAGGCTTCCAAAACTAGGTTTGTGACTTTCTGTGTGTGATTAGTGTTCACGATTTGTGTGTAATTGCTGAGATTCATTGGGGGCTGGGACCAAACTTTGCACAATTTGTGGAAGGGACTTTTGAATTGTGACATGAGCATTGACGTGCTTGTTGTAGCTGAGCTGTATATTGTGGCCACGGTTACCATTGTTCTTGGAAAGTGATATAATATCATGGGTGCATTCGATACGCACTAAAGTACAATATAAGTAAAACAACACAGGATGAACACTTAAGTTATAAGACAACTTTTTATCCTATATTTTGTTTGGTAGACAATGGACAGCACAGCACAATTTATATTAATTATCTTAATATGACGACGGTGGTGGTGGGAGTGGCAGCTGTGGCAGTGGCGGCAGTGGCGGTAGCGGCGGTGATGACGGCGTTGGTGACGGCCACAATGGTGGTGGCAGTGATGACGTGGTGTTAAGTAGCGACAATGGCGACGGTGGCAATGGTAGTGGTAGAGGCGATGACAATGGTGGTGGCGATGTTGTTGTTGGTGTTGGCGATTGTGGTGGCGACACCGAGGAAGGTGGTGATGATGATGGTGGGGTACTTTGTAATTGGGACAAAAAATTGTCTCATGCTTGTTGAGTAACAAAAAATTGAGTTTTTGTCTTGTTCATTATCACTTGAGTTGTACTATCCTATAATCCTTTTTCACATCAAACATGAAACAATTATTTTGTGTTGTCTAGTACCATACTTTTTAACAAATCAAACAGACCCTGTATGTGGTTGGATACAGACAAAAAATGACAAACTACCTATGTGTGATCTGAGTCTTAGTAGAATAAAGTTGAAGATTGTATTTGTGTTGTTTGTTTGTATGCATCTACAATTGTGCTTATGATCAAAAGTGAAGTGTGCCAGACTCATGTTATTTCTCTTCCTCCTTACTCCATCCTTGATCAATCTATCACATGTGAAATTTTTCCAAAAATGGTGTGTTTCTGGCTGAAATCAGTTTATGATTGACATGCCAAAATTGAAAGTTTTATGTGTACTTACATTTTGAAAATTTTCAATACATGCTTTTTTAATATGGTAATTTAGAAGTTTATGATGATTGTCTTGGATATTTATGTCTTACTGTATCTACTCTATAAGTCATGCCTGATAGAAATAAAAAAAAAAAAATGCTTTATGTTGCATTACTGCTAATACTTTTTGTCCCTGGATTAAGCAAGTTGTTTGTCCTTTAGTGTTACTGTATGATGAATGTAAACCATCTTGAACTTTGGTTGGGTAACAGGCCTTGGACTATGTTATAGCAGAAGCAAGGCAACATGGAATTAGGCTGCTCCTTAGCTTAGTAAATAACTTGCAGGCATATGGTGGAAGACTCAATATGTCAAATGGGCATGGCAAGAAGGGGTAGGGTTAAGCTCATCTAATGATTCTTTCTTCTTTGATCCATCAATCCGTAGTTATTTCAAGAATTACATCAAGGTATGATATGCCTATCTTTTTACTGTCCGCCCCCCCCCCCCCCCCTTTTTTAATTTCTCCCTGTTTGGTGAGACACAGCTTTAGCGATAACACTTTATACTGATATGACTCTGATGCCTAAACTTAGTAGTTCAAACTTTTACTGTTTGTACTTGAAGAATTGTATAAGTATCCCAAACTTTTGATATTTCCACTTGAAGAATTGTATTAGTAGCCGATGATTCACTTGAAGAATTGGATAGAGGGTAAACAAAGTAGATGGCATATTAGTCTTTGCTGTCAGACTTGCTCTTAGCCTATGCCTTTTTTTTTTAATAAAAAAAGGTAGCATCCATTTCAAAATTGAGCCTGGTGATGGCATATTACATGCAACCTTGGTTGGAAGCAAAGGGTAAGATGACCCAATGCAAAACCTTCACCTTTTTTAAAAATGAACCTTATTTGACTATCTTTCTGTTTCATTTTGCATACTTAATTTGAAACGTATAAAGTGATTTACCTTTCTCTAGAGTTTAGACTGTGATCCATGACTCAAATAACACTGTTGGGCTCTATTAAAAGTGAAGTTTTCTATAAATATGTATTCATAGAGTAAGGTCTTTTTTTTTATCATTAAGATCAAACTTAAAAAAAGAAAATTAAAGAGAGGATTAATGATGAAATTATGGAATTTCTATATTGCATTATTGTCTTTTCCCCTTCATAACATACAATTGCTAGTTTTGCCATGCCCTTTGTTTTAATACATGACACTTCTATTTTCAGCTCATGTGGGTCAAAACAATGATTATCCATAGTCCCATTCCTACCCTTGGCTATCCTTCTTTTACTTTTTTTTGCTGGCCATTTCAATTTTAGCTGCATGTTTGCAGCCTCTGAGACTGGTCTTAAATAAATTAATTGTTTCCTTTCAATTTATCTACAGACTATCCTGACAAGGAAGAATACTATAACTGGAATTGAATATAGAAATGACCCCACCATTTTTGGTTGGGAATTGATTAATGAACCTCGGTGCATAACTGATCCTTCTGGTGACACTCTCCAAGTAAGTCCTGTACCTGTGCTTTTATTCCTTCAGATATTTATAGAAGTAGCATGCCCGAAGTATTAAGGACTAATTCAAAGTGGAAGCAAATACTTGACTAATTCAAATATCTCTATTATTTCCTCAATTTCTTTGTTTAATAAATTATTATGATCTCACATGATCTGTGCTTTTATAACAATTCCCTCTCCACCATGCAAGCTTGCCCATTTCCTGAAGGGCTTGGCTGAATTTTAGCCATTATTTCTGATGCTCATTCTGATATTGTTCTTTTTAAACCCCATTTCGGAAATATATGTGAAAAATGGATAATACTTGAAAGTTGAAACCTTTCAAAAGTATTTAAATGTAACTGGATTTTTACTTTTACTGTTCCATCTAAATTCATTGAAAAGTAAACAAGGCGAAAAATTACAGGATATCAGTATCCCCTTCCTTTTGCTGAGTTCAGAAGGGAAAGAAAACAATAGTGGTGTCACTACTTTTTATGTAGGTATATCCAAGTATAGTTGTATACGGTTTACTTATTTGTCACAAAACTGCAGGATTGGATAGAGGAAATGTCAGCTTTTGTCAAATTGATCGACAAGCGCCATCTTGTGACTGTTGGACTTGAAGGTTTTTATGGTCCTAATGACCCAAAAAGGTTGACTGTTAACCCTGAGGAGTGGGCATCTAGACTTGGATCCGACTTCATAAGGAACTCCAAAATCTCAAATATTGACTTCACCTCTGTCCATATCTATCCTGATCACTGGTAAGCATTGTGTAACTGCTATATGCCTATATCTGTAGTTTTGAATTTTCTTAAGACTTTTAAAAAAGGGAATTAAACTCAAGAAGTTCCAGAGAACTCTGACCTGCAGAATGGAAGGTTTTCTGTTCTGAGCTTGCTCATGTTTTTGTCTTGAAGTAATCAACTATCTCAGCAATAATTTGTTTGAAATTTGCACCCAAGACCTTTTAGATGTTTCGATTTTTATTCAGGAGTACACATCCCAATTCTTATGATAATTTCTATAGCGTATTCTTTTGGATTATGTCCTTTATTTAACTTTTTTTTTTAATTAAAAACCTTTGCACAGGTTTCATGAGCAAGTATTTGAAGGCTATATGAAATTTGTGTCCAAGTGGATGCTTTCTCACATTGAAGATGGTGATAAGATATTGAACAAGCCCGTCTTGTTCTCTGAATATGGATTATCAGACATAAATTTTACTATGACTGAACGAAAAACAATGTATAAAACAATTTTAGACATATCCTACAAATCTGCAAAGAAAAACAGGTCTGGAGCAGGTGCTCTAGTTTGGCAATTCTTAGTTGGAGGAATGAAGGAGTTTACTGATGATTTTGGGATCAACCCATGGGAAAGGACACCAATCCCTTCACTATTTGTTGAACAATCATGCCGATTAGTCAAGGCCAAGGGATGGCCTCACAAGGACACAAGTTTTAAACAATTTTGTTAGAAAAAAGATATGGAAATAAAAGCCCTTGATTTGAATATATGGATTCTTTTATGGTTTAAGACTGCTAATAGTTTTGTATAAGGTGCTCCTGTTTTCATCATCAGTGCTAAAGTTGGGTTAGTGGCGTATATATATAGTGGTAACATAGATTAGGTATTATTATAAACAGTTATTTTAAAGCTTGTAATCCACATGATCAGAATCCACCATTAAGTCTTTTAAGATGTGAGGGAATTTTTTTTCAAGTAATATAAGTAATATGATTAAGTCCAACTTGCCCCATTGACTGTACGTGGAGAATTATCTAATCATTAATCACTTGCTATCTGCTATGGGTTCACCCTGTCAATTGTCTTCGACTTTCGTGAGAATTTCTTAAAGCTCATTTTAATTTCAATACTCAGATACCTTCACTTCACCCGAATCTTAAACATGATATATAACCTTATAACTAGAAATGGATGTTACTTCAATCACTGTCTAGTTGCCTAGCGGAGTGTTTTGTTAATCATTTGGCTAATCCTAGTTATCTGTGTCTACACAAGTAATTGAACTACAGCATAACACAAAATAGCACTGTACATTTTAGATATAAAACATATTATGAGCCTCTAACAGAATGATCAAGATAACAATCTTTGTTATCCGTTCTCTTAGATTGAAGTTCAATCTCAGCTAGGCATATAGGCGCTGTCCACTTCTCCACTTCAATATCTCTCAAGACCCCACTCTTGTTTTATTATTTGAGAAAATTATACTTAGATCTCCTAAAGTTTTATTAAATTTCTCTTAATATTTCTCATTTTTCCATTTTTGTATTAACTTTTCTTAATTGTTTAAAAAATATTATACTGACACTCTTTAATTGTTTGAAAAACATTATCGTGTACCCTATAAGAGAAGTTGCTATAAACATTAAAAAAACAAGAAATTATGTACAATCTCAAGAAACTTCAGAAATATTAGTATAATTTACTCTTATTATTTTTTAATTTAATATTTAATCAATAGCATTTTAGGCACATAAGTCGTAACAGTTTCTTACCGGTTTTGTTCATACTATTTACTTTAGCAGCTCTGTTTGTCAGTACCACATAAGCACTCATCTAGAAGGTTTAGGGGTTCCCTGCTTGTCAAACATTATAGAAAGATATCATAGAGCTTATCTCCAACTACGCAAAATATTCTTCTAGAACCAGGTAACATTTAGTTTCAATTTGCTACTATTGTGTTATCTTCTCTAGGTAGTTCAGTTTATTTCAACTAACCAAATAAGAGAATTAGAAATCACCGCTTAGCCGAGTCCAATTACAAACAATATATATAGAAATCAAGTTACTCTATTCAATAACTCTTGGTATAGATTAAATTTCAACAATTCAACCATTGAATATTTTGATATTATACATATCAAATTTTAAATAAATCAGACGTTTGTAACTAATTAATCTTATAGTTGATATTTACTAATAATTTAGAAGATACATTATCCATTAATTTGAATTTATGTAATAAAGTATCAAATAGCTTTTCAAATTTTATAAAAATTTATAAACTTGATCTATTCAATAAAATCTTTTAATTCAACGGTTAAATCATTAAAATTTAATCTATACCAAGAATTATTGAATAAAATAACTCAACCAAGAATTATTCTTGAAATAACTTAATCCCCAACCATATATATATATATATACTTGTCAGAAAACCTAGCATATCGAATAGATCATGTTTTTTTTATAGTTTCAGTAGAAAAAGAAGGGAAAAAAAGAATAAGAAACTACTAACATGTTTAGTTCAGCTTAAATTTAGCTAATTAATTATTTTTCCAAAAATATATCAGGAAGATGAAAGAAATAAACGATTACTTTTCCTTAATGAAACATGCACTTTATCTTCATCGATGGAAATAAGCTAAGAAATCTGAATCATGGTACTACCTATCACTCTGCGGGACAATGAACCGTTTTCAGCCAGGGATGTAACAGCACACATAATCAGAGGATCACCGGCCAAAACTAATTTCAAAAAACGTGAAAATTAACTAATTACAATAATAAATGAGCATCAAAGGAAAGCAAAAAAATAATCTCCCCTATCCACCGAACAGAAACAAAATATAATCACAGCCACCAACTCAACAACAGCCCTCACACACCCAGATGAAAATTTGGAAAACAAAGAAATTTGGTCTCTCGTCTTCTATGGCCCTCTCTACATATCTTTCCAGCGTCAATCCTGCAAAACATATTACTGATCTATTAGCTAAAAGGAGAAATACACATAGGGTAGCCGCTAATTAATTCAGTCAAGTGAAAGGTTCAAAGGACGCAAAACACCAAAGGTTACAGAAAGCCAGTGTAGCCACAGGTACACATGCATGAAAGGCACCAGAAAACACGAATCAGATAAAATCCTTTAGATAACACGAAGCAATTATGGTCAAGAGACAAATAATGGGATAAATCACAAATATAGTCATTGAGAAAAGGATAATGGATCAGCTGCAGTTGTATTTTCGACAGCACCTCCTGCAGCTATAACCCAAGGGCTGAATTTTTTTTTGCACATTTTTTTTTAATATTTTAACATAAAACAAAAAAATAAACCAAGGGTGAGGTCGTTATGATCCTGTGAAACGACAGCCAAGGTTCAGTGAAATTGGTGTAAGAGGATTAATTCACACAAGGCACAAAAGCATCCAGAAAAAATAGAGAAATAACCATCAACTTACAATAAAATAGTTTGTCCCTACATGGTATATCTTTATTTTATATTCTTTTTGGTGTAAATATATTTTTAGGCCCTGTTTAGATAAAAACTTTTCCATAAGTTTTTATAAGAGAAAAAAATAAGAAAGTAAAATGATTTGAACTTTTTTCATAAGCTAAAATCAACTTATGCACTTAGTTATTATAAAATTTCTTTCATTTATCTTCTCCAAAACATGAGATGCATTAAGTTGATTTTAGCTTATGAGAATAACTCAATTCATTTCGCTTACTTATTTTCTTTTCCTATAAGTGTTTATCAAAAAGTTATTCAAATAGGACTTTAGTTTATTAAAGCAGGTGCTTCATTAGAAACATGGTATCGTCCCATTAGGGACTTCATATGATATCACAGGCATGAAATCACAAGTCATACATATAAAGTTATGGCCGCATGGGATAGTCTTAGTCATGAGAAACCGCAATAGCTCAAACAAATAGCAGTACGTTCACAAAATACATCAACTTATGGTGTCAGGATATAGAATAAAGGGAATTAGAGTAGTTACTAATTAGAGGGATATCTTGGGCCAGGCCCATCATATCTATAAATAGGAGGATACTAGGGTAGAGGGGAGGCATTCAGATTAGTAAACATTTGTGGGAATAGAGCAGTGACTCTGTTGTAAAAGGGGAAACCCTTGGAGGAGAGATTTCTCTCCTATTCCTTGTTCTTTTCATCCTATTCAATAAAATCTTTCTTTTCTTTTTTCATTTCAATTCTTGGTTCCTAACATATGGTGATCCCAATATTAATGCAGCGTAGCTTAAGCCAGCTCAAATATCACACACACAAACAATATCTCAGGTCTAGCTCCATCAACACCATAATGTAGAAAGCACTCAAACCCTACAAGACAGGCAACACAGCAGAATGAAACATCTCGAACACTGCAAGAGAGATAACAGAATGAGCTTTGTGGGAAGATAAAACAGAGATTAGACGACTGGAATGTCACATGACCAACGAGAACTTACACAGCTGGAAAGATGCAAAGCAGGAGAAGGAGACACCACTAGAGATATAGTGGATAAGAAATTTCTTGGCATGCAATCATATGAACAAGGCCCATACCTCTCCAACTTTATCAAAAACATAATTTGGAAGCTTCAAATATCCAAATAAATAAAAAGAACCCTCCAATTTGAATTCAGCATCCTCCCCTCCCCCCCTCTCCAACACACACAAAAAAACAAAAAAAAAGAAAAAGAAAATCAAGAATACAGTACAAAAACAGAACCAAACAGACCCAACTCAAGTTGTGATTGCTATTAAGGAAAAAAGGTAAATAGCACTGGCTGTACTAAATAATCTCAACGTTTATAGGCATATTAGAACTTGACAGGAAAGTAACATACAATATTATAAAAGGTCTTTAATTAAATCATAAATACCTTAAGATTCCATAAACAATTGGGCAAACAATTTCTTGTGGAAATTACAATGAAATCATAAAAATTAAACAACATTATAATTGAGCCTTGTGTGCCCACATTAATCCCCATTTCCTTTTCTGTTGAGGAGAAACCTTGTCCTTGTGTTTTAAGGCTGATTCTGAAATTTTAGTTCCATGTAAACAGAACATATGTTCAGTTATACAAATGCAAAATCAAATCCAAACCAGGAAAATAAACAAAACTTATAAAATGCATTCTATTTCAAGCACGATGACATTTTAAAAAAGTCAGTAATTGCATGAAAATCATCACCAAATACATAATCATAAAAAGACACCAATCAATATCCATATCAATAGCACCTGACCAGCTAAATACCAAACCCAAGACAGAAATTCACAAAAAAATGGGTGTCAAGGGTTCATGTCACCACAATGTGAGGTGTAGGAGTCATTGTCTGCACTTCATTTAACATGGAAGGAAAAAGTGAATTGAATGTTCATGTTACAATCGTGACGAGGAAATTCATTGCCTGATTAATCATGCATGCAATTATGTCTTTATGAGAACTGAACATTTCCCCAAGTGCATGACACAGAATATATTAGTCACACAAGGGAAGAAAAACAGGAACAAAAGGGGTGCAAATTTGTTAGCTCAACAGCAACCTTGTCTTGTTAATCTTGTCTTATCACCAAATGATTAACTCAAGGACATACAAAAAACAATTACACCTAAAACACTAAATTCAAACACTACCAAGTCTAAAATCCACTAAAAATATGAATAGAAATTACCTCAATTCACAGTCAACTCTGTGATTTTTTCCCTGTAAGAATCTGGAATATCCGGAGGCCCCTGCTGAATGCTTCATTAAAAAGAATTCTGGTTTGCATATTCTGAAATCCAGGCAACCATGATAGTAGTGCCACAGGGACCATAACAATGACTCCAAACATTATATCATATAGACGAGCCACTGAAACAACACCATCCCAAATGATAGTGGACTGCAAAAATGGCCGGAATACTTGGCCAATCAATATCAGGCCCCAGCCCGTGGGAATGAATGCCAACAGGCTAGTAAAAATATCCATGAATTTGAATTGAGTGAATTCCAGTAGACCAACAATCACAAGTATTGCAAGAATTGTGACAAGGAACTGGACCAGTCGATAATAGATATGCTCTTTGGCTGCATATTTGTTCCGGGCATACACTACCACCGCGTAAATCCCAGATACAACAAACACATAAATCCAAGATAGCAAGTAAACAGCAATACTGGTACTTTGATCAGAAATGCCTAGCTGATAGACAATTCCATACTGGAAAAAGAAGAACCGAAGGTCTAAGATTATCTCCAAAAGCTTTCCCCAAAGGCCAGTAACCTTTAGATGATCCTGCTCTTCGTACCACCACCTTTCCCAGCTCTGTTCAGCTTTAGCAAACACACTTCCACTGTACCAAATCCAGTTCATAAAGTCATCAAAGTCATAAACAGTTTTTAACCAATCAAATCCAGAAGGATTGAACACAAATGGCGTCAAAATCCATGATACAACTAAGAACCAACTAGTGATGGTCAAGGCTATATAAACAAATGTGTCAGTCGCTACAGGACTATGTGATGCATAAATTACAAGTATTAGCCCCAATTCAATTGCTTTCACAAAATGGCTACGGGCAAAGAGTCGATAGATTTCAGCAAATCTCTTGTGCTCTACAACAAAACCACGACCAGTAGCTCGATATTTTGCCCCACCATGCAGAACAGTCCGACCAAAGAAATGACTACGAGTGCCCATTGAGAATGTGTAAAAAACTGATGAAAGCTGGAGCTGCATTGTCAAGAAATCCCAGATAGCTAGAAGGAACCCATGCTCAAGGGAATTTTCTACAATCATTGGAAGGGCAGTGAAAAGTCCAAGTTGGATGATGAACTGCTGATTCAAGATGGTACCAAGTGCTTTATTGTTATTGCTGTTACTTTCCATTGCATTCTCAACACCACTGAGTGCAAGATATAGTCGACCCCACAAAAATGCATATACAGTCAGAATCACCATCATTGTGTTGAAGAAGAACCCCACAGTAGTGTAGAAGAATGACAGCATCCGGAAAAAATCCAGCCTATGACCCAATCTATACACATCTCTACTTAGGACTTGCTCCCCGTTTCCACTAGCAACCTTCGCTTCAAACATTGATACTTGATTCAACCCAACATCCCTTCCCTTTCCAACCTGAATGTATTCATGGTGAGTGACATTACCTCCCCGAAGAGTACAATTAAATCCAGCAAAGATGTCCTCGCTTATGTTGATCACTCGGGAAGCTTTACTGATACCACCTCGAGTCAAGAACCAAAACCTGTCAAACACATCTGGGTGACCATAATGCATTCTAACCTTCAAAGGATTTGCCAAAACCCTCTGTCCTAAGGTGACAAAACTCGTTTCCTGAGCTGACATGAACCAAGCAAGAGAGGAAACAGAACCAGTAAAAATGTGTTCCCTAACTCCCAAAATAGTGGGTTTACGGATACCATAGTAATGCCTGTATTCTTCCAAGAGATTTCGCATTTTAAGTGCCTCTTCAAAGTAGTTGTCCTGATTCATATCAATAGTCTGAACTGCATCACCACGGGTGAAGATGATGGCATGGTTTTGATTTTCTGGCTTTCCTTCCCCAAGTTTCAAGGGCCCAGGCAATTTTACGCGGTAAATTTCAACCTCCTTCTGCAACTGTTGATCATACTTAACAAGAACAGAGTAATACTCCTTCTCATCCCTTCCAGTTGTTTTCTCATCAACATACGCAACTCGAAGGGCCTCATTGTTTTGCATTAGATACAGAATTTCATCAGCATGAGGATCCTTTTTTTCCTTCTGGGTTCCATATATCTGGCAAGCAACCACATATGTGAATTTCATTAAAGCAGTCCCATACTCATGGCCTTTGAATAACAAACTGACTGAACTGCTTGCCCTACTTAAACTCTTAGAGGAAGGTGACCTTTTAGAGTTGAAATTGTCTAAATTATCTCGCCTCATTAAAACAAGTTCACGGGCACCTTCTCGAATATCCATTTCTGATGCAGAATCCAGAAAAGTCAACATCTTGAGGGCATGGTAGTAGTACATCATTCCTCTAACTGTTCGTGACAGTGTCTGGCCTCTGTAGGAAGCCCAGAGCCTCAAATCTCTAAGTTTGACAGTCCAAATATCACTGTCTTTTGTCATCCCCTCCCGACGCATCCTCTCCACAAAATTTTTCCACTCATCATCATATATAGTCTGCAAGTAGTACAGAATTGAAACCCCATCTTCATTCTCATTTCTGAGCTGTTCTTTGCTGTATAATACTTCTTCACTATAGTAAGGCGTTAGAACACTGAAAGCCATCATTTTCTCAACTTGGGGAGCATGGGGCATGTTCATAAAAAGTGAGTTACTGAAGAAAGCAATTCTCCGTCTAGCTTCTAAATTTACTGGGATGTTTTGCATTGAATCATTGGATGTAAGAATTGTGTACAAGCGCCGAACCTGCCGATGGAAGTTCTCATTGTTGGTGTCAGGCAACTGGATGGCATTCTCAAAAAGTAGACCTGTAGCAGGATTCTGTTGAGCCAAACCATCCTCCTTTAGCTGATCAGCATTTCTTTGCTCCTTGAAAAAGTCTCTGGTAGCAATCTCATAAAGGGCTTGAAGGGTATTCACCACTTGGTTAGGATCTTTCTTGGGCTTGTTTAATAACTGAACAAGTTTTATCAACTTGTGGTGGAGCTGAGGCAGTGCAGTTGTTTTGAACATTTTAGTGAACTTCTCAATCTCAAGAGAGTGATCAATTTCCTGAAACAGAACAGTCACAATAGAATGCTCTTCCGTGTTGGGTTTGATAATCTCAAGAAGCAAGTGCTTGACACTATCATAAGCTTCGATGACAGCACAGCGTCTGTACTCACTCTTGCATATCTTCCTATAAAGCCTCTTATCACTATCATCAACAAGTTCTTTGGCCTGACCGAGTGCCAACAGTAGCTCATTGCAGAGAAGAAAACATGGCCAGCGGATCACTCTGACATTCCAAGAGTTTTGTGGCAGCTCCAGCAACTCAAACTCTTTGTCAGATATAATATCCTCCTCCCTAAAAGACAGAATTATCTCATTCCATATCAAAGCAAACTTGTTGGCCTCGATCTGGTTAGACTCGAGCTTCTTAAATGGCCGACCAAGCCCATACCTGAGCTTCAGCCTGTGGATGGCATCCTTAAACTTACTCTTCAACGTTCCCCTTGTATTCAACAATTGCTCCTCTGGCATGAGATTAAACTGAATTGCACTGGCAAAAAACTGGAACCTCAATTTCAGCTGTTGCATATTTCGAATCTCACCCAAGTGAGCAAACAACCCCACAGCCGCCCCAACAAACGACGAGTATATCGAATACCAAATCTGTATATCCATCAGATAAATCAAAACAACCGGAAGCCACAACAACCCAACTGCAAACCGGTTGCTGTTATGAAAAAACTCATGCCATTCATACTCAACATTTTCAAGCCTCAACACTGCCTTTGTTGGAGCAATCATGGGTTTCACCTGCAAAAAGTAACTGAAGCAAAATTTCGTGGCCAGCACCACAACCCAGAACAACGAATACTTCACATTGTCCACAAGACCTTCCCTCAAACCACGCCCCACAAAGCTCCTGCTCTGAAACCACCACGACAACATGTAGAAAACCCTCCAATTCGTGTTCTCGATAAAATTCCTAATCCAAGGAATGATAAAAAGAGCCACCGCCAGAAGCTCTGGAATGATGAACACAAACACAACCTCCAGAAAGTTCACCACCCGCCTATCTGCGGCCGGCGACCACCTCCTATCCTGGTTCCTCTGCGTCCATATCCTCCCATAAAACACCCCAAACACAATAATCCACCCAGCAGCCACAACACACTTCAGCACCATCCTCACTCCAAGCCCCATCGTCTCCCTGGACACCAACCTATACTGCATCCCCACATCAAGCAAACTCTGCAGAAACCTCAAACCACTCCAGGTGAAAAAAATGGTCAAAACCCTAACCTGCACAGTCCTCTCCTCCAAAGCCTGCCAAGGGTAAGTCCTCCCCTCCCAAGCCACAATAATCGCCGCCTGAAGAAACAATATCAACATCACCCAAAGCCTATCAAAACTCCTAAACAAATTCCAAAACGACCTCTGCTCCACAAACCCAGTCTTCCCCACATGCTTTCCCCCACCAGCGGTAACAAAGAAATTACTCCCAACATCAAGAGGCCACTTCAGCTTCTCAAAACACCTCTTACTCCAAAAATACTCGTTAATATCGTCATAGTTCCTCCAAGCACTGTGAGGCGCGGTCCCATTCCTACTACTCTCAACCTCGCGCTTAACAGTCTCGTAAATAGGCCTCACGACAAAGTTCAAAAACGCGTTCTCACCGTAAATCGACGGCATCACCGGCTGCCCCGTGTTCTCGTCGATGAAATCCTCCAAGATTCGGTTCAACTCGTTCGCCATGTTGTGGAAGATGTAGCAGATGCACTCCGGCATGAAGCGCAGATTCGCCGCCTCGCCCCAGATCAGGAGGTAGAGCGACACGTAGAGGAGCTCGCGACGGAGGTCGGCGTCGCCGCGGCGGTGGTCGGAGATCCAGATGTTGGACTTCTTCCCGAGGTACGAGCACCACGCGGTGTAGTTCTTCAGCAGCTTCTTGCGGAAGCGCCGGAGCACGCCGGCGTCCAGCGTGTCGATGTTGTCCGGCGGCGGCGTGAGGCGCATCTGAGCGTTCGCGAGGTGGAGCACCAAGTGCTCGCGCTGGTTGCGAACGTTGTCGCGCTGGAAGCCGAAGAAGAGCGCCACCCAGTCGAGGAGGTCCATGGTCGGCCGCCATTGCCCGAACGGCGGCCGCCGGAGGTCGCCGACGGCGCGGAGAGCCGCCACGGCCGCGCGGACCTCCGGGAAGCGGAGGGAAGGGTGGTCCGCGAGGAGGTTGTGCACCGGGATGATGTTGAAAGGCTCGTCGTCGCGGCCGCCGGGAGTGGTGGCCGCCGGCGGAGGGTGACGGTGGCCGAGACTCATAGCATCGGAATCGGAACCCTAGAAGGTTGTATTGCAACTATAATAGTACTATGCAGGAACGGTTGTTGAAGTTGAAGAAGGTGCTAAAAGTGTGAGGGAGTTAGTTACAGAGAGAGAAAGAAAGAAGAGAGAGACAGAGAGAGTGTGGTGAATGGTGATGGTGGCTAACGTGCGCACTGTTGAAAAAACTGAGAGAGGAAGAAGAAAGGGCGCGTTAGCGCGTTAAGAGCGTGTTAGCGAGTTGAGATATTTTTTATTTTTGTTTTATTTTAATTAATTTAATTAACTACTTAATTAATTAAACCGATGAAATTTTCTGGTAACCTTCCACTCACCTTCTTTGTCTGTTCGTTTCCTTTTCAATTTTCATTGTCGTGGTCAATTTCATGGATTGAGATTCGTGAGTTTGAAAAAACAAACCAACTGACCATCCTATCTCCTCTATTGATAGCATCGTTATCATAGAACTCGAGCATCAGAGTTTAGATTATAAGTCCATAAGCCTGGCTCATTCCCATAGCAAGAAGGAGAGGTTTTTCCGGGATTAAATGACTATTGACTATTGAATTAAATCGAATTATATATGGGAAAAATTAAAAGGAATAAAATTTTACGATGACGTGATCCTGTGAGAATATCCTTTCCTGGCATGTGTAAGAATTAGCGTCTTATATGGTAAAGTAGATAAGATAATTTAGACCGTACCAAACATTTTTATGGACAAAAACGAAGAGAGTAGACATTTGTGATCCTACGTTACGGTAAACATTAAGTTATGTTTTAAAAATTGAATTAAAAATTATGCTAACAAGATCAACTTGTTGCGGTTCAATCAGCTTAACGGATTAAATACAGGATTTAATTTATATATCTTGTAATACTTTCATTTAATTACAAATGATCATATACAATAAATTTGATTCAGCAAAAAAATACAATAAATTTATTAATTTTTACAATAATCATCTTAAAAATCATCTGATAATAATTTTTTATTGATTGATAGTATAAAAATATTTATATTTAAAATACATTTCAAATAAATTCTTAAATATATATAATTAAAATAGTAAATTTATGTCACAAACATATTTAATTTGTGTTTCAACTTATTCAACTAAATTGCCTTATTCTATTTTTTTTAGCAATAATATTAGTCTAGGTATTTTTTAATGTTTATTTTTAAGTTGAATAAAATTAATTTTAATTTATTAAACATAATTAAAATATATGTTTAACTTAATTTGAGTCACAATATTTTTTTTATTAAAACTCATATATGGTGGGAGAAATTGATTTTATAAATAAAGTAAACATCTTGAATTTACCGTTCAAATACATGTGCACGGAGCATGCCAACCTTTAAATATTCTTTTTCCTTTTTTAGAATAACCTTTACATATTCTTAAAATATATTCAAAACATGACTTTTAAGTTTTGTGAAGTGGAATCCACAATGATTAATTTGATGGAGCCATTTCTCTCGTTGGCAATAAAGCGATACAATGAGTTTGCTCGTGATTTTGTTGGCTTAAACACCGTAAATTATATGCATTAAAGTTAAATACACCGAAATAACGTGGGACGCCAGCAGGTTCGAAACCCCCCGTATTGGATGGATTAAGGTGAATTGTCATGTAAGCTTTGTTGGTCCAAATACAACAGCATAATGTGGAGGTATTTTTCCAATGTTTTTTAAAACCGGACCGTCATTGAACCGGTCAAGACACTGATTCAAGGTCAATGGTTTCAACCGAGTTGAACCGTGGCGAACCGGTATTAATAAAATAATAATAATAATAATTAATATACATAAAAAATTAAAAAAATATAAACAACTTTATAATATTAAAAAACTAAAATAAAATATAATTTTATAGGTTCTTAACATATACAATACCTAAAAAAGTTCAAATTAAAAATGTCATAATACTTAAATCTAAGTTTTAATAATACACATCAATATTTATTAATAAAAACAAGTTTATATTTAGAAAAAAAAAAAATGACAATATTTAGGTTGATTTTTATTTCTTTAAAGAAAAATATTAAAATAATATTTATTAGACTTTTTTACTGAACCGCTACCAAACCGGTTTTTCACCGGTTTTTGACCGGTTGTATTAGAGAGATTATATGAGAAAATTTATTATTGTTTTTGCTATCAAATTAATAGAGGTGGTTATGAGTCTGGTCAATTTGGATTGATTTGGACTCAAATTAAACATTATCTTAAATAATTTTACAGTAATTTCTATAAAAAATAATAATCTTATTATATATAATAATTTATAATTAAATTACAATATAAAATGTTTATAATGTAAGTACATTTAATTGAAATCAACAATACATTATGTTTTTGAGAAAGGGAAACAAATTATCTTTCCTTCTTTTGCGTTAGATCTTGTTGGGTACGGTGTATCCGAGTTAGAAAGGAGAAAAAAAAAAGTAAGATTCTCAATCAATGGTCAACAACAATGAAAGTTTGTGTGTCCTTTCTCCGATATCAAGGATTCTCCACTCTTTGATGCTCTTTTTTCTTTTACTAAACAATAGTATTCCTATTTTAAAATTAGACAATTAATAAAGATAATTGAGAAATATATTTAAATTAAATTTAATTATAAAGTATATTAAAATATATAATTTTTATTAAAAATTGTTTCCCAATGTTAAAATAAACTGGAACTAAATAATTTGAAGCACCGCTTTTTTATAATAATCAAGAAATAATTAATTCAATTTTTCTATTATCTTGAAATGGACAAATTGTATTGTACTCGACGGGGAACACAACTACAGATTCAAGAATTTTTAGTAGCGGCAATTAAAAAAAGGGAAGAAAAGTGAAGGGATAACGTAACGTGCAATGTAGACGTCAGAGGCAAATGTAGGGGCACGCTACGCGCTTGTTTCGTTTGAAAATAGAAGCTCTGAAGCAGACATAAACAAGGGCATTAAGTCATCAAAAAAAAAAAACAAGGGAATTAATTTTGAAGAGAAACGGTAATAACACTTTTTTCCAATATACTCTTTTTAATATATTTTTTATTATTAACTAAATTTATTAAAATTACAAAATTACATAAATTTCACTCTTTATTTAATTAATCTCACATATAATTTTATAAATTTTAATAAATTTTAATTAATAAAAAATATGTTAAAATAAAAATATTAAAAAATGTGTTGTTAACCCTCTTAAAACAAGATGGCGGGATTACCGGCACGTCATTTTCTGGTCGATGGTACAGTTGCGAACTGGGCCAACGGTGGGGTGGACCCACTAGATTGGACCATAACAGTGTGGAGCCAGTACTAGACTTCCATCGAAGCAGATCCAGTCTTCCTCTAGTCTTAATGGTTAAGAAAATTTTAATTAATGGTTAAGAAAATTAATTCAAAGAAAATAAAAGGAATAAAAACAAACAGTAAACTAATAATCTAAAAATAATTAAGGCTTGTCTCTTAAATTTGGGATAAGTTTGTTTTTAGTCCACTAAATTTAAAATTAATATTTTTATTCTTTGTAATTTGAAAAAAAAATGTTTTAATTATTTAGAACCACTTACAGCATTATTGACAGGAACAAATTAAATTAGTTGTGTAATATCAACTGAGTTTGGTATGATGTTTTCACTAATAAGAACACTAATAGCTGGGTTTTGTGTGACAGATTTAATAGTAGGTGAGTTTTGTATGATAGAGTTACTAACGATATTTGGACAGAGAGACTAAAACATTTTTTTTCAAATTACAGTTATTAAAAAGATTAATTTTAAATTTGGAGAACCAACAACAAACTTATCTCAAATTTGAAGAACTAAATATTTAAGCCAATAATTAATTATATTTATGATAAAATAATTTATTTGACTAAATATTTTTATTCCCTAAATAATCAACTACACAATAGTTATGTAAATAATCAAAAAAACTAATTAATACATTGTAAGGTGAAGTATTAATAGATAAGAATATTATTAAAAATAATTAATACTTTCTTAATATTTTAAAATAATAAATTATAAAATGAGACCGTGTGAGTGATATTTTCAAATACATGAAAATAAAATCTTAAATTTAATTAAAATGAATTAACTATCATTTAATTATAAATTTTCATACATAATAAATTTTTTAATTTTATAATAACTATTTCAAAAGATATATTTAAGATAATTTTTAATTAATAAATATTATAAAAAAAATTATCACAATAACGTACTAAAACTGAACTCTAAATTCTTTCATACTAAAATTTTGCTTAAAGAAATTATATATAAGTTTTGTCTTTATATCGACAAAATCTAAATAAATGAAACTCTAAAAAATTTCTCTCAATATAAAGTAGAATAGCTACTCTGTCAAAAAAAAATTAGAATAGTCATCTAAAAATGAGAACATTTTTAGGAGATATTTTTCAACGAGGACATTTTTAAATTTTTATTTCTTTAAATTTATCCTTTTTATCTTTATTTTTAAATTAAATTTACATATTTTCTTAAAATAAATTATCAATAATTAAAAAAATCTTGTATCACAATATAAGTATTTCATCATAAATCTAAAATATAATTTATATGTTTAATTAATTGCTAAACACTGTCAGTGTAAAAAAATTTACATCGTCAACCAATCGAAAATCAATTTTAGTGTGACTTTTAAGGTAGTTATTATCAAAGTCAACAAACTTACCATACATGGTGGTGTGATTGGATGACAATGTAAAATTGCAAGTACATAGCCTATTTTCTCATGATTAAAAATACTTATTTATTACAAAATTTAATTACAATACAATTTATATACTCAAAAGTATTTATTTATTATAAATTTTAGTTATATAACATATACATTTATTTTGTACAATGCACAAGCTAAAATACTAGTTAATAAAAAATATATATATATAATTTTTACATATAAGATTTTGTAGTTAAGATTTTTCTCCTTCCACGTACTCTTTATCTACCTTTATATTAGAAACTTAATTTTTAAGTTCTAATGTTACAAAAAGTAAATAATCTCTATATAAATTTTCTTCTTCATGTAATTATGTGTTTCTTTTTCATATCTTATGAATATTTACATTAAATTAAACCAATATTTTTCTTTAATTAATTATCTAATTGCAAATTTAATTTACTTAATTTTTTTAATTAATAATTAATATTGATTTTTTATTAATATTAAATATGATGAAATATTTACATATTGCTATCAAAATAATATTTTATTAATTAAATAATTTTTAATGAAAAATTTAATTATTTGTATTTTTTAATTTATATTTTTAATTATTAGCAAAAGAATCTTTTAAAATTTTTTATATTTCATGTATATTTACAAATACTCATATAATGCACAAAATAATTATTTGATAAAGAAAATAGTATATATATAAAAAATAAGATTCACATAATTTAATTAATAAAAAAGTATTGAATTGACATATTAAAAAACGTATTGTTAAAAGTGATTAGGATTAAATTAGTAATGAGGGGTTTTAGTAGTATATAACATGTTATACAAAAAAATTGTGACAAAAAGTGCTAAAAAGGGGAGGCACTCCTAATACTACCGAACAAGGCATTAATGGCATGCTGAGACTGTTAGCAGATTACATGTTATAAATTTAATCTCTATTGTCATCACTGCACAAAATAAAATGTTACTAATATTTCTTATAAAAAATATACAAAAAATAATTAGAGAAATGTTATCAACGTACACTTTTAAATGTATTATTTATTATTAGCTTATGTTTATTAGGTTTGACAAAATTGTGTAGGTTTTACTACCTTCTTTTTTAATGAATCTAATCTTATGATTTTATAATTTCTAATAGATTTTAACTAATAGTATAAATTGAGATCTAACTCTTCTAGAATAAACAACTTACATTAAAAGGTAAAGTAAGTAATATCAACCGTTAATAAGAAAATTAATTGTTAATATTACATGCACATTCATAACAAATTATGCATATAATAGAATATAAGATTATTTACTTTACCATTTCTCATTTTAGAGAAGGCAAATCCATATAAAGTATGTTATAAGGAATGTGTTACATAGTATATTTTAGTACTCTTCAAATGATTAATATGCACATTTATTTTGTTAAATGATTTAAATATGATATAATATTACGTAAACTTATAAAAAGAATAATAAGATGTGTTTTATATTTAAAACAATTTATCGATACTATGAAAAAATTATACTTGATATGTGTGATAGATCTTCACTAAGAACTACATAAATATAAGTCTTATATAATTTCTTGGTAAAATAAATAAATAAAATTTTATTTTAAATGTTTATTAAATTTGGGGATTTTATTTATCTCTGAGTGATCCTGTAAAACACGAAGATAACACAAGAAGCGGGGTTAAATTGTGTTATAGCAAATTTTTTGCAAAACCTTTTTAAAGACGTATCGTCTGAAAGATATAATCAAAGAGATTTTTCAAAACATTTTATAGGACAGACAAAAGCTGGAAGACAAACTGTAAAGCTCACAGGATTTATACTAGTTTGTCTCACCCTAGAGACTACGTCCAGTTCTTGGCAACAACCAAGTTCCACTAACTTTTTCAAGTTACAAGTATTCTTTCCACAAGCCTCTTTAGGCTCAACTCAAGTAGTCTTTTACTTGCCTCTCCCAGCAAAAACTCAAGTATTCTTTGAATCAAAGCCTATTTAGGCTTCCACCAATCTCGTCAAGAAAGAAAGGTTTACATGTGGGTTGCCTCATTGGGTTTACTGTCTTAACAGATGAATTTATAATGAAGTACAAAAAGAATTTTACAATCAGAAAATATACAAGAGCTTTTTCTTTTCTTAAAGAGTTATGATTTTTCAAAAACAGCAGCCACTATGACAACAACAACAACGACTTGAAATAGGCTTCTCCAAAAGTATCTGTTGAGTGCTTTGCATGGGATGGCCTTTGTCTGATGAAGAGAGTCGTTGGAGCATTAAATGCAACATTAAATGCCTTTCACCAACTTATCATATGATAAGATAAAGCAGTTTGCTTATCTTTTCTATTCTTGTACTCAATCTTGTAGCAGTTGTCATATCCACTTTCTCGTTCTGACATTCGCACACATATTTCTTCTTTTTCGTTGACTTTCCTCAAGAGTAGGTATGTAGGCTTTATATGTTTCAATGTAGTTTACGCTTAGATTGATGTGCAGATCATTTTAGAACGTTGTTATCGTTTGTAAGAATTGTTAATTACAAAATTTATCTAATCAAAAGATAAGATGATATTCATTTTAAAAACATCAGACGATTGCTTGCGAACGAATGATCAGACGATTATGTAAGGACATATATAATTTAACTATTTGTTATTATCAAACTATTTGAGGGTTGTAAATTCGTCCTTTGTCTTAATAGATCCATTATCTCTTTACCTTAAATTTTTTATTGTAAAAAAAAGATAAATTCCATTTTATATAAATAAAAAGAAAATGTGTCTCTAGGAATTAGAGACGATAATTAAATATAAAGTTAATGTGTGTGCATAAAAATTACTTATAATGAGTATGATTTTTCCTTCAAATGATTCTAAATTTACATATATGGATAATTACTCATAAAATCTTACAAGTATAGGTGCGGTATAGCTACAATAATAGTATAATACCCAACCCTTCTTTTATCTATATAAGAAATTTATTATATTTTATAATTTTACAATTAGAATTGAAAAGAATTTTAAATAGTTTTATATTAAAATAAATATGTTGCTAGTATTCCTCTTAATTTTTTTTATCATAAATGATAGTATCATAATATTATTCACGTTTCATATGCAATTTGGGAAAACAAAAAAAAGATTTCCTTTTCCTCTAGCACCCCTCAACTCTACTAGGGTTTTTTAGTGAAGGCACTTAAGAGTTATCCTAGTTTTCCCAATCTCATCCAATGTTATTAGACTTAGATCAGTCATCAACTGGATTAGAATATTAGGTTAATGAGTCATTGGTCAAACCAACAAGTCATAAATTGAATCGCATGAATTAATATATATTAAAAAAAATTCCAAAAAATTTATAACTTGTAAATTTATACTTATTAATCTATAAGGATTTAATTTTTAACTTGTAAATTTCATACATATTATTTATTATTTCCATATTATTAAATAATTTTAAACTTGTTTAAAAGATCAAAATCAATAACATAACATAATATCATATCCATTCTTTTAAATATTATTAAATAAATATTATAACAAAATATATTTTTTTCTATTAATATGTTTTTGTTAGTAGATTAGAGACAAATAAGAATGACTTATCCCTTAGATAATAGGCTAATGGTTAGCTTTTTCTCACTATCATCAATGCAACCTATAGCTTTTGTTTAATTTTCCTTTAATTAAAAGTGGCAAATCATCAAGAACATTGCACCTTCTTTAGCTTCTTTTCCCACATTCTTTCTCTTCCTTTCCTTTCCCAAGTTCTTTCTTCCTCTTATAGTCACAACCTCAACCTCTTTCTCTACCTTGGTGCACTATAATCTCATGCTCTAAAAATACAATACAATTATTGATTAATTCCCAAATGAACATAACCAAGTTGTGGATGATGACATCAAGCCACAACTTTTTGAGCCTCAAACAATTAACAAGTGTGTGGACCAATGAAGGTGTGACAAAGGTGCATTGGTGAAGATGTAGCAAGAATAACTAAAAAAAGTTAGCTTGGAACCAGGTACTTAATTACATTTTGTTTTTGTGTGACCTTGGACTCTCAACTTCTTTATTTAGTTTTTTTTTAAGATGACTTGGTTGAGTCAATTCAAATGATATTAAGTTTCTTATGCTCGATCTAATAACCTACTCAGACCGACTATATGGTTGGTTTTCGATTCAATTGATTGATCCAAGTTAAGTCTAATAACATTAATAACATCATTAGATTTTTCGTCCAATCTCTTTTAGGTGATGTCTTAGTGTTGCATAGATTATAAAACATGAATGCATGGCAAAACTCATCATTCACACCGAATGAAGTTGAGGTTGTGATTTTGGATCAAGATGTGGTCCTATAAAAGGAAACCTCTCAAACTTATCATGGCTTGTAAGTTATGGACAACACACACTTTTAATGCTCATAAGCATTCAAATAAACAATGCTTTAGTCTTGGAAAAAAAGGTAGAAGTCTATGATCTCAAAAAAAAAAAAAAAACTTATCTTGTTCAAATTCAAAAGCAAAAGAGATATGGACCATGTGATAAAGAATTGGACTTGGAGTTTTGATAAGATATTATTGGTTCTAAAGGAGATATTAGGAGATGAAACCTTCTCAAATAATGTTGAAAAAAGCTTTTTCATTGGTTAGAGCTTATGACCTCCCACTAAATATGAGGTCAAATTCAATAATGTAAAAAATTGGCAATGCTTTATCGACAAAGATAAGAAGGAAGAGCAAACCATGGGATGTTTTGGCAAGTTTAAAGTCTTGTTAAACCCACAAAAACTTGAAAGTACAATGATTCAAAATAATGGTAAACTAATTAAGTTTTTCTTCAAATATGTAAGACTCTTTAATTTTTGTTTCTTATGTTAAAGGATTGGTCATTTGACGAAGGTACATGATGAGCATGGCAAAATATTCAAAGACATGAATGTACCTTGTCTCCTTTATGGATGGATTCAAAGATCACCATTGTCACGACCTAATTAAGATTGTGACTGATGCACAGATTATCATCCTAGCTTGGCAAGCCTTAAATATGCCTAATTTTATACTAAGAAGCAAACATAATATTAGTTTATTATGTCCATATGTCAAAAAAAATTTACCAAAATTACCACAAAGTCTCCCCTAAAATATGAACTTTTCAAAGTAATTTAAAGACCTATAAAATCATAAAAATACTAATTTAGACAATGCAAAGCCTTACATTGGCCACACAATTCTAATCAATTAATCAAACTACTACATACATAATACAATGTGATATAGCAATTTAAAGAAAATTACAATCATAGTTTAAAATAAAATAGGAGCAGGAAAATTCAATATCATTATGAGCCTTTAAGTATGAAAGGGGCCTACTAGGAACCTATGCCAGACTCTTAGTGAATGCACTTAATTTAAGACAAGCCTGATTATTTGAAATGAAATGGAGAGATAATGTGAATCACCACTTAGTAAGCAAATAATGGAGAATGTAACAAGCAAGACACAATAATATTCAAAATAATTATAGTTACAATATCAAAACTTGATTAACCAATCATGACATAAAAAACCATAAAGTTGAGGATTTTAAGTGGGGTATTACTCAAACCAAGCTACAATAGGCTCCACACCTGAGAGGGTTCTCTCACCCATGTCAAACACAGGTTCCCTTCTTGAAATGTCAATAATAGGCTCCTTACCTTACACTAACAATAATTGGTTCCTCACTTGAAAATATCAATAATAGGTTCCTACTTGAAAATACTAATAGTAGGGTCCTGCCTGAAAATATTAATAATAGACTCCTCGCCTATAAATAAGTCAAGGTGTATCAAGACTAACTCCATTCAACTAAAAACTAAACCATGTTCATGATAGACAGTATAAACCTACACTAGCTTCTATTAGTGAACAACTATGCTTTGTGGGCCAACTAAGTGTAATTAGTATTAATTAATCATGCTCAGGGTTATGAGAACCTCTATTGAAAAATTGACATTTTTTAGATAAAATAATATTATTTTATGTGATGTCAAGTGCAGGCTTTTTGAAGAGCAAGACTAAGGTAGAGCATGAGTCAGCACCAAATTAGAACACCATAGAAATGACCAAAATATCCTTCTACATATAAGATAAACACATAAGACAAAGAATCTCTAACTTCACATGCATGAAATAGAAATTTTACGAACAAGGTAATATGCTTTCTTATGCAAGATATGATACCTTTTGAATATGAATTTATTTTTTTTGGCCAAAATTTGAAATTCAATTTCCCATCTCTCCCCCCACATGTCATGCCCCATCTCCCTCTCATATTGGTGAAAATGTTCTTTTTACATTTTAATTAATAATCCTAGTTGTTTAACAATTTTAAAAATCATTAGAAACCATAGAGCAAGTGTGGAAAAGACTAAAAGGTTAGAAATAAAAAAGCATTTCCAAGAGCAAAGAATGAAGTGTTTATCAAAGTAATGGCCTAGACAATCCTAAAAAATGCTATGCATCGTCTTAAGTTACCAAATTCTTTATACCATAATATTAAGACTATGATTACCAATTTTTAGGAAGGAAAAAAAGGCAAGGAGAGGAAATTACATTAGTTGTCATGGAAGAGTTTGTGTAAAAAAGAGAGAGAAGGTGGAAATAGCATGATATTTTAGGAGGACCTATAAGCCTTTAATGAGCCTATTTTAAGGAAATAGTTCTAGAAACTTGAAGAACCAAGATTGCTTAATGTTTAAAGTCCCAAAAGTAATATATTTTCCAATAAGTAGGCATTATGGAGACAAAATCAAATTCTAATTGAGCTTTCCTTGGAGAAGTGTCATTGGGACAAGGGAGATTATTTTGGATGGAATAAGGTGGGTAATTGGTAATGAGGAATCACCTTGTGTCTAGCAAGATAACTAGCTACCATCCTAATTGGGTTTTAAAATGTGGATTACATGTTTTGTGCTCAATTACGACTAGGAGGTGGAACATGGACCTTGTTGACTCAATTTTTCTACAATTTAAAGGAACACAAATAACTCCCATGGATCATTTTTTTTTCTAGTGATGCTCTAATATGGCATTGGTCAAATATTGGTGATTACACTATAAATTAACCCATCATTCTATTACGGTGAAGAACTATTCCTCTAGTCGTGTGTCATTTGGTAATAATGACATAAATTTTTGGGGAAAAATTCTAAAAATTAAGGAGTCATTTGGTTTGTGAAAACATTTTTTTGTTTTCATTTTTTTATAAAACAAAACAAAAAAACAATAAAAAGTTATTTTTTTAATAATTTTTTTTATATTTTTTAAAAATATGAAAGTATAAACAAAGTGATATTTTTATAATTAAAAGTGAAAAATAAAAAATAAAAAATTATTCTTAAATTAAACAACACACGAATGTCCCAATAAAAATTATACTACTTGTATGATGATTATTTCATGATATTCTTCCTATGAGCAAAAGAGGTGTCCCACCATTGTTTAACAAATGCCTTTTTTATAAGCAAGAGATTGAGCTATGGATGCATATGTAATAAATTTGCCAAATTGCATCAATATGTTGGTTTGTTTCTCCTTTCTGATTGTGAACACAAGTGTTTAAATGATCTCAATCCTTGCTTCTAAAAATTTGAAAGCTCAATTAATCATTCAATTTTCCATATTTTTGCAACCATTTATTGGGAAATTTGGATGCTAAATATGACAAGATTTAGCTTGATGTATTATCGCACGAGATGGTTTTAGCCTCTGCAAATTATGTTCCTGTTTAGTTACGTTTTACTAATTTGTAAGACAAATATATTGTAAAATAGGGTTAAATAGTCCTCCAAAAATTTGGAAAAATTGGTTTCTGTCCTCAGAAGTTTTAGATGAATAAAGTCCCTCCAATATTAAAAATACCCAAGTTAATTCCCGATGCTAACTTTGTTAAATTTTTTTGTTACATGATGGCCACATCAGCGTCCTAGTCACCATTAATTTGTTGATGTGGCCATCCATGTCAACTATTGTGTCCAGATCAGATAAGTAACAATTTTTTTGAATAAAATTATTAAATAAATGAAAAAAAATGTTGCTAGCCCCATTTGTCGAATAAAACTTTTCCTCCCATCCTTAGTTATTTTGCAACGTAGTCTTTGAACCTTAAAACGCATTTTGTCCCCTTCCCTTGCCCCATTTCTTTCCTTTGTCTTTCCCCTTCTTTTTTGAATCACATGACAGAGGCGATGAAAAATCGAGCAATATAGTCGTCGAGGTCGAGGAGGTCAAATCCAACAAGGAAGGAAAAGGGCGTCTTCTTTATTCTCAATGACAACATTGTCTTCACTGGCTAGGTTGAGATTGTGTTGCTACAGAGATGCGTTGCTTCTTCTAAGATTAAATAATGTGATGAACCCTGGAAGTCTTTTCTAGAGGTGCCCAAATTGGGGTGTGAGTAATGACTTCCTTATCTTTTTAACTGACTTATGTTTTTCTTTTGCTTTTTTTTTTTCTAGATAAATTGTTCTCGACTTACTTAGGTTTTCCTTTTGGTTTTTTTTTCTCAGACATATAGGTGTTGTAATTACTTTTGTTGGTTTAGTGAAGATTTCGATCAATAAGTTAGAAGAAGTGATGATGAACTTGTAGGGGAGTCAAACGTGAGGTTCACAAAAAAGTTGTTGAGGAAGAATGCGAGCTTAAAATTGAAGTTGGATGCCGAAACGGAAAAAGGGAAAATTTGTATTTTATTTTTGGTCATTTCATGGGCAATGTCTATAGTATTATGTTTTACATTTGCACTTAAATGCCACTACAGGGCATAGGTTGGATGATTAGTGCACTTGGTAGTTGTAGGATGTGGTGCATTAGTGGTTTATTTTGTATTTATGGTTTGTTTATGTATTGATTGAATGTTGAGTTTGTTGCTACTAATGCAAGGTTGTGTTTACTTTGTACATTGGATTAATGTAGATGCAAGTATTTTATAGATTGCCATGGTTCTAGTGCATTTCAACTGTTTCCTCTAGTTGATATTGTTTGTGAAAATGATTGAATTTATTTTACATTAAAGTTTAGTAAAGCTCCCCCCCCCCCCCTCCAAAAAAAAGGAATCCAATCAGTCCAAATGTAATTAGTAAAGGCAAGAAAAAAAGAATTCACAACTTTCACCATCAAGTCATTTTAAAAGTTGTCAAATAGTTTAGTAAAGGCAAAAAAAAAAAAAAAAAAATCCAATCAGTCCAAACACACTATAGAAGGACAAAATAATAGGAATGCACAAGTTTCACAATCAAAAAGTACATGTTGTTCCATACAAGGGCAAAAAATAATCAGTCCCCACAAAAAATTAAACAAATGTTTGACCAATTCCATATGATATGATTTTACAAATAATCGATCCCCATATGAAACATTTTCGTATAAAAGCAAACGATTTTGTTGTTTACACTTGAAATCAGTACAATATCAAATGTTTACATTTCGAAAAACGAAAATAGAAACCAAAATTAAACCCCTTTGCAAATCATCACTTTTTTGCAATACAACCAACACAACAAAACCATTTGAAGTAAAAATTAAACCAACACAACAAAACCAATACTGAAAAACGAAAAGAGAAACCAAACATAAACACCTTTGCAAATAATTACCGTTTCACAATGCAACTAGTAGCGAGTATGAAGGGAAATAGAATAACTTACCTGACATCTTTACACCAGCTCAATTGCTATGCTTCTCACATGCTTCGATTCTTCGATGCAAAAGAAATTGAAAAGAGCTAGGGTTCTCAATTGTTGTTGTTGTTGCAAATAGTGACGAGTGAAGAAAATTCATTTAACCCTAACACTTACACAATTTTTTAAACCTTAAGCAAAATTACTAACACAATTTTTTATTAAAAAATTTGAATGGCCACTTCAGATTAAAAAAAAAAAAGTTCACTTGGAAGTTTATTTGGCATCATTTAAGAGAGTTAGCATAGGGATTTATATTGGATATTTCTAATATTTGAGGGACTATATTTAACTAAATTTTTTTTTTGAAGACTAAAACTAATTTCACCAAATTTTTGGAAGACCAAAAACATATTTAACCCTATAAAATATTATACTTAAATTAATTAAAATGATTAATCATCTCTCTATATAAATTAGGATAAATTTCTTGAATAGGAACGTTTTTAGGAATTATTTTTTAATGAGGACGTTGTTAGAACTTTTTCTTTAACGAGAGCATTTTTAAGATTTTTTCTTAATATCTTATTTCTTTTAATGTATCCTTTTCATCTTTATTTATAAATTAAATTTTAATATTTTTTTAAAATAAATTATCAATAATTAAAAATAATCTTATATCATAATATAAATTATTTATCATAAATCTAAAATATAATTTGTATGTTGAAAATATTTATTTATTACAAATTTTAATTTTAATATAATTTATATGTTCAAAAATATTTATTATAAATTTTAGTTATACAAAATAAATATTTATCTTATACATTATATGTTAAAATACTAGTCTATTCAAAAATAAGTATAGAAGTATCAAGCGACTAAGAGGACGTACATAAAGTTATTATCAAACCGCGAAAATTTAGGTACAGATACTTGTTTGAAATGCAATTCTAAAGACAAATATTGTGAATTTGTGATAGCTGACCAAAACTCCACTAATTATAATATCAAAAAAAACTCCACTAATTATCATCATGCACAAGAATTCACTAATGAGCAGGTGGTGAAAGAGCAATGCTATAATTATTATCATCATCATTATATTATTATTATTATTATTATTATTATTATATTCAAAGCAACGCCGGCAATGCATGATTCATCGCACAATATCCGCAAAAATTTCCAAAATCCAAATGGCATCGGGGCAGAGACTTTACTTCTCTCTCTTGACTGTGCACAGC
The DNA here is from genome assembly GCA_004329165.1 of Spatholobus suberectus. Taxonomy (NCBI): domain Eukaryota; kingdom Viridiplantae; phylum Streptophyta; class Magnoliopsida; order Fabales; family Fabaceae; genus Spatholobus; species Spatholobus suberectus. The sequence goes on from CM014731.1 coordinate 69,885,932, forward strand.
AGCACATGCACCTTTTGTTTCCGTCCACCCAATGGGTTAGGTTAAGTTCCTTGAAAGTATCAACCAAGGGGCGCAAAACAAGGAAGCTTCTAATAAATTGTTTTCACTCGTTTTTTCAAAAAGCAACCTAGTCCTTTGCTTCACCCATTATTTTTGTTCAAGGAAAAATAGAGAAAAAGATAAGGAAAAAAAATAAAAAGATTAAAACAGAAAATTGAATATATATATATTTAAAAATCTTAAAAGAAAAAGTTTTATTTTCTTCTCATCCATCGAATTGAAGCTTCCAACTATGACATTCAAAAAGTCCCAACATTTTCTCTCTCTCACTTTTGACTATTTTGTGTTTCTATTGAATTTTAAATTGACTTATGGGCATAAACTCTCCTATTTTCCTCCCGTTGCGGGCCCCCGCCGTGGGAGGTGGTTTCAAAACTCTATCTTCGTTGTAGTATCAAATGATAACTTTAAGTACTTTAATCCTTGTTTGGTAGGCGTGAAATGAGTGAGAAACAAGAGAAAAAGGTGAAAAATCAATAAGAAATAAATGTGTGTGGTTGTTTGGTAAGAAAAAAATAAGAGAGATGAGAAAAGGATCAAAGTGGAGTCTACAACTTGGGGAAATATGGAGGAGAGAGGTGTAGTTGAACAATTAGCGGCAGGTTTTTTTTTTTTGACGATTTTTTGTGTCATTTTTTGGTGATTTTTAACATTTTGTGGCAGTTTAAAACTGTCACAAAATCTAATAGTCAATTATCCAAAACCATGAACACATAATAGTCCACTATTGGCCTTGTGATCCGATTAAAATTTATTTTTTATTTATTTTTCTATTTTTCTCTTTTTTATTTCTCTTAAATCAAACACCTCTATTTCTACTCTCTCACCTATTTCATTTACCTATTTCTCTCTTCTTTATTTTCATTCACTTTATTTCTCGTCCATTTCTTTCTTTTCTACCACACATACCCTAAGAGATAAGTCTTTAACTTTCAACTAAAAAATAAACTGAATTTACCTAGAAATATCTCTGTCATAATCATATACACAAAGCTATGTTATACAAGTATGAGTATTGGTACAATGCAATATATAAATATGATATTTTTTAAAAAAAGATTAGGATATGGCAGTGGTAATATATATTAAGTTAACTATGATTATACATATTACTTATACTTGATTAATTTGTCTTTCTTTTTTTATTTTTTTATATATTAGATATTTATATTGATTCATCATCATTACTATATTACTATTGATTTTTAATCTCTTGTAAAATTTATTGAAAAGACATTATTGTAACTCAATTAAAATAATATTATATTTAAGTTATAATAATTCCGTTATTATCCAAACCAAAAACATATATAAGATGTTTGAAGATAAAATGGCTAAATTCTAACACGGAGGTGATCGTATTATATGCATATCGATATCTGATACAATTACAAGTATGATATAACAACTACAAGTATGATATAAATATATCGTTGATATTAAAATATCCGTGCATCAGAGAGAGGAAAAGTGTGATTTAAATAGCACTAAATAGAATTAGAAATCAAATATTATCCTAACTCCTATTGTGTAGGTTTCAAAGTTTACTTGTATGACTACACTTTTTTATTTGCGCGTGTATAACTGCACTTACCTTGGACATCGGAATTTTTGTGTATCGCTGGTGTACAAGAGAACAGTATCCTCAGATAAATTATTAAAAATAATGAACGATTAAGGTGATTTAAATGTTAATTAGTTTGTATTTGTATTTCGGAAAATTTTACGGTGAACTATTAAATAGGTGGTCCACCGATGAATCATTAATTTAAACCGTTAGATATATAAATAAAAAAAATTAACGGTTAAAATTTGTTGATCTGATTACAATCTCAATTATTAATTTTTTTTATTTATATATAACGGTTTAAATTAGCAATTTATCGTTAGACTACTTGATTTGATGATCTATCGTAAAATTCACCTTGTATTTCAGCGTCTATGTAATTGCAAGGACGTCCTCTGCCTCGAATCAAGTGCCGTCGGGGCTCACTTTTTCTGCCCTGAACTACATCTAGGAAGCACCCTATAAGTAGTTACCAAATATTTTTATATTTGTTTTAAAGTTTGAAAAAATATTCTTTGATAAAATATTTTCATTTATATTTTTTTAAAGAACTTCCTATCCAAACCAAACCATACGAAGTGGATATAACTCGTTCCCATACGAATGATTTATTAAGTAGATGTTAATGTGGATAGTAAGAAAAATTAGGGATTTTTTTGTCCTATGATCAATTATTACTAAAAATAAATTTTAAAGCAATGAAAAAAATTCCCAAACATAAGTATATAGATTTTCAGACATAATTTCTTAAAATATTTATGGGAACCAACAATAACCCCTTGAAACAGTACACCAAAAAAAGAATCATCCCTTGAAACAAATGTCTTAACACTCACGAAACATGTTCAAAAATTACTTCCACTTAATTCAAAAGGTGAACAATTATAAAACCTAAAAATAGTTTTAAATTCATAATAGTTATTAATTTATTTTTTTATGTCACACCTTATAAAAAAAAATATTGAATAGATTCTCTTTAATAGTGAAACTCTAACCTCTCTTTTCCTAAACTGGAAGTTGTAAATTAGAGGTGAGATCACAAACGAGTAGATTATCAATAATCTAAAGTTTCATATACTACTTTAAAATATAAATTAAAAAAAATAGAAAAAAGCAAGTGAGGGATTTTCTGCAAAAATAGTAGATAATCCTCACACCTGAGACATTTTTACATACGATGATAAACCGTGCACCTTACATAAAACTTTTATTCCATGCATAATAAAACACGCAATGATTTGAGGGTTTGAACAGAGAGCATTTAGTTCGGTAGACAAAGTACTGTTCATAAAAGTTCTTCATCACCCTGACCATCCTCTCTGAGGACCCACAGAGCTATGCACATTCAACCTGTCAAGTACTGAGTTGAAATCAATGGCCTGTCCACTCTCCTCCATCCTCTGGATCACACTTGCCACATGGTCACCCCTGAATCCCATGCTCACTAGTTTCTCAATCAACTCATTGTAGGGATGGTTGCGGACAAATTGTGACTGGTTTGGATTTCGGACCATGAGATTATGGCCTGGGGAGTTCTGAAGGGAAGCACTTGCTGGGGGATATCCAGGTTGAGCAAAATGAGGTTGGGGTGGATGATGTGTTCTCCCTCCCTCACCATCATACATCATGTATGCACTACTAGGTGGAGGAAGCGCGGGGAGGGTCCCGGTCGGTCCATACATTTCACCTGCTTGTGCAGGAAAAGAGCCCTTCATCTGCTGGGGTGGAGGTTGCTGTGGAACTGTTCTGCCAGCTCCTCCATATCCATATGGTATGGCGTCACCACGGCTAGATCCTGGGGGTGGAACTCCTGAATATGGCATTTGCATGGCCATGCTGTTTGGTAGTGTTTCTGGGGGTGATGGGTTTGATGCTTGATTTGGCTGGTATGGAGGGTACACATTTGGAGAGGGGGGTCTAATTTGAGATTGCATTGGGGGTGGCTGTGGAGGTTGCACCTGCTGTGACCATTGTTGCTGCTGCTGCTGCGGTGGCTGCTGTGGCTGTGGCTGTGGCTGCTGATAGTGAGAAAATTGTTGCACAGGTGGGGATGGGGCTACTTGAGATGGGGTTGGTTGTGGAGCCACAAGTTGAGGTGTTCGATATTGTTGATCAGAAGGTAAATACTGATTCTGGGGGAGCTGGGGCACAGCTGGATTTGGCAGGGGGGCGGATGGCATGTAATAAGGAGGTTGTTGAGGGGCTTGAGTCACATTTGGTGCAGGAGCCTGAGCCGGGGGTGCCGCAGGCTGCTGCAGAGGGGCAATTTGATGTGGCAAGGCAAGAGCCAACTGCTGGTTGTTTGAATCAGATGCATTGTCAGTTTTTTTCGGATCTGTGGTAGGTGAAGACCTCTCCTCATTGGACTGTGAATGGCTTGAGGAAGATGATTCCTTCTGAGCAAGTTGAAGCTTGGCTAATTCTTTCTGAGTCTCAGCTAGCTCTTGCTTGTCTCTTAAAATTTGTACAGACCTGTGAACCTACACAAGCAACATAAGAAAAATGAGGTTGGGACAACTGTACAGATTATTCTAGCAGTAAACAATTCTTAATTTAGCAACACTGCATAGAACCAGGTTCGCCATTGACAACCTTGATGTACAAAGCATATTAAAAATTTGCAAATCAAGATAAGACTATGATTGGGTTTGCAAATTCAGATAAGACTATTGTTCCAGGTCCACATTACTAAGCCCAACCCAAGAAATCCTGACCCAGTATGGTTCCCTCTAGTCCAAATCCTTGCTGGGCCAAGGAGTCATCCAAGGCCCAAAAGAGCTCACTAAGGCATTTGGCCAGCACCGCACAGCACTCCCTATACTGGATGCAAAGGATCCTTGACACCTGCTGACACCACGCTTGCTAAAGACTTGAGAATATTCCACAATTGAAGGTTACAGCTTCTTTTGGGATTACCTCATGGCTATAGTCGGATATCCTAGCACTGACTCACCCACATCCAAGAAGGGACTCACCCTCACATCAAAGCCCCATAAATAGACTACATGCAGAGGCACCAGGTAGTAGGTAAACACACCCGTCCATATACTGTTCTGCCAGTTTAACTACCAACTTGGGTGTTGGAGTGCCTATATAAATACCCCCACTTTCACCCTTGGGATGGGACTAGCAGACCCACCCTCAGTACAGAGAGAGGAGCAGATACCATGGGCCTACAAGTCATCAAGGCTCCACTAGATTAACTAGGGTTGGGTTTTCTACTATAGTAGGACAAAAAAATCTTTTATTACTTCAAAATTTTTACCAGAATGCACAGGTATCTTAAAATTTTCAATGGCTTGGACATGTAAAAAGAAGACCAATACAAGCCACATTTGAGGAGTTGATTGATCGAATGGAAGATAGCTGAAGAATTAGAGATAGGGAAAGATCAAGAAAAACTAAGTGAAATCATTAAAAAGGATTTAGATCTAACTGGTCTCTCAGAAGTGTTGGTTTTCAAGAAAATACAATGGTGTCATTTTATCCAGGCCCAACCTTGGTAAAAGGTTTTGGTTGTTGAATAATAGGTACTTTTTGCTGGATTAAATTTCCCGATGGATTATGAGATTTGTATTTTGAAATAAAGCTAAGAAGTAAAGGTGCTATTTTCGTGGTGATGTTTTATGCATACCAACCAGGTACATATTAAATACACAATGATACTTTATTTTATTTTATTTTTTTAATTTCAAGTTGGGTACACACTAAGATTCGTTTGAATATCTAATGATGAAGAAAGTGGAATGGATTAATATGGAATAGAGTAAAAATATCATTCCTTTGTTTAGATATTTTTGTTTAGATATTTCATGATAAAACGGAATAAAGTTTTCATTCCACTGTTTGAAAAGTGAATGAAACAGAATTGAGTTGACTCTATTATTCCTATCTTACCCTCACTCAAATATTTAGGAAAAAGAAACTAAGTCTAAAGATTATAACAACAATTTAATTTCAACATAAACTAAATTGTATTAGTCATGAAATGATGCACTTGGACAGAGTTGAGTCTGAATTAGATATAACGATAGATCCTTCTTAACAAATGGCCCCACTAACTTTTCAGTCTTACATGCAAATAGAGACTTGGAGCCATTTTTGCTTTCACACCTCAAATCTTGAACAAGAAACAAGAATTCTGGTAAAAAGTCAACTGTCTCTGCCCCAAAAAATAACCATATATATATATATGCTTGTGAATGAGATTAAGGATATCAATAATCATTAATTATTATTATTATTTGTATACATTTTCTGGTGCCACTTAATCTTGCAGTTTCTTGCACTTTCCTCTGTATTTACTTGGTTGTGGATTGGGTGTAGACTGGGTAGGGGTGGCAAAATAATCCATACATTCATAATCTAATTCTAACCAATTCATCCATACTTCAATCCAATCCAATCCAATCCATCTATTTTAGTAAACAAAAGTAATTGGGTAAGATGGATTGAGTTAATGCGATTAATGGATAGTTAATGATCCATCCATTCTTTTTCCCAATCCATTGGAATATTAAATTATTGAAAATAGATGAAGTGGTTCTTCCTATTGCTATGAAAGCTCTTTCCTTCTTCCTCCTCCTACTTCTCCATCACTATGTGATCCACTAACAATAATCTTGCAATTATCGAAAATGAATTTTTAAAATATAACATAATTCTAAACAAATGGGTTGGATATCCATCCATAAAAAAAATGATTAATGAATGAATTGGATGGTTTTGATTAAATGGGTCATGGACAGGTTGATTTTTTCAACACATTTCTAACAGATCATAGATGGATTAATGGATTGAGTTCTATCAATCCAATATAATCCAACTTACAATTTATCCAAACCATCCAACTGACACCCCTAGGACTGGGGAATGGCTGATTCAATCAACTGGAAATCATATTAATAAGAAAAAAAAATTGTTATATCTTGCAGAATTGTTATGCTGATACAAAGCATATCATAAAATCTGGTAGTTAATATGTTATTATGTGACTTGTTGTCACTAGAGAAATGCACCTACGGCTGGGAGGAGCGGCTGGGTTGAGAGGAGTACTGGGCTGAGAATCTAAAAACTTGCACTACCTCTCACTAATGGGCAAAACTGCCAATTAATAATTATATGGGTGACTTTGATTCCATCCTATATATCCCAAACTGGGGGGAACAAAAATTGAAAGATTGGATGGAATGAGGTGGTGGGATTCATGCCATAGAAACCACTGCACCCAATTGCAAATTTCGTAAACCAAACAATGGAACATAATAAATTACCACTCCATCCCGTCTCATACCACCATTCAAAATGAAGCCTATATGGCATGGTCGCACACCTATCCAAGCCAACAACCTATGCCACCTTGAAACACAGCATTTTGCAACAATCCACCTGGTCCAACAAGGAATAGAAGCCCTCACCAAGTTTGACTTCATGCTTCTTAGCTATTACTGATCCTGGTCTTTGTCCGCATGGCCGACAAAAGCTGGTGGTCTATCTTTGCTGATTGTTGTGTACACGACTATGAGAGGGTCTAATGAACACTTTGATCAAAGACAGAATAGATTTTCAGCATCCTTGGTAGTTGGTACCATGTGCCCTCTGTGTTGCTGCTTAGTCCATGATGTGGAGGATGAGCAATTTAATTTGTTAATTTTTTTCCCCTTAATGATAAAATAGGGATTTTACTTTGTCTTGAGACAATCTATTTTTCTTTGGTTTTGGTATTTGATTATATGAACAGAGGTCAACTAGGAATTAATACTCCCTTTGAGTGTTTCATGTTGGTATCTCTCTCTTACAAATTATAAATAAGATTATTGTGAATTTCTTGTGAGTTTGCTGTATTGGTTACATCAATGCTTGTCCATGAGGATTAGAGAGGATAAGGGTAAAGGTAAGATTAGATAAAACTCTGCATCTTGATGGAAGCCAACAGCTATTGGTCATCATGTTGCAAAGGGCTGAAGCAGGACAACTTATTTGGGGTTTTATCAGAATATGGATTTAAATAACATAAGACAACAGCCTTGTGATAATGATAAGACTGAACTAGCATTTTGGTCTTCTAAAGACCCCCTTGAAATCAATTTGGTCCTCCAAAAGTTTAAAATGACATCAAAATGGTCCTTCCTTTTAGATCATTTTGATGTCATTTTAAATATTTGGATAACCAAGTTGACATCAAGTGAATCGTAGGATAACCAAAGTGGTAGTTTATTCTAATAATAATAACTTCCATAATATACCCAGTTACCCACCCATACCCTCACGTTAGGTATATCAACGAGTTTCACACTGGCTGCCAAGGGGCCCACCAATGCCCTCATCTTTAGAAAAGTTACCATATTCCATATCCATACTTATACTGGTATGATATGAGAATACACACCTGTATTTGCACAACCACAACCTAGAGCCATAGCAAATTATCAAGCACATCAAAATGAGTAAAACTACACAGTATAACTTGAATGCCAACATGCTATTACAGATATTACCAATTAAAGTAGCAACTTACTTCTTGAAGGTGCTTTTCAAGAGATTTCAGCCTGGAATCTTGTTCCACATGGTCACGATTTAAATCAGATCTCATTTCCCCAATAGATTTGTCAAGATTGTAGCAGTATAATTCCAACTGTGATAGCCTTGAACTAAGTCCCTCGAGAAACCGCATGAGGTTGTCAGCATATTTTTTCATACTCTTCTCTACAGTCACAATCACATCTTGACCTAAAGAATCTTCAGGCGGATTGTAGGCAGTAGTAGGAAACATTGATGTCCTTGCCATCCTTGATTTGTGAAAATCCTGCTAAAAAAGTTTGTGGATATAAGATGAAAAATTTACCAGATAGGTATAAAAGATACACATGCCTCATAATCATTACAAGAATAAACATGCATATAAGAAACAATAAGCTTGACTGCTTGAGCATGATCAAGAAAACTCAATAAAGAAGGCACAACAGTTCTGAGTAAACAGAAAACCTGGTTACCCACAATAACCAATTTAACTAAATGGGACAATTTCAATTTACCACTTTAAGCATAAAAAATAAGTACGTTATTATCAGTCTACTTCCTCCTAAACTATGTGGTTTTTCTCTAATTTTCACGAATACAGCAATACCTTGCTTGATAAAAGTGGACCTATTACTTACACCCATCCTCATATATCCAAAAAAATGTAGGCCAATAACAGATTACATTTCTAGTTTTGGACGTGAGGATTGTTCAATTATGTTCCAAACATACAGTCAACCATATTCATCAATTTATCAGTCAAGGCACCAGACTGCACAACTTAAAAGTATCACACTATCTGATCGGCTAAAACATTTATACCTGGCACACTTACACAATTCCTCATTGATGCTCTCAACTGTCAACCACGTTGACCTCATTCATCTCGCACATCAACATTTTCAAATCGCATAAAAAAAACTCAAGCAGGTGGACAAATAAAGAAAACCCAACCCTCAGGATACAAATGCATACTACACCAGCACATTCTTTTTTCCTTCCACTCTCATCCAGTTAATATACTTATCTTCTTTCAATGTCAAACAGCTCATTCATTCAAGCACACCACACCAGAATCCACATCTCCTAAAGCAACTCCAAGACCTTGAGCCCATCGACACACCACACTCATATTTCTGTCTCACCAATAAGTCAAAGTAACTTCACCAACCAGAACGAGTTCCATAAAACCGCAACAGAAAACGGCCCTACATTCATTCACCAACACTAAAACATTCAATCACAACATTGAACCCACATCCTAAGCTGTTACTAGTCATTACAGGACAACAACATGAATCCAAAACTCAGTAAGTCACTCTAATTTTTCCTATTTCAAGTGCCAACAATACATCCACTATTCCACAACCCAAATAAACACCCAAAGAATTAAGATGACCTCAACAAATTACAACCAAAACCACAATCAGGGATGAGGGGAATTGAAGTAAACAAACAAAAAAGAAAACCCTCCACCATCAATATTTTTGCTTTATTTCTGAAAATTACAACTTTCCTAAACCCTAATAACTTTTGCTCTAGAAAACCGAAACCCACGTTCTGAAATTGCCCTCGGAGACCAAAAACGCGCGAGTCAACGCGCGAAACGACGCGGAGGGCACACGGGTAAATATACCTTAGTTGAATTGGGAGCAATTACCGGATCGGCGTGATTGCCGTTGGAACTGGAATCACGATTAGCGTAGTCGTCGTAGGAGCAGAGGATGTCATCGGAACCGAAATCGAAACCCTTGGAACCAGAGTTGCCGCGACCCGAGGACCCAGACGCCATGGCTATAGCTTGAAGACGCGCAGAGAAGAATTGATTCACTGAGAGGCAGAGGAGTTTGATGAGAGAGAAAATCTTTTAGAGAGAGAGACAGAGAGAGAGGGGAATATGTTTATCGGATGCTGTGGTGTTACTTTGCTTTTCCGCAAAACCAAGTTTCGTATTTGTAAAACTTTTATAAAAGGGGAAATTATGAGAGGGTTTTTTTATAAAAGGGGAGACGGGTGTGAAAGGAACGTTTTTTAAACGAGGGGAATTGTGTTGGGGTTGGAGATGAGGATAAGGATGAAATGCACCGACCAGTGTTTTTTAGTTGAGAGGGTTCTTGATTTCGGTGTGTGGTAATGAGTTAATTAAATTGTTCTAAAATATTATTAAATGACGAGATTATGATTGAATTTTGTATTATTGGAGTAACAAATGAATGTCCAAAAAGCATTGGATAAAAAAATACTATTTATTATCTTCATCAAATAATATTTAATATATTTTTTTTAATATTACTAAATGTTTTATATATATTTATATATATACACACACATAGAGCAGACACTTTTCAAATTATACTTAATATATATAGAGAGAGAGAGAAAGAGAGAAAAAAAAGACTATACATTGACAGTATAAAGTTATTTTATATTGTTATCTAATTACAAATTACCATTTATGGTAAGTTTATTAATTTTTATAATAATTACTTTAAAAGTTATAATAACAGTAATTTGTAATTGGTTACACTAACAGTATAAAACTTTTTACACCGACAGTGCATTGCCATTAATATATATATCTTTACCAAAAATAAAACATAATGTAGTTTGAGATGATTAAGGAAGAATTATTTTGATTAGTTGCAAGAACAATGGATAAAATATACATCAAAAGAGGAAAAAGAAATAATATTGAGAATGTCTAATTAAGAGCCCGTTTAGGGTGGTTTTTGGTTGTGAGTTTTGAAAATTTTAAAAACTACAACCAGTTTTTAGTTTTTAAAAATTAGTTTTAGTTTTTTGTTTTCTAATTTTTTGTTTCAAAATAAAGTCATTTTAAAATTTCTTATTTTGTTAAAATTAGTTTAAGGATATGTTTGTGTGGTGACAAGTGACGACAGTGATGGTGGTGATGGCAACAATGATGGTGGCAGTAGTGGTAATGCCGACAATAACAATTGTGGCGGTGCTGATAGTGACGGTTGTGGTGGTATCGATGAAGGCGGTTGTGGCAGTACCGATGGTGGTCGTGGTGGTGCCAGTGATGGTAATGGTGGAGGAGTCAGTGGTGGTGGTGACGGTACCTATAGTGGTGGCGGCAACGGCGGCGCTGGTGGTCTTGGTGGTGGCGACAAAGATGGTAGTGGTGATAAAGCTTGTGGTGGTGGAAGCGATGCCGATGGTTGTGGTAGTAGTAGCGACGGTGATTGTGGTGGTGGTGCCGGTGGTGATGATAGTGGTGGTGGAGTCAGTGGTGGTGGTGACGGCAACTGCGGCGATGGTGACAGTAATAGTGGTGGCGGTGGCAATGGTGGTGACAATGATGGTGGTTATGGTGGTGGTGGTAGTGGCGGCGAGAAAGGCTATTGTCAAATACAGTGATGTGTATTTTTTTTAAAAACTAAAAACCAAATTTACAAATCCTTTTTTCTTGGTTTTGAAAATGAATGTAAAAGTGTTTTGAAATTGAGTTCAAAGTCATTTCAGCTCCATTTTAGCCAAACGCGTTTTGTTTTGAAAATTACATTTGAAAACCAAAAACTAAAAACTTGCAACCACCCCAAACGGGGCCTAAGAGAATGGAAAAAGTGAGAGTATTATTTTCCAAATTGTATATTCTAATTTATAATATATGAATAGTTTAACATTTATTTTTTAAAATATTAAATAAAATATATCTAATGTTTATTTATAAATATATTTGACTTTTTATTTTTGTCATATGCTTTTATATATTTGTTCTTATATTATAAATTAGAATTCTTAACTTGGAGAATGAACTTATCACTCTCCCAATTTTATCATTGAGAGTGCTAACAACATACTTTAGATTAAGATGTAAGACCCATAAAATTTTGTAAATATTAATAAATTTCAGCCAATGAGAGAGATATTTTTTTATTAGACAACTATATCTTTTGATTACTTTCTAAATTATATATTATTTTATTATTTAACTATTGTTTTAACTATTCACTATATTCTTTCTCTTTTATTTTTTTTTATTTTTATTTTTTAAAGGTTAAATTAATCTAAAAATTCTTATAGTTTTATAGAGTTTTTAATTAAGTTCTTACAATTAAAAACACTTTAAAAAAATTCTTATAATTTAAAAAGTTTGTAATTAAATCCTTACACAATAACAATGTTATAACTTCGTTAATTTATATTTAACTTTATTACACTTTTAGTTTTCTAATTTTTCTCTTATTTATAATGAAGTTCGAGCGAAGGTAGTATGCAACAATAGGAAAGATATTAATAAAGATGTTGAAGGTGGGAATCAAACTCTCACCATTGAAAGTCCATCAATAATACTAAAACCATTTGACTAATGACTTAAATGGGAGACCAAAATTGTACATATATTTATCATTACTATATTAAATAATATTAACATAATATAAATTAATAATATTAAAATTAATATTAATAAATATAAATTAATAATATATATTTGTCAACATGAATGGAATTTGAATTCTTACCCTCATAGTTCACTAATATATATAAATTAGTATATATTATTGAAAATCTAAAAAAATTAAATATATTAGATATGATATAAATATATCAGAAGAAGGTTTTGGAAATATATGATATAAATATACTTTTTTAGTGAAATATATATAAAAAATTAATCCATCAATAATAATATCTTACTAGTATTTTGACCTGTGCATTACACAAATAAATATTTATTTTATATAACATAAATTTATAATAAAAAATATTTTTGAACATATAGATTATATTTTAAATTTATATTATATAATTTATATTGTGAAACAATTTCCTTCTCATTATTAATAATTTCTTTTAAAAAATTATCAAAATTCAATTTATAATTAAAGATATTGAAAATAATAGATTAAAAGATATGATAGGATATAAAATTTCCTAAAAACACTATTGTTAAAGAATGACAGCTAAAGACACTTTTGTTAAAGAACAATAGCTAAAAACATTATTCTACAAGATAACTATTCTAATTTATATATAGAGAGAATTTTAGTCACTAAAATATACAGAAAAAATAAAAAAATTAAACAACACAAATATATAAAAAAGAAAATATTTTAAATAAGGTGATTAAGTTATAAATAAGATATATAATATTAAAAAGTATAAGTTATTGTCTGTTTTGTTTATAATATTATATTATTTATTTACAAGTAGTAAATATATAGGTAATTTTGCTCCTTAGTAAATATTATTAATTTTTATTTATTAATATTAATTTTATATTATTAATCTATATAATGTTAATATTATTTAATTTAGTAGTAGTAAATATATGTGCAATTTTAGTCTCCCATTTAAGTTATATATAATATAATTTTCATTTATATATCAAATAAAGTTATTAGCTTAGTTGTTTTAGTGTTGTTGATAGATTTCAAAGTTGGAGGTTCGAATCTTCAACACCTTTATTTATTATTTACTCCAACTTGATTGTAAATAAGAAGAAAGTTAGGAGATTAAAAGTACAATTAAGCTAAACTCAAATTAATAGAGTTATAACACTTGTAGTGTGTAAGGATTTAATTACAAACTTTTTAAACTATAAAGACTTTTTAAAGTACTTTTAACTATAAAAACTTAATTAAAAACTCTATAAAACTATAAGGACTTACAGATTAATTTAACCTTTTTTTAAAAATAAAGAGAAATGTACGAAATGTCTCTCTTTCTCCTAATAATAATAATAGTAGTAATAGTAATAACAATAATAATTATTTGTCAAATAAATAAGAAGGCAATTTCTTTCTTCTATATCTTCTTTAATCAAACTAAATAAGAGAATATTTCGCATCTTTATTCTGTCATTTTCTTCCTTCCTTTAAATCAAACATAATGTAAGAAATTAGTCATGTGAAATAAGATAAAGTAAAGCATATGACAATTCGTGACTTTGAATCTTCATTTATTTTTTAGAATAAGAAAAGAGTAAGTTCTCTATAATATAATTATAAAATGATTTTTTCTATCTTTACATATTTTATCTTAATCATTAGTCTATTAAAGATAATATCTTTAAAATAAGGATAACATGAAAATTAAAAAGTTATAACCCATTATGTTTCGTCCTTTTACAAATAATGAAATGAAATTTTTATTCCATTCTATTATAAAATATCCAAACAATGGAATAATATTTTTATTCTATTCCTTTTCAGTCCATCTGTTTCCATTATATTTCGATCCATTCCACTCCATTGTCTACCACCAATCCAAACATAGCCTACGTGATGCAAATGAAAGTGCTCTCACATGACAATAATAATGAGAAAGTATGTAGTTGTTGATTCAACAAATAATATCATTAAATACTATATTAAATATTGTATACAATCAACTAAAATAATATAATTAAATGTTATATTCACTAAATAATATATCTACCCTAAGAAGAGTTAGGTTGTAATTTTTGTTTTTTGGACTTTGGCCTTCCTTAATACCAATATATATATATATATATATATATATATTTTGATGGTGAAATTAGTGGTGAAATTATTATCAACAAGCTCGTGGCGCATGGATTGTAATGCCTGGCCGCTTTTAGTATCAGTGGCTATTCCCACAAGCCAACACAAGACTTTTCAGGGTGCTTTGTCCTCACACGCTTCTTGAAAAACTTTCCAAGAGGTCACCCATCCCAGAATTGCTCAAAGTTAAATACGCTTAACTGTGGAGTTCTTAAGTGATAGGCTACCGAAAATTATATGTATCTTGTTGGTATAGGTAGCACTTATTAATTCCTTTAAGCTATCCTCAATTGTACAGTCCCATACTTGCACAGCCTCTGGATCTCTCTCATTCCGGTGTGTGTTCGATTCATTCATATGCCCTCCCACTGGAAGATTTTCAAGAGCCGCTCCTTATCTGTGTCTTATCTCTTTTACAACGGTGATCACTCCCCGCTCTCATCAATGCCCAGGATGTTACATACCCACTAACTTCCGCTTGGTTCGTCCTCGAACCACACCATACTAGGAGAGAGGCCCTACTCTGATACCACTTTGTAACGCCTGGCCGCTTTCAAGATCAGTGGTTGTCCTCACAAACCAACACAAGACTTTTCAGCGTGCTTTGTTCTCACTCACACACTTCTTAGGAAGCTTCTCAAGAGGTCACCCATCCTAGAATTGCTCCAAGTCAAGCACGTTTAACTGTGGAGTTCTTAAGTGATAGGCTACCGAAAAGTAGATACATCTTGTTGGTATAGGTAGCACTTATTAATTCCTTTAAGCTATCCTCAATTGTATTGAAATAGAAAAAGCGCACAAGAAGGGGGGGTTGAATTGTGCGTTTAAAAACTTTTTCAAAACTAATTGATCAGTATGAAAACGTTTTCAAGCATAGGGATAGAGAGAAGAAGAACATAGAAAGTTTTATACTGGTTCACTCAACCTGAGCTACGTCTAGTCCCTTCACCCAAAAGGTATTCATTAACCAACCTTAGGTTACAAGTATTGTTGGCGGCCTCTTCAGGGTTTACAACGCAATCACCCTAGATTGCTTAACCCAAGTATACTTTCACACTAAGCCTCTCTAGGCTTTCACAACACAACAAATGTTTATACAAACGATATCAACTCACGTAGTGAGGATTTAAAAGATAAAGCTCAAGCAGACTTTGAAAACTTTACAAGTTTTTGCTACCGTCCATTGGATGCTTCTATCAATTGTTCAGAGGTAATTTGTTAACTAGGAATTTTTACACCAGGCACGTACATCTCCTTGACGTTCTTCCTTGATACATATATAGTCTTTAGAGGAAAGATTTGTTGTGAAGACTTCACTTCATTATGCAAAGAAGGGCGTGCAAATTATCTTTTCAAAGTGATCAGGCACGACAACTTTTGGACTTGCACTAAAACAGAAGATGCAGGACTGTGCTGGTGGTCTGCTTTTCTGAACATTCTTCATTCGTCTCAGCACCTTGATAAGTTGACTTGCTTTATCTAATTTTGTTGCGCTCTTGCACTAGAATGATTATGATGTTATTTAATGCTTCAAACAATTTGAACGTTAGATCACAGAAGTAGTAATATGTTAGTTTCAAGAAAAACTAGCATAAATAAATTGACGTTCAAAATAGAACTTAGCCGTTTGAATATTTGTCGTTGGAAGCTTGCATCAAATATTTGAACATGTTCTTTAGACGATCATCTACATTGGACGATGTTCTTTAAGCACGTCTATTGGACGGTCTTCTCTGACACGTCTACTAGATAGTCTTCTTTAAGCACGTCTTATTGGACGGTCTTCTTTAACACGTCTATTGGATAGTCTTCTTAGTTGTGACAAGGTTAGTCTTTAAGCACAAACTTGAACATTAATAAGCTTGTTATCTTTAAAACATTGAGGGTTTAGATGCTTCTACATCTTTGGTTCCAACAATCTCCCCCTTTTGATGATGACAAACCTTATTAATTTTTAAGTTTTTGCTGGAATATAAACGGGTGCATAAAAGAGTTTTCGAAAGACTTACTATGCTCCTCTTGAGTTTGATATTCCAAGTTTTGTATACTTGAGACACAAGATATCAACTTAAGTCCATATCGAATAACATACCAAGTATCAAGCATATTATATATATAACAGATATAGGATTTAATATAAGCAGAGCAATACTTGAAGTGAAATAGATCAACTATGTATTTTATTTAATTGTATAGAGCATAAATTTGACAAGAGTAGATACAAAAAAAATGCGACAAAGGCAAAAACATAAAGCATGCAAAAACATAAAACATAATGCTTTCTCCCTCTTTGTCATTAGCAAAAAGTAGACAAAAGGAAAAGGGAGTCGTCATCACAGTCACTGTGGCGATGGAGGAGGAGGTGGAGAAGGTTGAGGAGGGTGTAGAAAAGCTTGTTGGTTCTGGAGAATTTGCTGAAGAAGGGTGAAGATGGGTTGCAGTTAGTTTGTAATGTATTGTTGAACGACGGGGTCAACAGGGGGTAAGGGGAAAGGGGCAGAAGAAGAGATAGGGAGGCTTGCGGAGGTTTGAGAGCTAGGAGTAGGCGGTGGTGGAGGTGTAGGTGACGGTGGTTGGGAAGGAGTGGGTGGAAGAGCTTCAAAAGGGGGAAGAGGTGCTTCGAGAAGCTTCAAGTCTTGTACTTCTAGTTGGTATGGACATGGAGTGGTCCAAGGGTAGGGTGGTTGAAAATTTGTGTTGTGAGTAAGAGTGGCAATCATAGTGTATAGGATAGAAGTTTCTGTACCAAGGAGTGGACGCTCATTTGCTGGACGAACAAAAGCAGCTGAAGAGTCCGAAAAGTGAAATACACAAGCTGGATGCTGCGTGACTTCACAGTTCGTTGCAGTTGGGATATTGACTTTGTCGTCTGCTGAAACTCAACTACTGGACGCTTCTTGTTCGCATTGGAACATATGTTGATGCTAGAAGCGTTCAGCATTGTCCTCGTCCAAGTCTGTATGAAGACGCTAAGTTAGAAACCATTCACGGAAATGAGTTGAATGTTGTTGAAAATCAGCTCTGGACGGCAAAGGCAAGGACGGTGCCTTGGTCAGAATTTTCTTCTTCTTGCGATTGTCATCTATGATTGGCAGTCTTGGGCAAATGTGATCCGGTTGGATGCGGATGGATGTGGAAGGTTGGATGTGTTGTGATAGGGGAATGAAGAGTTGAAACTTCAAGGTGGCGGAACCTTTGAGAGTGTTGCTGAACATATGCTCAAAGACAGATGGAACGAATCCATCTTTTGCTGGGTCGAGAGGTCGAAACTTCAAATCTGCAGGCCTTATGTGAACAGTCTGCTCGCCCCTAGGTTTCCTTTGTTGCAGAGCTTGCTCGATGTGTTCTACTGGAGGTACTATGTGTTGAAGTACTCTAAGAGGATGTGCATTGATGCGCCAAGCTTGTACAACGCTAGGGTACCTTCGTCTATTAAACCGCTTGAGCGGTAAGTGTTCAATAACTCCAGGAGGTAGTGCCAAATATTCTTCCGAGGGTTAATGGACATAGTCGTCCGTGTACTTCTCCATATCGGTGGGAGAGTAGTCAAAACTGAAGTCTGGTTCGAGAAGCTCTGGACGCAAAATGATGGCATTGTCGTCTAGGAAGTTTTGAGAATTGCTTTCAACAAAAAGTAGAGGCCATTTCTATTTAGTGTGCTGTAAGGTTTCTGAGGAAGGGGTAGGGAAGGGAATGATTGTTGAGAAGGAAGGTGATTTAATAGGTTTGATGGAGACATGTGTCTTAGATATGCCGGGGGTGGGGATGGTGCAGGTATAGCCTTCATCACCAGGCAGTACCAAATCTGGTTCAGGTGTGGCTTGTGTGTCAGGTTGTGTTTGGGTAAGAGGTTCAGATGGTTCAATAATGATTAAATCATCAAAGTCACTAATAGGTTCATCAGCAGTAGAAGAGGAAAGCTTACCTCTCCTAGAATGTGCTTCCCTTGGCAGTGCTTCTACTGGTCGTTTGGATGGGGCAGATGGTTGTGGTTGTGGCTTAACAGGAACATCGACCATGACAGCTTTCTGCTTCTTGACAAACTTACCAATTGGCTCATCGTCTTCGTCATCGGAAGCGACGATCAACCGTCTTTTAGCAGGAGCTTGTGCCAGAGCAGATGAAGGAGTAAAGACAACAATAGGAGCAGCTGTTAGAGGAGCAAACGAAGCCAAGGGTCTTTGGATCTTGTAACCCTAGTCACTTGCGTCTTGGACGACCTCTTCCTGGTGGACGGTCTGGCAGCAACTGGATTTACGAACAGTGCTTCATCGTCCATCGGCTTAAAACTTGGACGATTGGCTCAATTGTCTGCAGAGGTGCCATCTCCACGACTTCTTTTCTATTGTCCATTAGTTTGGACGTGATCTCCAAAGGCTTCAGCACGAACCCAGCCTTCATCTGTGCAACATTGTTGCGTCCAAACGGCAGTTGAGTGAAACGATGTCCGCCACCCAGAATCCTAATCTGACTTTGCTCTCCAAGAGATAGAGCAAAGAAGGCATGATACACCTGCTGTGGCCTAAAGAGTTTGTTAAGGAGAATGGCGTAGGTGATCTGATCGCGCTCTCTGCGTCTTTTCATGGTCCTGAAGATGTTGCTCAGGATGAGGTGCGGCAGGTTAAACTGTTGGCCTGTGATCATATGGAACAACGCGAACCTGTGCAGAAAGGTAACGCTGTCCTTTGATCCAACCTTGTGAAGGATTTCCTTGTTCAGAAACTGTTGGAATATCTTCCCCTCTTTTGTTAGCTTGCTGTATTCCATTAGCCTTTCGCCTTCTGGACCCATCAGTGCAGCGTCAACAATATCATGTCCTCCAAAACTGCTTTCCCAGCCATTCTTGATGCAGGACCCAACCCGTTCACAACCAATGACTTGGGTAACAGAGCTGAGGTCCAGTATGACCTTAACTCCCAGAGCAATTCCAGTGATGTCTGTATTTGAGAAAACAGCAGAGTTCTAGAACTGTCTGATGAGTTCTGGGTATATGATCTCGTTTAGGTGGAAGTAGTTGAGAATTCCACATCTGAGCAAGTTGTCCATTACATTCACACCCATGTCCTCCAAAGCTTGGATATCGAAACGACTTTTAATAAGAACAACAGCCTTGTCTAGGCTCTCCACATGAGCCACGACCTTTGCAGTAGGACCAGCCTTTTCAGATGCCATTTCTGAGAGCTTGAAAGATCGTTAGGGTTTGAGAGGTTTCGAGAGACTGAGAGAGTTCAGGTGGATTTGAGATGAGGTGAGTGTTTGGTTTAGGTTTGAGTGTATATGAAGAAACTGAAGAGTTTGGCTTTGGCGGTTCTTTCAATTTTGAAGAGAAAGGTGATGTGCAATAAATGCTGGGTCAGGCACTTACATATCTTGAGGTTGGTTATACGGCGCATGAGTGACTCAGACCAAAATAAGGCATTTATTTCAAATCATTTTCAGAGAAAACATAATTAAGTACGGATAAGGATTGTTATGCACACATAAATGTAAGTTGTTATGAAATGTGAAAAGCTATGCAAGTGGAGATGTAATATTGGACGCTACAACACATTGGACGCGCACATCTTTGGACAGTCAAGGCATGTTGAATAAACTATTCATTTATAAATTCCATATCAAGAAGATCTCGAATATGGATGAGTTTATCTTCAGGAAGGAGTTTTATAAATATGTCGGCCAATTGATTTTCTGTGTTAACAAACTGAATATCGACAATTCCCTTCTAAACATAGTCTCTTATAAAATGATGTTTTATTTCAATGTGCTTTGTCCGAGAATGTAAAATAGGATTTTTAGACAGATTTATAGTAGTAGTGTTATCACAAAAGATAGGAATGTTACTCTCATAGATACTATAGTCTTCTAACTGATGCTTGATCCATAAAAGTTGTGAGCAACAAGACGCAGCTGAGACATACTCTGCTTCCGCTGTAGACAGGGCAATCGTCCCTTGTCTTTTGCTCGTCCAGGAGACTAGATTCCCACCAATGAGGTGACATCCTCCACTGGTGCTTTTGCGTTCTATTCTATCTCCCGCATAATCAGCATCGCAGTAACCAACTAACCTGTATTCTTTGTTTGACTTAAAACACAAACCAAGGTTAGTGGTCCTTTTTAAGTATCTAAAAATTCTTTTAACTACTGTTAGATGAGTTTTTCTAGGGTCAGACTGAAACGGGCACATAAGCATACACTGAACATAATGTCAGGTCTGGACGCTGTGAGATATAAAAGAGACCCAATCATACCTCTATATGTAGTTTGGTCTACCTTTTTAGAAGAGTCGTCCAGGCTGAGTATTGAAGATGGATGCATAGGAGTACTTATTTCCTTGGCATCGTCCATCTTGTACTTCTTGAAAAGTTCGTTGACATATTTTGTTTGATGTATGAATATGCCATTTGCAGTCTGCTTTACTTGCAATTCTAAGAAGAATTTTAATTTTCCCATCATACTCATCTTGAATTCTATTGTCATGATCTTAGAAAAATCCTTGTATAAAGCGTCATTAGTAGTACCGAATATAATATCGTTTACATATATTTGCGCAATAATAAAGTGTGATTTAACGTCTTTGTGAAAGAGAGTGGTGTCCACTTTTCCTCTAGTAAAACCATTTTTTAAAAGAAATGAACTTAACTTTTCATACCAAGCTCTTGGAGCTTGTTTAAGTCCATACAAAGCCTTTTTCAGTTTGTAAACACGTTTTGGAAAAGTATCACCCTCAAAACCAGGAGGTTGTTTCACATAGACTTCCTCGTTTATTATGCCATTTAAGAATACACTTTTTACGTCCATTTGATAGAGCTTCATATTACTATGAGCAACAAATGAAAGTAAGATGCGGATGGCTTCTAATCTAGCTACTGGTGCAAAGGTTTCGGTAAAGTCTATACTTTCTTGTTGAGAGTAGCCTTGAGCTACAAGTCTTGCTTTATTTCTTACCACTTTGCCAGCTTCATCTAGCTTGTTGCGGAACACCCACTTTGTTCCAATGATAGACTTGTCCTTAGGTGCAGGAACTAGCATCCAGACATCATTCTTTTCGAATTGACTACATTCGTCCTTCATGGCGCTGATCCAGCCATCGTCTAAGAGAGCTTCGTCCATTGTCTTTGGTTCCAGTTGAGAAATCAAAGCAGCTTGAGCTTGCTCCTTGAAGGTCGATCTTGTCCTGAAATGATCTTGAACATCTCCAAGAATTTGATTATCTAGATGATAGGTCTTCATTTGCCAAGAGCATCCAGTTGGTTCCATTTCTTCTTCTTTTGGATCGTCCATCTGATCTCTAGACGTTGAAGGACTGGCATCTTTTAGTTTCATATTTGCAAATGAATCGTCTAGCTCTGATATTTCTTTATCAGGCTTATTGTCATTGAATTTAACATGGATGGCTTTTTCAACTGTTAAGGTTCTAGAGTTGTAAACTCTATAGGCCTTGGATGTTTCGGAATAGCCTAATAGTATTCCATCATCACACTTAGAATCAAACTTTCCAAGATTGTTCTTAGTGTTTAAGATGAAACATTGACATCCAAAGGGATGAAGATATGATATGTTGGGCATTCGTCCTTTCCACAATTCATAGGGAGTCTTTTTCAAAATAGGTCTTATATAAATTCTATTTTGTAAATAACATGCAGTGTTTACTGCTTCAGTCCAGAAGTGCTTAAGAGTGGAATTATCATTTAGCATGGTTCTTTCGTTTTCAAACTCCCCTCCATGATCACTTTTAATTAAAGCTATACAAACACTTTTTTCATTTTGTATCCTTTTGCAAAAGATAGAAAAGATTTTATAAGACTCATCCTTGTGTTTTAAGAACATAACCCATGTCCATCTAGAGTAGTCGTCCACTACAACTAGTCCGTATCATTTTCCGCTCAAGGAGGTAATTCTAGTTGGACCAAACAAGTCAATATGTAATAGCTTAAGAGGTCTAGTTGTGGAAACAATATTTTTTGATTCAAAAGAGCTTTTTACTTGTTTTTCTTTTTGACATGCATCACAGAGAACATTAGACTTGTAAGCAAGATTTGGAAGTCCTCTTACGAGGTTATGCTTATTTAGCTTTGAGATGAATCTCAAGCTTGCATGTCCAAGCTTCTTGTGCCAACTCCATTGATTTTCTTTGATGGATACAAGACACGATACATTTTGACTTGTGAGATCCACTAGATCAATGCCTCTTAGCAGAGAATAATATGGATCCATCTAAATTCTTAATAGTACATTTTTCTTTGTCAAAGGAGACATTATGTCCACTGTCACATAATTGACTTATGCTCAGTAGATTGTGTCTGAGTCCTTCAACATATAAAACATTTTCAATGGAAAGGAAGGAGTGCTTACCGATTGTTCCTATACCTGTGATCTTTCCTTTCTGGTTTCCTCCAAAGGTGACCCATCCACCATTCTTCGGTTGTAAGCTTTGGAACATACACCTTTCTCCCGTCATGTGTCGTGAGCAGTCACTGTCCAGGTACTATGACTGGGGTCTTCTTTCGGTTATCAAGTAGATCTACAACACGTATTATCATAGACTTAGGTACCCAAATGGACTTGGGTCCTTTTCCGTTAGTTCTGAAGGCATTGGACACCTTTTTTGTTGGACAATATCTACAGTTTGTTGATTCATGCCCATTCTTTCCACATATTTTATAGAAGGTTATGTTTTTACTAGGTTTGTAATTTTCTCTAACAAAACCAAGCCCAAATTTGTCATGAGGACTTTTTCTATAAGACAGAATCTTATTTAGGTTCTCTGCTCTGCTGACAAATTTTGACAAACTTTCTTTCAGATGAGTGACTTCTTTTTGAAGTTCTAAAACTTCATGAGAAGATGTCTCTTCTGAAATGTTCTTTGTTTTTAAAAACTCATTTTCTTTTAAAACCTTTTTATGCTCTTCGTTGAGCAAATTGAATTCTTTTGTTATTTTAGAAAATTTCTTTTTCAGTTCTTTATATCCCATTGAGAGGGTTGAGGAGTTAGCAAGCAAATCATTATAGGCTTCTTGTAGAGAGATTAAGTCATCGAAGTTTACCTCTTTGTCTTGCTCATTATCTGAGCTATCAGAGCTGGTCTTCGCCATGAGACACAGGTTGGCTTCTTCTTCTCCTGCTTCATCTGATGAAGATAGGTCCATGTCTTCCCAGGTAGCCATGAGAACCTTTTTCTTGAAGAACATCTTCTTTTTGTCCTTCTGAAATTGGGACATTCAGCTTTGAAATGTCCAGGCTTTTTGCATTCATAATAGACTGAGGGACTCTTTTCTTTTGGTGCCTTGCTGAACTTCTTTGTGAAGTTTTTGGCTTTTGATCCTCCTTTCTTCTTCCATATAGCCTGTATTTTTCTAGAGATGAAGGATATTTCATCTTCATCAGAGTCATTCTCTTCAAACTCTTCCTTAGAGGATTCTTCCACGTTTAGTGCTTTGGACGATGATCCTCTGGGTGGACGCTAGACACTTAGAGCGATGGACTTCTTCTTCTGTCCTTCGTCTTGCTTTAGCTCCAGTTCGTGAACTTTAAGAGTTCCAAGTAACTCTTCAATTGAAAGTGCTGTTAGATCCTTGGAAGCTCTTAAAGCTGTAACCTGCGGTTTCCATTGCCTAGGCAAACTTCTCAAGATTTTGTCAATGTGATCATAATTATCGTAGGTTTTGCCTAAGGACCTCAAGTTGTTTATTATGGTTTGAAATCTACCAAACATAAGTTCGATAGTTTTATTTTCTTCCATAGTAAAGAGTTCATATTGTCTTACGAGTAAGCTCAACTTAGACCTCTTTACTTGTGAAGTGCCTCGGTAGGCAAGAGCAAGGGTATCCCACATTTTCTTAGCACTTTTTAAGCTATGTACCTTTTCATATTCAGATTCAAATAAGGCACACATCATAGCATTTCTAGCTTTTGGGTTTAGAAGATACCTCTGTTTGTGAGATTCTGTCCATTGACTTCTTGGAAGCTCCACTCCATCATGGTCAAGGGGCAAGCAGTCGCTAGTTTCTACAACGTCCCACATGTCTATGTGACATGCATCAAAAAATGCTATCATTCTTTATTTCTAGTAATCGTAGTTCTGACCTTTAAAACGAGGCAGTCTGTTAACGGCTTGTTCTTTGTTTTCCATGAGTGGTCAGGATCGTTTTAGCCCCTATAGTGTTAGATGCTCAACCCCAAGAGGTCGCGCTCTGATACCAATTGAAATAGAAAAAGCGCACAAGAAGGGAGGTTGAATTGTGCGTTTAAAAACTTTTTCGAAACTAGTTGATCAGTATGAAAATGTTTTCAAGCGTAGGGATAGAGAGAAAAAGAACATAGAAAGTTTTATACTGGTTCACTCAACCTAAGCTACGTCCAGTCCCTTCACCCAAAAGGTATTCACTAACCAACCTTAGGTTACAAGTATTGTTCGCGGCCTCTTCAGGGTTTACAATGCAATCACCCTAGATTGCTTAACCCAAGTATTCTTTCACACTCAACCTCTCTAGGCTTTCACAACACAACAAGTGTTTATACAAATGATGTCAACTCATGTAGTGAGATTTAAAAAATAAAGCTCAAGCACATTTTGAAAACTTTACAAGTTTTTGCTATCGTCCACTGGACGCTTCTATCAATTGTTCAAAGGTAATTTGTTAACTAGGAATTTTTACACCAGACACGTATATCTCCTTGACATTCTTCTTTGATACATATATAGTCTTCAGAGAAAAGATTCATTGTGAAGACTTGACTTTGTTATGCAAAGAAGGGTGTGTAAACTATCTTTTCAGAATGATCAGGCGCGGTAGCTTTTGGACTTGCACTAAAACGGAAGGTGCAGGACTGTGCTGGCGGTTTACTTTTCTGAACATTCTTCATTCGTTTCAGCAGCTTGATAAGTTGACTTGCTTTATCTAATTTTGCTGCACTCTTGCACTAGAATGATGCTGATGTTATTTAATGCTTCAAACAATTTGAACATTAGATCACAGAAGTAGTAATATGTTAGTTTCAAGAAAAACTAGCATAAATAAATTGACGTTCAAAATAGAACTTAGCCGTTTGAATATTTGTTGTTGGAAGCTTGCATCAGATATTTGAACATGTTCTTCAGACGATCATCTACATTGGACGATGTTCTTTAAGTACGTCTATTGGACGATCTTCTTTGACACGTCTACTGGACGGTTTTCTTTGAGCACGTCTTATTGGACGGTTTTCTTTAACACGTCTACTGGACAGTCTTCTTAGTTGTGACAAGGTTAGTCTTTAAGCACAAACTTGAACATTAATAAGCTTGTTATCTTCAAAACATTAAGGGTTTAGACGCTTCTACGTCTTTGGTTCCAACATTGTACAGTCCCATACCTGCACAGTCTTTGGATCCCTCTCATTCCGATGTGTATTTGATTCATTCATGTGCCCTTCCCGCTGGAAGCCTACTAGGAGTCGCTCCTTGTCCGTGTCTTATCTCTTTTGCACCGACGATCACTCCCCGCCCTCGTCAGTGCTCGGGATGTTCCATGGATAATTTGCCAGTAATTCAAAATTATTGACAAATTTTCTCAATTATTGATGACTTATGATTGTTGATAATTGGCACATTTCTTGTAATGTAATAAATTTTATAAATATAAAACTCTTACATTTAATAAAATCTAAGGTCGTCGTCAGTATTTTCGGTGGCTACACAGTTAATAAACTTATGGTAATTGATCACCACAATCGAACAAACACTAATAACATACTAGTGATTAAGTCTTCAATATCATTACCAATGGTATATCTATCAATCAATATACAAATTAACAACACCTGTTATTCAAAATATTAATTTATTTAGGCATAAACACGTTAATTAGCAACACTTGTTATCCATAAGTACTAATTGTAAATCAAGTTCATTTCACTAATATACCAATTATATTACTAAATCAAAATAATCATTAAAAAATAAATCAATATAATCACTGCAAACAAAATGATAGAATGTATATACAAGGAAAAAATAATAAATGATAAGCAAATAAAGTGTACTAGAATACGTATGAAAATATAATGTAGACAGGAAAATATATAATGAAGAGATAAAGTAATGTAAAATAATGTCCTATGTAGCTACAAGAGGACAACATCATCATCGTCACTAGATTAATCCTCCACATAGTCAGAAAGTCATTGAGGCGATTGCACTTACTGGGTATGGAAAGTCATATTTTGACTTATAAGCTAGATCTCCTTAAGCATGGTCTCTTTACCTTGTCAGGCTTGCTCCACTACCTGTATAGCCTTCTCTCGTTGATGTAGAATCAGCTATTGTATCTACTAGAAGAGTTACTTGATGCACTCAACCCGTTGCACTACTTGCTCAACATGGCTTAACAATTATCGTATGGCTAGGACAAGGACAATGTGCTTTTATAGAAGGTGCTTGTGACCCCTACATAAGAGACAAGATACTAGACTTATAACGCAAGGACATGTCTCAATATCGTATACATGTACTCAAGTTTTACCTCCAATAACATTGACTTATAAGTTGACTCAGATTGCAAAGTCAACTTGTTGGGTCCCATTACTAAGGGCAGTATGAGTATATGCCTATTGTAATCGTTCTTGAAAATGAGTTTGGTCAAATGAAAACAAAAAATAATATATTGTATTAATATTATTTGTAATGGTGAATTTAAAACATTTTTTATTTGACTTACAAATGTCTCCTCCACTTAATTATCAACCCAAGATTGGTCATTTCTTTCAAGTGTTGTAGTTCGAAAGACCTCATCAACCATGATTGTCCTTCCCAGCTAAGCAACCTTAAACACATATATAAAAGTAAATGACTTTCTAAATATGCTCACATACAAGATAATTGTTGAATTGAAGGGTTGCAATGAAATATTTCAAATATGTTCAATTACATGTTTGAGTTTTATATTTAAATATTAGCAATACTAGGGTGGTTGTTTTGTCACATTCATAGTTGTCAATGACTTAGACTACATGTCAAGATGGTTTATATCACAATGACAAAAAAGAAACAGAGATTCACTTAATATGCCACAACACAATTTTAATGTCATAAATTAATATTATGATTTTAATATCTCCCAAAATGAATGTATTACAATTTTAATATCATTCAAAATAAATACATGATTTTAATGTTTGGGATTTAATATCACAATTTCAATTCCTTGAAATAAACACTACTAGAAAAATGTCAATTTTTGACACATTTTCAGATGAAATTTGGACAGATTTTAAACAACTTTCCCACGAATTTTGGACAGAGAATGAATTTCAGATGGAGTACCTATTGTCCAAAAATCCTCGTGCAAATTTATATAATTTGTCAGAAATTCCATCTAAAATTATTTCAGATGAAGTTGAGACAAAAAATGTAACATTCGTGTTTATGTTATGTTGCCTTGGTTTTGAACGAATTTTAGACGAAGTTATCTTTCACACGAATTTCAAACGGAGTTGTCTTCGCATAGATTTCAGAGGGAGTTGTCTTTTGCACAAATTTTAGACTGAGTTATCTTTCACATGGATTTCAGATGGAGTCATCTTTCACAAGAATTTTAGATAGATTTGTTTTTATGAATTTAAACAAATTTCCCACAAAATAAAAATGCATAATATTTTACTTATTTTTTTGCACAAATTTGCGAAAAAATATGTTAACTATCTTAGATGAATTTAATTAATAATAAAAATTCAATTCAAACATTTATAAACTGGTTTTTAAATTATTAAAAAAAAAGACTCAAGACTCAAGGCAATAAAGTAGAGCTCCTTATAGCATAATCAACGCCTAAGATTCTACTTCCATAGTCATCGCAGAGGACTAGAATTCAGAATTCATTTCTTCAAACCACTACCACAAAAATTCATTCACTGATTATAGTAGTTCTCTAGTAAACAAGTCATACCAATACCCCACATACCACTTCTCTCTCTTTCACTTCACGTGCTTGTGGTGCCCAATACCACCTACATCTCAAGCTGATTTAGAGCCAATTTTCCCAACCATTCCCACTAAATTTAACATTTTCACCCCTTACTTCCTGCCCATATAACCCCCTTTTCCCCATTTCGCCTCTCATAATTTTTCAACCCTTTCCTAAATCTTAATGCATCTTTTTTTTGCCCCTAATTGACACAATGACACAGTTTCCTTATGCTAAAAGGAATCTATCCATACATCATTTAAACCCCATCTTTATTCTATTAGTGCCCAAGCCTTTTCACCCATTTTCTGTCAAACATTTTGGCAAAACATATAATGTGCAAAAATTGAGGATTAAGAAAATAGGTACACGAAGCTCAACACCTCAAATGCCAATGTTAAACCAAATGTACTCAGATAAGGAGAAAATAGAAGGAACCCCTCAATGGTCCTTTAAGGTACATAAAGCTTAACACATCAGATGTCAATTTTCAAAAGAAAACTAGACTAATGAACTTACGATAACAATAGTAGGAAAGATATGTGCAAATCTGCTATTTGCCAATGAAACATGCAAACTCAAAAGCTCTAACTCAACCACACATTAAGACTTGTGGGCGATGAAGCTATAGTGAGATTCCTAGCCAATGGAACTTGCATACTCAAATGTAGAAGCTCCTGTATAAACCCCAACTTAGTTTGAATAAGATGCAAAAACAAATGAGGAAATAAAATGAGAAAAATGTGGAAATAGGATGAAGAAACTACCGTGGAAAGTGGAAATGTAAAAGCCCTTACCCAGTTAGAATGAAACTACCAAGTTTGCACTACATGATGTAAATTTTGAATCCCTACTTTCACTCTATTTTGTCTACGGTGAATAAACTTAGTGAGCGGGGTTTGGGGGTTATCCAACTAAATTCTTTTCAAATTAGAATTTTGTCTTAGTTTTTCATATTTTAGATTTACTATATTAGTTTTAAAAAAAATAGGAATTCGAGGTTAAAATTTTGGCTGACTTTTATTGTAAAGAATAAAGAATAAAAAATTTGAAGATTGAGATATTTTTTAGATGAAAGGGAATGAGTCCTTTTAAAATTTATTGTATTAGTTTAATTAGTTTAAAAAATATTTTTATAAATAATTACACACACACACACACACACACACACACACAAATTTAACATTTCATAAAACAGTTACATTTCATCTAAAATCTGTCCAAAAATCCATCTCAACATATTGGGTAGATTTTAGACAAATTCACATATACAATGCAACCATTTAAAAAAGTTGATAATTTTGTTTGATATTTATGTTAAGTTATCAACATATTTAAGACAAATATAATAAAAAAAATTCCATATGAATTTTGTTTCAATATTTGAGATAGATTTCAAACAGACATATCTAGAAAACAAGATATAAAAAAGGTTAAATAATCTATTGCTAATTTGTCTCAAATTTGTATGAAATATTTTGGCACAAATTTTATCCCAAAATAGCGCGAAGTTTAGAGACAGATTAAAGATGAATGTGGGATAAAATGTTGAGTAAACTCAAATCTGTCCCAAATCCATCTTAAAGGTAGATTTAGTTTCAAACAAATTCCATTCCGTCCAAAAATTCGTCTGAAAATTTCATTTTTCTAGTAGTAAAACATATTTACAAGAAAATAAATAAAAATTAAAATATAAAGATGTGTTTTAAAACATATAATTTTTTTATCAACAATAATTATTTAAAATACTTTGAATGTAAGGATAATTTTATCATTAATAAAAGAGACAAATCATAATCAGCAATAAGAATTAAAATATATGAATATGTAATTTAAAAAATTGTCTGAAATAAACTTATTTAGTTGAATAAATAAAAATTTAATACAAATAATTAGATATTCTTTATAAATAATGATACACGTTTTGCTTTATTCTAATTGTGCAATTAAGATCAACATTTGATCATTAAAGATGCAAATTTCTTATTTTAAAACAAAAGAAGGGATTGAATCATGTATAAGTAGGAATCAATAATTTTATTTAAAACAAAATTTAAAACCTTTCTTTCTTAATTAAAATATAATTAGGATTAAAAGTAATGTAAATAGCACCTCATATTTAATATTATAAAATAAACACATGAATGATTGCTTCAACATGCTCAAAAAATCACAATAAGGACCATTGTCCATTATATATTTGTTCATATTTAAGCAGTACTATAATAATGTTATTTAATTTAATTGAAAGGTTTTGACGTAGGATCAAAAAAGAATGAAACAAATATCTATTGTCATAAACTGTCATAATTGGGCAATTAAGATCAATATTTTATAATTAAAAGTACAAAACTTCTTTCTTTAAAAAAATAAAGAATTGAATCACATGTGCTATTAGGAATCAATATTTGACATAAAAATCAAATTTTTAAAAACTTCCTTACATAAAAATGAAATTAAGATCAAAAGTAATTTTTGGACTACAAATTCAACAATATTTTCCTATATAATTTTTTAGTTTAATTTATATGCATAGTTAATATTAAATTTTTTACACATACATCTAATAGGAATTTATCTTGTTGCCGCATCATATTAATGAATAAAATGATAGGACAAATTCCTATTGAATATCTTTGTGTATATATATATATATATATATATATATATATATATATATATATATATATGAGATAACCTTTTTTATATAAGAGTGAGAGGAATGAATATTAACCATTAGATTTTGTCATGAATGGTCAAGATTAAAATATACAAAGTCATGTGAGTTTTTTAAAAAGTTACATGACTTTTTAAGTGATTACATAACTTTAAATCATAACCAGCCATGTATGGTTGTACGGCCTAGATTTACTCCTTTTACTCTCATATAAAGATGACCCTCTCACTAGATATGTCCCCTACACACACACACACACACACACACACATACATACATATATACATATATCTACTGAGAGGGTCTTTTTTATATGAGAGTGAGAGGAGTAAATTTGGACCATTAAATCTTACCATAAATGGTCAAGATTAAAACACACAAGTCATGTGAGATTTTTAAAAAGTCACATGACTTTTTTAAGTAGTCACATGACATTAAATCCTGACCATCCATGTATAGTTATATGACCCAGATTTACTACTCTCACACTCATATAAAATGGTCCTCTCACTAGATATATGTATGCATATACTAACAGTGCATATAACTAAATTTATAATTTTTTTCATCGACACACATTTATATAGATTAAAATGATATAATGCACAAGTAGTAATAATTTTTATTTTTATAGTTTATTTTATATATTTTTTCATTAGCCTATTAGTTGATTATCCTATTTAGAGATAAATCAGACCTATATAAAAGCTTTAATATAAAATAGATGATCTTTAAATAGGCTAATAGACCAAGTTAGATTTTAAAAAATGTCAAGTCAAGTAAAAAAAAAAACACTATGATAAATAACAAACCAAGCTTGAACCTTGAATTTTTTAAACAATCAAAACCTATTTAAGCAAAGATTTGTTCATTTATCCTATTTTTACCCATACTCCTTTAAATTAAACACCGTAAAAATAAGATAGAGTAAGAGTAAGGTATGTCAAAGTTGATGGGTTTAAGTTAGTCTTTATATTTATCTTTAAAGATAGAATAAACCATCAATTTGGCCTCTTAAGTATTACCCTCTCCCCTAAATAGTCTTTAAAGTAATGAAATTATATAAGTAATATCTAAAATATTGAATATCCATCAATCTCATCTCTACGTTGATATATTTTATTAACGTTCAACGACTAATTTGAAAGATTTTTCAATATTTAGGAAACTATTTAATATATTTTTAATACTTTAAGAACTACTTATATAAATTTTTTTTACTTTAACGACTATTTAGGAGAGAAGGTAATACTTGAGAGATCAAATTGATGGTTTATTCTTAAAGATAAGATAAAAGTAAGTTTTTATAATTGTTATTTGAGTAAAGAAATATTTGCTGATTGAGACATCATCTCCTTTTTATAAAATTTCATCGTGAAAAAAAAACAAAATATGACCATGTATTAAAAAATATTTTTAAACATTATCTTTATATTATATTATATTATAGTATAGTATAATGTTTGGTTAGTCTGTCTTTTTTTTTATTTATTTATCTTTACATCTTGTGACTTATAGCTATAGCCAACATTTGTAAACTTCTTTAGACGCTACTTGGATATAAAGGTTTAATTACTATTTTGGTCCCTATAGTTTCGCCAACTTTATCTTTTAGTCCCTATAATTGAAAATTATCCCTTTTAGTCCCCATACATGCAACTTTGATACCAGTTTGGTCCTTACGTCTTAATTTTGTAAGAGAAAACAGCCACAAGTTAACATTTTTTAGCATTTTTTTTTTACAATTTGTGACGGTTTAAAACGACAAGGAACAAATTGGTATCAAAGTTGCATGTATAGGGACTAAAAGGGATAATTTTCAACTATAGGGACTAAAAGGTAAAGTTGGCGAAACTATAGGGACCAAAATAGTAATTAAACCCAGATATAAATAATCTTTAACCTAACCCTTTAATTATGCGACTACAAAATAATAATAATGAGATAGTATGTAACTGTTGATTCAATAAATAATATCATTAAACACTATATCCGTTAAATATAATATATAATCAACTAAAATAATATAATTAAAAACTAATTCACTAAATATAATATATTTATTAGATTATATTAAATATAATATATATTTAATAAATTTATAAATTTTCATATTTATAAAATTTATTAAAAAATTATTATTGAACAAAAAGTAATATTATAAAATTTAATACCTAAAAATTTGTATTAATTTTTTATTTATTATTTTTATTTGGAAAAATTACATTATAAAATATATTTTGAAATAATAAAATTTAAATGTATATTAATATACTGTAATATTTTTAAGTTGGTAAATATATGTAATAATCTATCTCTTAATTTATATAACTATTCCTTATTTTAACTAAATTATTATGAATTGTTTTCAAATTAAATATATATTAAAGTATTCTTATTTAAATATTGTTATTCACAAAAATATTTTAATAATTTTAAAATTATTTAAAATTTTATTATATGTTAAAAATTCAACCAAAACATCTTTTCACTACAACCTTATTTTATATATTTAATTATAGTAAATTACATTTTATTTACTTAAAATGAGTATAAAAATGAAAATCATATATATTATATAAATTATATATTAAATAAAATAAATCATATCATTTTACGTACAATAAATAGAATTGTGTAATTAAAAAGATTTAATTTATAAATATTACATGTATTATTATAAATATGATAAATATGAATTTCGAATGTTATGATATTATAAATTTATTTTTTATTTGTGCAGAAAAAAATGTTAAATTGAGTTTTAAAAAAGCATCTTGTTTACGTCTCTTACTATTTAATTAAATAATATATATAGTCCTCCATCAGCACCAAAGATAAGCATATGGGTCAACTCAATTCGTTTAGCTCAATCACATTGGTCTACATTTAAATAGATTACGCCAAGCTAATCCACTAATTAAATGAAGTTAATTTTTTTCTAATTCATGTCCAGTCCACTTAACCCACATGCTAATGGATTGGTTTGCAGGTTGAATAATAAAAAATATAGAAAAAGTCTAAAAACTTCAAAAGTAATTAAAAAAAAAAACCTAAAAACTTATTAAAAACGATAACTAAAAAAATGTTTAAGATAATATTAACAAAAAAATATAAGAAAATATGCATGACTTAATGAAATTGTAAAATCTAAAAAACCCTTCTTCCATGTCACCCAAACATAAAACAAAGCATAAAAAATTCAAGACTTAAATATGTTTTTAGTCGCTCAAATTTAGGATAAGTTTGTTTTTGGTCCTCCAAATTTAAAATCAATCTTTTTAGTCCTTCTAATTTGAAAAGGCCTGTTTGAGTCCTTTAAGACCACCTACAACATCATTGATAAGGGTAGACTGAGTCAGTTGTATAGTATTAGTTAAGTGTAGTGTGATGTTTTCACTAACAAAGATACTAGTAGGTGAGTTTTGTGTGACAAATTCAATAATAGGTAAGTTTTGTGTGGCATATTCACTAATGGTGTTAGGGCAAAGGGACTAAAAGATTAATTTTAAATTTGGAAAGCCAAAAACAAACTTATCTCAAATTTGAGAGACTAAAAATATATTAAGTCAAAATTCAATATCTTTAACTTTTTTCATCAAGATATTATAAACATTATAATACTAATAAAGAGGTTGATATATATTAACCCAATACCAAGTACTAATTACCCAAATACTTAATCTCAACCACACACCAAGTTGTCTTAAAATAACAATCAATATTTGAAAGAAAAAAAAAAGTATTTGGTCCACAGGTTAACCTATAACCTGCAAATTTGTATAACTTGTGGTTTAAACAAGCTGGGCCAAACAAGCTAATGTTTATTTGGAACATCATTTTAATTGATTTTAACATGCTTGGTCTGTGAGTTAAATGGATTGTTTATAGGCCTTGTAATCTACACCATGGTCTTATCTAACCTAACCACCTTTTTTTTAGACAGGCTAAGAGGGCTTATTGTTGGTTGGTTGGCTAGTCGAACAAATTGGTTGGGGTTGAGACCTCCATATCAAGGCATCACGAGTAACCTATCGAAATTATTACCTCTTAAGAGCTCCTCCAACCATGCTAGTTGAAACACCAAGACAAATATGAATTAGAAATAATATTTAGAAAGGAGAAGTAAAATGAAGCAAAACTAGCAACTTAAAAAAACCACTTATCAAGTTTAGAATGTCCTCTAAAGGACAATTTTGGAATACTTAATACAAAAATTATTGTTGGTTCAACCTCACAGCCTCAAATAGAATATCCTTTATTTTTCTTTCTTCATTAGTTAATTTGTTCAAATGAACACAATACATTTAGGCCTTATCAAGATATAGCTCTTGGTTCAAAAGAAATGGAAGTAAATCTTAACAATCTTCAAATTAAGCTAGAACGAAACAACATTCAAATCTGTTACCAATTGGATAAACTACTTTCAGAAGGGCAACCCTTGATGCTTATACAAATTCTTTTATGGCTCTATGAACTTTAACTCGTTCCAATTCTTCAAGGTTACCTAACCTTGCCTTAAGTTAGGGACCCATTAAGTTTGGAATAAGTGCGAGAACAACAAAGATGTAGGCATTTACCTTAGGGACTCGCAAATAAGGTGGAGAGCTTTCATATAATCTCACTTATTAGAGTGCAACTAGGATAGACTCAACCTTAAGCAATTTACTATCGCTATATCAAAACACCAAGGATGATAAGGACATAATCATACATGTAGAAATATAAATGGTTTGAAGATTATGATGGCCAATCACAAACCCTATCGTGTTAGTTGGAACCTCCAAGTCAATTGAAGTAGATGTTGGGGATAAATATGTATGCCTAAGACCCGATCTATCATGTGATCAAATTTTTAATAAAGTGTTGTCCTTTAATGGTATCCTTGAAGTTGTGATAAGTGTTAGAGAATCAAGAATATTTCTCGGAAGCATGAGGCCCCTTAATGGTATCCTTGAAGTAGAGATTTTTGATGTTTGGGGGATTGCCTACATGGGGCCTTTTCCACCCTCTCATAGTTACAAGTATATTCTTGTGGCGGTGGACTATGTCTAAAAAATGGGTAGAGGTCATACCTGCCCAAACCTGTGATGCCAAAACAATAATTAAGCTCTTCAAGAAAATAATCTTCCCGTAGTTTGGGGTGCTTAGAGCTGTTATAAGTGATGGAGGCTCTCACTTCATTGAGCGACAATTCGAGACTCTCTTGAAGAAGTATGGAGTAGCTCACAAGGTTGCAACACCTTATCACCCTCAAACAAGCGTCCAGGTGGAGGTATCTAATAGGGAGATTAAAAATATTCTAGAGAAGATAGTTTCCAAGTCAAGGAAGGATTGGTCCCTCAAGCTGGACAACACTTTATGGGCTTACTGCACTGCCTACAAGACTCCGATCGGTATGTCACCATACCGTTTAATTTATGGTAAGTCCTGCCACCTTCTAGTAGAGCTTGAGCATAAAGCATTGTGGGTTGTCAAGCTGTTGAATTATGACTTAAAGGTGGCTGCTGAAAGGAGAAAGCTTGAGTTGAACGAGCTGGATGACATATGCCTAGACTCTTATGAGAATGCGTGGATCTACAAGGAGAAAACAAAAAGATGGCATGACCAATACATTCATCGGAGGAAGTTTAAAGAAGGTGACCTCATCCTGTTGTAAATTCCAAACTTCAACTCTTCCCCAGAAAACTGAAGTTTAGAGGGTCTGGTCCTTTTGAGGTCCAGAAGGTAGTCCCATACGGAGCTGTGGAACTTAAAAGCCAAAATAAAGGCTCCTTTAAGGTTAATGGGCAAAGGTTTAAATTATATTTTTCTGGTGAACAAATTGAGAAGGCAATGTCTATTATCCTTCTTGATCCTGCCTCTTGCGGATGAATCTATCAAGCATCAGGCTCGTGACGATAAACAAGCACTCTTTAGGAGGCAACCCAAGTATTTTATGATGCATACTAGGATTTTCTTTTAAAAAAAATAGCAACTCAATGCAGGACTAAACCACCATAGAGTGAGCAACTCCACTTGAGGGTGATAAATGCGCAATTCTTCGCGCAATGGTCAGACCCAGTGCCATCAGGTGGTGAGAAAGACCACCAAAAGGTGAGAGAGGCGCTCCAACAAGCCAACAAGTGATGGGTAGGGCTACCAACAAGTGATCAACGCGCATCAAAGACCCCTGCATGCACCACCAAGGGGTGATTATAGCCACCAGAGGGTGGTGGTCGTGCAATGTGTGCCAAATTCCCTCCAGGTTATGTGCCACCTGTAAGTGGTGAGAACCACCACTTGGTGGCGTCCGTTCGTAAAAAAAAAAAAAGCGAGGGGGGACGCTATGCGCCACCCGTGGATGGCAAGTACTACCACAGGGTGGCACCTTAACAAAACAAAAAAAATGGTTCGACGTTGTCACAAATGTCACCTGTGGTGGCACGTGCCACCATAGGGTGGCGCAGCCAAAAAAAAAATTATAATTTTTTTTCTAACCCCTTCCCCCCCTTGAAATCTTTCTTGATGCCCCCTCCCCTTCCTATCTTCTTCTTCTTCCTTTCCAACCCCTCTTCCTAAACCGTCACTATGTTACCAAAAATAACATACCTACACCACCCAATCCCTTTATTTCTACTCCTAAACTTATTTTCTCCATTCCCTTTCACCTTTCCACTCATTTTCTACCCACACCCCTATACCACCACCTCCATTAAAGCCCATTCTCAAGCTTCCAACCCTACTCACATTCTACTTCTATTTCTCTCTATTATCCTAATTTCACACTACCTATAGCTTCCTTCTCAGCCCAAACCCTCTTTCCTTTTCTTTCCCCTTCCACCATTTTCAAGGGTTTCTATTCATCATCTTTTACCTCTACAATGTCTTCCAAAAGGCCCTGAAACGATGCTAGCACTTCCTCCAAAGGAAAATCCCCTAAAGCCTTTCTTAAGAAGCCCTCCTCCAACAGTCATAGGATTGAATTTGCCAGTGATGAGCAACGCCAACAGTATGTTCTTCTTTATAACCGCCCCATTGTTCTTACTATATACTGGGATGTTGCTATCGTTGGCATTCTAGGCCTTACTGTTGATGCTCAATTTATGTTTGATAATATTGGTTGGCACCGGTTCATTAAATTCCAATATCCTGTTTATGACCATATTACATATGAACTACTGAGTTCTTTGTCTATTGAGGATTTAAATAGTCTGGATATTGATGAAGGAGTTATCCACTTCTGATTGTTCAACACTAACCATACTTTGACTCTCGTCGAACTTAATAGCATTTATGGTTTTCCTATTGGGGGTTCACGACAGACTAATCCTCCTGGTTTTTTCGACCAACAAATGTGGGGCGAATTTGGTGGCTCTGGTAATTTCCATTATGGGCAATCTAATGCCACCCAACTAAACCACCCCTTTGCCCAAATCATAAAACGCTTCATAGCTTGCACCATCTTTGGAAGATCTGACAGCCAAAGCCATGTTCAATTGACTGAGATTTTATTTTTATGGGCTATGTTAACCCCTGGGAATCATATTGATTGTGGGGCCCATATGGTCAAACACTGGTTGAAACTTGCTAAGTAGGAGAATGGCTCTATTGCTTTTGGTGGATTGTTGAGCCCTATAGCCATCTATGTTCAACGGTAAAATGAACTTCACTGGTTTCGCTCTCGCCTTGATTCAGTTGGTGTTTTGGATATGAAATATTGCCTTAAGCACCACATTGTGCGCAAGAGTTTGGATGGATATTTCTTCCTCATAGCTAATATTGGCCTCCGCTACTTCTTGCCTGACCCCTCTTGGTCTATACAGTTTCAGCGGTCCTGTCCATCCTATGTTACTACTAACCACTCGCCTATTGCCACCGACCCACCTCTTGTCACTCTACCACCGCCTACCACCCTTACTTCCGTCGACCAACTTGCCGCCCACATGTCCTCCCTTCTCTCTAAACTTCGAATGCACCATGCAGAATTCTAAGCGCATCATGTTGCCTTCCTAGAGCACCGAGCTGAGTTTCAAGCCCACCACGCCAACTTTAATGACTTCTAGGCTCAAGTTCAGGCGCATTGGGGTCTTCCTCCGCCTTCGGGGTTTGCTCCTCCACATTCACCCTAGTGATTTTCTTTCCCCCCTTCTCCCTTAGCCTTTGGTTTACATTGGGGACAATGTAATTCTTAAGTTTAGGGTTACTCGAGGTATCTGTGTGTTTATGTTCCTGTTTTGCATTGCATTTTAGGACTTTTTATATTGCTTAATTCTTGTCTTGCATATCATTTAAGACTATAGTTTGCTAGCGTTGAACTCCCTTGTACTTCATTTTATTTCTATGTGCATGATAAGTTTTGAATCCTTTGAGTTAGGCGTCCAATATGCTAAGTTTTGCAGAGGCAATATAGCATTAGATAATCCTTAGGCAAGTTAAGAATTAGCATAAACGCTCCTGTTTGAATGCTTGCACTGATTTAAGCCATAAATGTGAGATTTGAGCCTATATGAGGGTAGCTATTCACTGCACAATTTACCCCCAAATTCATTTTTTTTAGTGTGACATTCTCATTATTGTTATCCTCTAGAACTTGCTTTGGAACCTTTTTGACGTGACGCAATTCTATTTGCATGAATGAGCATGATTAAGGCACTTATGAATTTATTTTTCAAACCCTAAAGCTAGAATTGAACATGACCACTAGTTGCCCATTTGAGCAATACATTGAATGATGTTCTTTTGTACCTTATTGCTTGAAAGTTTTATGTTTATTGATACCCTATAAAGTGTATTATGGCAACTTTGTATTAAGTTTGGGGTTTCCCTGTAATGTCTGGTGAATTTGACTTTTGCTTGGAATGTTGATATTTGAATTGTTCGAAAAAAAAAGAAAAAAAAATTAAAAAAATTAAATGTGCTTAAATAAATAAAAAGGAAGGGTGTAAAGGGAAGCAAGAGGAATACTAAGTTTGAAATGTACGCCATTTGTCAAAAACTTTAATGCTTA
The DNA here is from genome assembly GCA_004329165.1 of Spatholobus suberectus. Lineage (NCBI taxonomy): Eukaryota > Viridiplantae > Streptophyta > Magnoliopsida > Fabales > Fabaceae > Spatholobus > Spatholobus suberectus. The sequence goes on from CM014731.1 coordinate 69,926,175, forward strand.
ATATGCTTTATAGGGTATTATACTTGCTTGTAAAATGATGAGCCCTTTATGTTCCTTTTCCTTCAATTCCTCACCTTAATGTTTTATCCCTAGCCCCATTACAACCGGATGAAAAACTTTGTGACTCATTTGTGTACTCAGGATATTTTAGTGAAGGTAGGGTTCCTTATGAAGCCTATGATTGGATACTTTGATTGAGAACAGTTTAGTGATATTGCCATGTCCTTAAACACTTTGAGTGTGGAAAGGTGGGTGATCTAGTCAGTGTAGGCATTGATTCTGAAGACCTAAGCTCTCCTTGGATTTGCCTATGATCATTCGTATGTTTAACTTGCTTACTGCATGTACTTTTAATTTCCTGTGCCTCACTAGTTGGATTCCTTGATGTTTGGTCATGTCGTAATGATTGATTGAGGACAAACAAATTTTTAAGTTTGGGGTTGTTTTATGCGTGCATTTTATAACTCATTTAGTATAGTTATTTTCACTAGATTACATGCATTTTATTACGGTTTAGGATTAGTTGGATATCTAATTGCATGATTTTCCCTTCTTGTACCATGTTACACTTTTTTCTTTGTTTGTCATTGTTTTTAGGAAAATCTTTTAGGTTTTTTAGGCTTGGAAAGGAAAAAGACTTACAATTGGAAGTCCTCAAGATGATTTGAATACCTTTGAGCACTTAGAAGTCTTTTTGGAAGGCAATGGAGTCATCCCAAAGCATTTGGAAAACAAAATCTTGGAGAAAAAGCCTTGGAGACCTCACCATCATCTGGTGGCACTCGCCACCACCTGGTGGCACCTTTCCCTGATGCTGAATATGGACCTGTGCATCTGCCACTACATGGTGGTGCCTACCCTGGAGCAAAAAAATCACTGTTACGCTTCTACGCCCGTCTGGTAGCGCTTATCACCGCTCGATGGGCGGAGTTACCTAAGGATTTCACAAGTTTTTTATTTTCTTTTGAAGATTAGCTTAGGACCACTTGTAATTAAGATATAAATAGACATTCTTAGGGATTTTATCTTTTAATCTTTGGAACTCTATTGGAGGCACGAAGAATTGGGGATCGCTCTTCTTCTTCAATTATCTCCAGGTTTGTTTATGTTTTCTTTCTTTTCTTTTTGGTGTTCTCTCATGACTATGTGTGACTAGAACCTTATTTTTATAGGATTGGGCGTAGCCCTATGATTGTGTTAATGAATTAATTTTTATTTGTCTATGTGCGATCTTGTTCCTCTTTGATTCTTTTTCTATTGATTTATTTAAGCGAAACAAACTGGCCGGCATTTTTCATAATCTTAGGGATTTAGGGAAGTGCTGAGAGGTGAACCCAAACACCGAACCCATAGGAAAGGAACTTAGGTTTAGATCACGAAAGTAGTTTAAAGCCTTCGAGGAATAATTGAATTAACAAATAACTTAATGGGTCTAATTGAACACAACCATCATGACAGTAGGTGGTAAATTTGGTTAGATACCCCTTCATATCTTGAAAGAGAACGAAGGATACCTTAGGTTAATTCACCTTCATTGAGAACAAGCGAAACACATAGGTAGCGAAATTAAAACATTAAACTTCATAGTGTGAAACCCTAATCCTGGAAGTCTTCCTATTTGAACCACATCTAATTTTTAATTACAGCTTTAGTTAATTTTTAAATTGCATTTTCTTTCAATTGTTCTACCCTAAATTTCCCAATCAAAATTCCTTTTTTGTCTAATTTTTATTTAGCAATAATCATTAAACACGTAGTCCCTATGGAGACGATCTTTAATTATTACTTGACGACAACCGTGCACTTGCAATTTTTCCACACCACTTTGCAGGTACACCCACCTTCACCACTTAAAGAAGATCAATCTAATAAGTATTTGAGTATAAATACTTGACTAGATTACTACTTAAATAGATGAGGTATGCATTTTTATTTAATAAGACAATAAAAATTTTATATTTAAACTGAACCTACCATCAATGTGATGTGTTGTTGGTCTTTTAATATGAAGTTCACATTTGTAATGGTTGGAGGGAGGAAAGGAAACAACAAATGACTTACGAATTTTTTTTAGAAACTACTGATTATGTAGAAAATCATTTCCCTATTCCTTTTAAGTGTAAATATTATCTTGTGGACTTTGGCTTCACCAATATGTCTAACCTTTTTTTTTTCGATATTGTGGAGAACAATATCACTTGCATGACTATAAAGGTTAACAAGAACCCCCAAGACCTAAAAGATTTATTTAATTATATGCATTTTTTTAAGTAATGTGATTGAAAGATTTTTTGGAATGCTAAAAGCACATTTTCTTATTCTCAAGTCCATGTTGCCAATTTGCCATATGTCTTGAAAAGACAAAAATATATACCAGTAGCACACTGTGATGTTCATAAATTCATTCGGATGAACATGTAGGATGATCCTTTGTTTACACGATATTGGTGAAAATATTGAGTTAGAAGATGAAGAATCAAATAGAAACAATACTATAGAGGAATACATGCCATCACACTTGACTTCAACAAATTCGTTAAATGAGTGTATTTTGAGATCGATTAGCTCAAAGATTATAGAACACAACTAATGTGAACTAGAAAAAGAAATAGATGGATAGTAGACTTATTATTATCTCTATATTTTTTTTCTTTATTACTATTGCTCATATGTATTTTGCTAAGTAGGAACTAAAAGAATATACGAATTGGAGAAGGGTTATTATTATTATTGTTGTTGTTGTTGTTGTTTATTATTAATTTTATTTTTTATCATATTTGCTTGCGTAATTTTTGCTTAATAGGAACTAAAAAAATTACATGATTTATGAAAGAATTGTTGTTGCTGTCAACAACTTTTTAATGACAAATTATAAGTTTGACATCTACTTTTTAAATCTGGAAAAAAATTAAAACTAAAAATTGGTTTTGATTTTTAAAAGTTTAAAAACTTAAAACTAAAAATCATCCCAATCAAACAAGTACATGTATACATTTTTGTAATATAAATATTTATGAAGAACATGTTGCAGGTTTTCCTTTTTAAATATTCATATTTCATTGTTCTCTCATTTCTTTTTTATATTTTATTTGAGTAATTTTTTTGTTTTATTTACTTGTATTTTTAAAAGTCTAACACTAATTATTATTTTCTTGAGTTTGCCCTTATCTTTGTTTGATTTTTAAATATTTTAAAAATTTATTATAAATAAGAAAAATGTTAAAGTAATAAATGAGAGAAAAATAAATTTATAAAAATGATAAATAAAACAATTAAAAATTAAAAATTAATTTCAATATGATGAAAATATTTATTATATTTCTTAATCTTTTCATTATAGTATTAAAAGATAGCTAAAAATTAAAAAAAATAATTTAAGAACTTAATGATAATACTATAAAAATTTGATCTAAATGTTTTTTTTTAATATGTATTTTTTACGTTAAAAGATTGATTCAGGGTGATTTATATATACTATTGAAAAACTCATTAGGGTCGGCCTAGTGACAGAGATTTGAATAGTATACATGTGATCATATTATAAATCTCAAATTTATTAAGCTTTTCTTTTTTTAATCTAAAAGGTAATGAAAAGGGAATATCAGATTCAATCCTTGCGTGAACAACGTCAACGACATGTTAGAAAAATTAATAGAATTCCATTAGAAAATTAATATACATACTTAAATCAGAAGCAGTTTTCCTAATCTCAATTATTCAATTAGCTCATGACATGAGAATCAAGAGATCTTGAAAGAGTGCCTACCAAGTAAGATTTTTGATAGTTTCAAGAAGATTCAAACCCACACTTATGTAGAGGGTAAAAAGTCTTCTTTCATATCCTTGGTCATATCTGTCAACGCCTGTGTTTGGCATCTCTTGTTATGTAATACATAATTTTTAGAAAATGCTAATAAACATTTTCACGGTATAATTTAAGGAATTAACAGTAAAAAACTATTAAAAAAATATTAATATACTTCTACTATAATTTTTATTAAAAAGCTTTTTTTTTTAGTTTTTTAACAATTATTCTTAAGACACATGGTAACAGAGCCTTACAATTTTTACTCATTTACACTTCCTAAATTTGAAATCGGAAAAATTAAGCTTGTGTGAATCCTTTGTGATAACATTCATGATTTGATGCATACTTAATGACTACTATTAGTGTGTTTAGATAATATCACAAAATCAATTTTATCTCACAAAACCATGGTGATACTATAAAAAAGTAGAAGCAACTATTTGTTGCTTCACCTTCACCATAAACAATTAATTTCTAGCCATGAATCTATTCTAAATACACTATATAAAGAGAAATCATAACGCGCTTTTTAAATAGATTTTTATTATTAAGTAAAATTCATGTAAATTTGTTAAATAATATAAGTTTCTCTGCTTATATTATAAATTCATGTAATCTGATTCTTGTAAATCTAAATAATATAAGTTAGTTTTATTATAAAAATGGCTCTGGCTCAGGGTTTTACTTTCTCTGCAGGTTCGATGAATGGCTTAGGTTCCACAGATACGATTCTCAATCAACAGGAACAAAATGTAATATGTTTATGTGTAGCTGTTGGTCAAAAAGCATCTTCTGTGACTCAAGTGGTAACTACCTTACAAGAAAGAGGAGCAATGGAATACACTATTGTAGTAGTTGAAACAGTAGATTCTCCAGCTACATTACAATACCTCGTCCCTTATACAGGAGCAGCTCTAGCTGAATATTTTATGTATCGTGAACGTCACACTTTAATCATTTGTGATGATCCCTCTAAACAAGCACCGGCAATGAACCACCTGACGTCCACCACTTCATGCTTCCTTTAGAGACAAGGTTATGGCAGGAAAGGAACTACATGCAGTTTGTCCACGGGTAGATTTGTTGCAACAAAATTTGGCAAGAAATGAATGTGAAGATGGTAATCCTTTGAAACCAATGGTTCACATAGCTGACTCCGTTTTTGAGGGATTGTGCATGATTGGTTATTAAATTGTTGGGGAAGAGCATTGGCTTTAATGTGATACGCGACCGTCTGTTAAAAATTTGGAAGCTCACTTCGGGCTTTGAGATTCTTGACATTGGCCATGGATATTTTATGGTTAAATTCGACTTGGAAGTTGATCGTACAAAGGTTATGGAGGAGGGGCCTTGGATGATTTTCGATCACTATTTGACGGTTCGCACGTGATCTCCTGACTTTATTTCTCCTTTAGCTAAGATTGATAAAACTTTGGTGTAGATTCAATTCCCGGGTCTCAACCTCATTTACTATGATGAGAGTTTGCTAGCCCTAGCTATTGCTGTGGGTACTCTAATCAAAGTTGATAACAATACAAAGGATGTTCGCAAGGGTCGCTTTGCGAGCGTATGCATTAAGGTGGAGTTGACTAAGCCTGTTGTTGGTAGAGTGTGGTTGAAAGGCTTCTGATACCGTGTAGAGTATGAAGGTTTGCATAGAATTTGTTCCTCTTGTGGTTGTTATGGACACTTAGTAAGAGAATGCAAATCAGTTGCGTTGACACTAGAGTTATCAGGTGTTGGCAGCCTGGCTCACCTTTCCGTTCAATCACTAGTCTTTTCGACAAAGAAGGAGCAACCATCCAGCTCAGCCTTAGGAGTTAATTCTATGACAGCTACAGATGCCAATAAGGGTGCGCATGTTACGGATATTCCAGGTATTGTAACCGCCAGTAATGATCAGCCACTTTATGGTGATTGGCTTGTTGTGTGCTGCAAAAAACGCAACGACCAATCTAATAAAAAATAGAAATAGGGAAAGGCTATTATATCCCCATTAACTGACTTAATGGCTCATAAAGCCACTGTCTCCTAGGGTACGGTGGACCCACCCGTGCCACCCACCCAAAAACCAGCCACGTCAAGCATGGGTACTCATGCTATTGCCTCTGCCACACATAAGTCAGTGGGTCCCTTATCTAATAACAAAAGAGCCCGAAAAGAACAAGAACCTCAAGTTTGGAAATTGGTACAAAAATGCCAAACAGGCCCCCAAATGCCAAGAGCAAACCCCACCCTTTATTTCGTTCCTAAATTGGCCAATTCTATTCAACATTAGAACTCGAAGAAGAATTGTGACTTGGGTAATCGAACAAAATCAACTCTTACTCTCAAGCCTACCTCCAATGTGCGTTTTGCTATTCTTGAAAATGAACATGATATGGATATTATTAACTGCCGATAGATGATGAAATGGTATCTAACCATGACCCAGGACCTAGCTCTTCCGCTATCGCCATATAGGGGTTATGCTCCTACTCTTATCTTTCCAATTTCCACCATGAATCTATTCCAATATTTCTCAATTATTTCATGGAATATTAGGGGAGCCATTGGTCGTTGTACCAAATATAATATTCGTAATATGGATAGTCTTCACCAACCTACTCTAGTCTCTAGGGCTGAGCTTTTTTTGGCAAAATCTACGATTATAAACCTCTCTTCATTCAAGAAGCGTGGGGCCACACAGGCAGTATATGGGTCCTCACTTGCAGGGAGGACTTCACGTTTAATTTAGCTCACTCGATGCATTAGTGCATTACCTTTGCTGTCTGGAAGGTTAATACAACTTGGTATTGCTCTGCCATATATGCATCTCCTATCCCTTCAGTACGTAGTGTACTTTGGGATCATCTTACTTCCCTGGGCAATTCTATTTTTGGTGCTTGGTTGCTTATGGGGGATTTTAACGAGGTTACGCAGTCAACAGAAGTTTCTGGAGGGTCTTTTCTTTCATCTTGCGCCCTCTCCCTTCTTTTTGTCATTGCTCACTGTGGGCATATGGATTTAGATACAATTGGTGGTCTTTTCAAATGGAAGAGGAATATTCAGGGTAGGAGGCATATCAGGAAAAAAACTTGATAGGTATTTATGTAACTCAGACTGGCGCCTTGCTTTTCCCTATGCTTTAACAGAGCTTCTACCAATGTATAACTCTAATCACAATTCGGTTATGCTTCATTGTTTCAAATCAGCTTCAAGAAAAGTGTCCTATTTTCACTTTCAGGCAGCTTGGATGGACCACCCTGAATACAATACCTTGGTTTCCCACATTTGGCAGCACACTCATGGCGATGCATTGATTAAATTGAATGACACAAAAGATCGGTCTATCCTTTTCAATAAGAACGTTTCTGGAAATATTTTGCAGAAGAAAAACATGTTTGGAAGCAAGAATTGGAGGGGTTCGTAGTCTTCTTGATGGTAATGTTACATCATATTTGATTCAGTTGGAGAGAAAGTTACAGGCTGAATACAACCAAATTTTGGCCAATGAAGAGATGTTGTGGTTCCAAAAATTGCGTGAAAATTGGGTGAAGTTTGGAAGTAAAAGTACAAAGTTTTTTCACACTCATACTGTTATCAGATGTAGGAAGAATAGAATCTCGGGCCTCTTCATCCAGGGTACTTGGTGTATAGATGCTTCTATGCTTCAATCAGAAGCTCATCTTTTCTTTAAGAACTTGTTTCAGCCAAACAATAGCCGAGCAATAGGTTCAGGATAAGCTTATTCTTCCGGTCTCTTTGTAAGAGGTTAAGGGGGCACTATTTTCTATGGATCCTTTTAAGGCACTGGCCCCAATGGTTTTCCGCCAATTTTCTATCGTTCTTACTGGTACATCTTGGGCCATGACGTTTGGCAGTTTGTTGATACCATTGATCCTTGCTGGTTGAAACTCTTATAATCCCTATCCCGAAGAAGGATGTTCCTACTTCTCCTAGTGAGTTCAGGCAATCAGCTTATGCTATATGTTGTCTAAACTTATTTCCAAGGTTCTTGTAAACAGGATACGTCCCCATCTTTATACTATTATTGGCCCTCTTCAAAGTAGTTTCATTCCCTATAGAGGCACGACTAATAATGCTCTCATAGTTCATAGCTCAGGAGATTGTCCATCATATGCACAATAAGAAAGGTAAATCTGGTTACCTTCTCTTTAAGATTGACTTTGAAAAGGCCTATGATATCGTTGATTAGCGTTTTATTCGTCTGACACTTGAGGAATTTGGTCTCCCTCAAAGCACAATTGCTCTTATTATGAACTGTGTCACAGCAACATCTCTCTCCCTTAAGTGGAATAATGAGAAGCTCCCGAGCTTTGCTCCTTGAAAGGGTCTTCGGCAGGGAGACCCATTATCCCCTTATTTGTTCTTTTTATGCATAGAAAAACTTGCTCTTCTAATACAGGAACAAGTGGAGGGTCACATTTGGGAACCTATTTCGGTGTCTAAAAGGGATTTGTCGGTAAGCCATTTGTTTTTTGTTGATGATTACTCGTTAGTCACCAAGGCCCGCTGCTCACAAGTTCGGTTGGTTAAAGATGTCCTTAATAAATTCTGTTAATTTGGCCTTGGGCTTAAAAGTGAGTGTTGCTAAATCTAGCTTTTTTGCCTCTAGAAATATTTCCAGGTAAAAGATCCAACAGTTCGCTTCTATTGTGGAGTTTCAACATACTAGCAATCCTGGTAAGTATTTGGGGTTTCCTCTGTTAACTTGCCGGGTGAAAAAGAGTAATTTTGAGTTTATCTTGGATTGGATCAAGAGCCGTTTGGTGGGGTGGAAAAGTAAGCTATTGAACTGAGCTGGGCGTGTTACACTTGCCCAGTCAGTCCTCTCTTCCATTCCAGTCTATACAATGCAAATCTTTGGTTTTCAACAGGAATTTGTGAAAAGATTGACTCTACAATAAAAGGTTTCATTTGGAGGAACCGTGCTTGTCATTGGGTTGATTGGAGTACTTTATCTAAGCCTAGAAGGAAAGGAGTTTAGGGCTTCGACGGTCCCGTGAGGCTAATACTGCCATGATTGGAAAGCATGTTTGGTCCATGCTAAATGAACCATACAAGCTGTGGGTGTAGATTCTCCGTAGCAAATATCTCATGAAAAGTTCATCTAGGAGCTCTTACTCTTGGTCTTCAATTTTGAAGGCCTGATCCTTCCTCAAGGATGGTTTTAAATTTAGGTTAGGAAAAGGAGATATTTCTATGTGGTTTGATCAGTGGCTAGAGGATGGTCTTGTGTGTGAGTTAGTTGACTATGTGCACATTAGTGATATCAATTTGCATTTGTGTGACTTGTTTTATAATGGATCCTGGCACTTTGAGGATTTGTCTGTTGCCATACCCCACAATGTTCACACGCAGTTGCAGAATGTGGTCCTTGATGACTCCTCCTTAGATTGTTTTATTTGGAACCAATCCTCTAATGGTTTATACACCACCAAATCTGCCTACAAGTGGTTATTGCGCGAGCCTCTCATTTATTCTTCCTACAAGAAAAGTTGGTCCTGGGTTTGGATGTTGGAATTACCTGAAAACATCAAACACTTTTTTTGGCTTACCTATCATGGAAGCCTGCCCACTAACATGTGTCGCTACTTGCGACACATTTCTTCTGATTTTTCTTGTCACAGGTGTGGAGCGGAAGAAGAAAATTGGTTGCATAACCTTAAAGATTGTCCTTATGCTGCACGAGTTTGGAACAAGCTGGCTATTGAAGATCCTACTACTTTCTTTGGTGTAGATTGGGCCTTTTGGATTTGTAAATATGCTACTAGTCGCAGGGGTCAACTTTTTGGAGTCACTTATTGGATGATCTAGAAAGCGAGGAATCAAAGTATTTTCCAAGATAGGCCGTGGACTATGTGGCAGATTTTAAACCATATTAGTGAACTTCTCAACACCATTTACTCTTTAGTCTCGAACCATGGCAGTAGTAAGAAGCCGTGAGAAGTTAAGTGGAACCCTCCAGAGGACCCTTTCCTCAAGCAAAATACTGATGGTAGCTCAGTGGGCAATCCTGGACTGTCTGGATTTGGTGGTTTGATCAGATATTTGCTTGGAAATTGAGTAATAGGTTTTTCAGCTGCTTGCGGAATAACTACAAATATGCATGCCAAGCTTCTGGCAATCTATAATGGTCTTCACTTAGCCTGGACTTTAGGTTACAGGCACATCATTTGCGAGTCAAACTCTTTGTTGGCTATAAAGTTGATCAGCAAGGGTGCACCAACTTTTCACCCTCAAGCTACTATCTTTTCTAATATTTGTTCCTTCCTCCATCTTCTGTGGGAGCTTAAATTTCAACATACATTGCGAGAAGGCAACATGTGTGCTGATTGGCTTGCTAAGAGAGGTTCTTTTATTGGCAATCATTTGGTCATTTTTTATGTTTGTCCTATAGCTCTTGCTTCTTCTGTTCTTACAGATACTACAGGGATCTCTTTTGTTCGTGTGTAGTTATTTTAAGTTTCATTTATTCTTTATAAATTTATTTTTTTATTAAAAATAACATAGATTCCATCTAATAATAAAAAAAGAAGAAAAAATAGACTATACACTGGTAGTGTAAAGTAATTTTACGCTGTTATCCAATCACAAACCATTTATTATAAATTTGTTGACTTTTATAATAAATATTTTAAAATTCATATCAATAGTAATTTCTAATTGATTGATAGTATAAAGCTTTTTATACTAACAGTGCATGACCATTAAACTTATAAAAAATATGTTGATAAGTATAAACAGTGTAAAACATAATGACCCCTCCAGTTTAAATCGAATGAAATTATTATTCAATAAAAAGATGTGATTCTAGAGTCTGTCTACTCACGAAGATACTGTGCGTCCGGTCTGTATTTTAATCAATAAATTATTAATACTGAACTTTTAATTATGAATTTTATAAACTTAACTTGTCTGATCATTTATTAGAGTGTTAAACTAGTAGGATTGATGTGGTTCTTTTGATATGCATGTTAATTAGCATATAAATAATATTATATTTATTTTAATTAATCTTAATTTTTTAATACTATTATATACTTTTATTTTTTATCTCAGATTATTAATTTATATAAAAGTTTTGAAAAACAACATTAAAATAAAATATATTCTCAACCCTTTTTTATTAAGTGGTAGATTTTTCAGAAATTAACTTTCCCAGTTTCATGTGCAAGTAAAATAAAAAATTTTCTAACATTGAAAAAATATGGGTGCTTAAGAACAAAAACTAGTTTCAATACTCTAGTGTTTTTTGTATTGTTTTTTAATTGAAATTACAGTTTTACCAAACTTATATCGACTTTTAATGCCCATGTTATTGAAATAAAGCTTCCGCCCATGATATTACACTTTTATTCTATCAATTAAGAAATTAACGTTACAACTTACAACTACAGTATAAAGCAGAGTGAAGTTAAAAATCACATCCAAAATCTCATTAATGCACTAAAAAACATAGGTTAAATTATATATTTGATCTCTCACAGTATTACAAATTTTTATTTGTTGTTTCATTTGTCAAAAATTGTTATTTAGTTCTTCGAAGGTATTTTTTTCATCTCCATGTAATCCTTTTATTTGGAGTCATCTAACCTACTCTAAGTAAAAATGGAATTAAACAACCATATCAAAGATGATTGGTAGAATTTTTTATGTACTTAAAGATAGTTGGTACAACATAGAAAATTACACCAATCATCTTTGATAGGGTTATTTAACTCCATTTTTACTTATGGTAGGTTAGACAACCCCCTTCTATTAAGTTTTTGTTTTTTTTGTCCTCAAAATGTCCGCGTGACTCTAATAATTAAAACACCAAATAGAAAATCTTATGCGATTCTAAAAATTAAGATACTACATAGAAAATTTATGATATTTAAAAGTATCTAATAGGAAATTTATGATACTTTAAAGGATAAAAGATGAAAAACATATTTCAGCTAAAGAAAATATTACAAGGAAGAAGGGAAGGAGAAAAAGTAAAACTGACGGCAAGCAGAATGAACCTGTTGGTTCAACAACTTATGACCTACCACAAAGGCACAAACTCGATGTTCTAAGTTCTAACACGCTGACCCTGAAAAGCTGCTCAATTTTTTCTCAAGAGAAGAGGGTCTATGACAGTATGAATGGAATGCAACAGAAGAATTATGTATATAATCACTGCGACGAAACCAGCGATTAAAGCTCCTGTCACTTGCTCACAATATTTGGGGACTGAATCACATATTGGTAGCCATGCTGCATAACTGTTTCCTTTCTTTCCCACTTGAGCTATTGTCAAAGCTGCAGAGAAGCTTGAGATGAGTAACATGGTGAACACCTGCCGATAACATCAACCCATTAATATAACACTTTTGTAAAAATTTGACTAATCTATAATAAAGAGTGCTGATAGTATAATAAAATATCTACACATAACACATATATATTAATCATAAAAACAAGTCTTATCCCACTAAGTGAGATCAGTTATATAGATTACATGAAACCATTGAACTTGGTTAACACAATATATTAGATTGTGAAATTATTTAATTTATTTCCGTAATCTTAGCACTTTATAATACATCCTTCCTTTAGGGAAGCCAACTTCTCTCAATTAATAGTCTAATTCAATATTTAGTTTAATGATATATAATATAAAATGTCAGCTCGAAGTGCAATCATATGTAGGTTGGGGATTCTTTCCTTCAGTGTCAAAAGAGATGAAGTATTTAATATATGACAGAATTCAAGATTATTTTAAATATTTCACGCTTTTCTATGTGGTCTTAAGAGTTTGATTTCCGATGACAATGGAATGAACAAGTTCTTAACAAGCTTGATCATGGGTTGGCTACTGTTGCGTAATCACACTAATGTATTGCATGTGTTCTGCTGTAGAGACACATAGAGCTAACAAAAAGAGGAGGTTTTAGGACATTTACCAAATCCAAGGCCACCACTAGTCTCCAGAGCAAGCTTTCTGAAGGAAGAAAGAGGACCAAAAATCCATAGACAGTGACAACAGAGTATGCAACCACAAAGTACCTAGTAGAATTCTTTGGTCAGTTTTCAGTATGAAGGAAACTAAAGATTTTGTTGAACAAAAAAGATTAATGATTATAAACACTAGAAGACACTTACTTGAAGGCAGGGGAGTTGGTGTATTTTGCTTCCAATGACACCGTGAAGAAGCTAGCTCTCTCATGGCTAGTAGCCATGACAATTACTGCTGAAAGGGTTGCAGCAAAGGCCAAGAACCTTAACAGAAGATGGCAGACCCTCCTAGTCTTTGCCATGGATTTCAAAAAGAAGAAAGCTTGGTGCACAATGAATCCACAAGGGAAGGTTAAATTTAATAGATGAAGTGTTGGAGTTTTAAGGATGCTGAGGTAGTCAAGAAGGATTTTAGGACTGATGTTAGGGTGTTAGGAAAGAAAATAATGGGGAGTGCACTGAAATTATAGTACGTCTTTGGGTCATGTTAGGTGAAATTCTTATCTGTCTTATTGTCTATGCCACCGTCCTGTAACGTTTTTTTTCTTTCTAGTTTTGCTGCCCTGTCCCATTCTTCTGTGGAGTGTATGTAAGCAATTCCATTTTTATCTTGGTAATTTGCACTTGATCACTTATGTTTACATAGGAAAAGTTAGATTAGTTTTGTGTCCTTTTCGGTTTCATTTGCTTCTTGCAAGAAATATATTTAGGAAGATACTAGATAAAGCAGGTGCAAATTTTCCGACCTAAACACAAAGCTAAATTGTTTTAATATTCTCCTCATGTCTTTTCTTTTGTGTTTTTTTGTTTCCCTTTCAATTGGTTCAGCTAGCAAGAAACGGTTACTCAATTGACTCAGCGCAAACTAGTACACGTTGGGATTAAAGTTTGCAAACATAAGTTTAAATCAGAAGTATGTTGTAAATTTAAATTTGATAACAAATGAGTTTATGATAATGTGATTTGTATTTGGATGTTTTTTGTTCAAAAATACGTTGATAAAGTAAAATTTGTTTAATCAAAAGTACTATTATTTGATTTTGCACTTACATATATGCTACTAATGAAAAATGAGTTTTCAAAAATAATCTATATGTTGCTTCCAACTCAAACTCAATTTATTGATAAACTAAATTTTCAAAATTATTTTGAGGAACAGCCAAATATAATAGGAAACTGAGTTTAGTAAATGAAAAAAAGATGGCTGTGAAACGAGAATCAAAACATAGCCTAAAATGTCAATTCAGAAGCACTACTTGGTACCAAAAAAAAAAACTCTGCAAAAAGTGACGAACGCGTTAATTTGACTAATTTGGTTTTACATTGCTATTCACGGGGGTAGGAGTAAGGAAATTCCAATTATTTTCATAACGTGAGAATTTTGTATTGATTCGTGCTTTTTTTCGTACCTTTTACCCTTTTTTTTTATCCTTTTGGATACTAATTTTACCTTAATTAAACTATTTTTTCATTGTTTTAAAAATAATTATTTTCTCAAAATAAACTAAAAGCAAACATATATTATATTTTTCTTGAGTGTTGAATTTGTGTGATTAAACTTGTATTTTAAATTGAACATATGTTAAATGAGTTTAACTAATTAAGTATTTTTTTTAAATATAAAAAATATATTAATATTTTAATTGACCAATCTAATGATCCTACCTGACACAACCAGATTTAAGGTTAGGTTGGGTTGCTTCAAAAAAAAATACAAACATAACCCAATCCAGCCCGACTATTTTTAATTAGGTTAGGTTTTAAACACACCTAATCTCGGACCAGCTATTTATACCCCTAAACAGAAGCACTATTTACTTGGTACCAAAAAAACTGTGCAAAAAGGGAACGCGTTAATTTGACTAATTTGGTTTTACATCGCCGTCACAGTGGTAGGAGTAAAAGGAATTTCCAATAATTCACACATGAGAATTTTGTACCGATTCATGCTTTTTTCGTACCTTTTATCTTTTTTGGATATTAATTTTACCTTAATTAAAATATTTTTATTAAGTTTTATAAAATAATTAATTTTTCAAAATAAACTAAAGCTAACATATGTTAAATGATTATGAGAACAATGAATAAAGGATCGCATCATGGAGGGTGCATAGCCGCATATGATCAACTTAGTTATCCTTCCTAATTTCTGAAGGCAAATACTTAAAATTAATTCTTAAAAAGATGAATTTCTTAGTGAACATGCCATTACCAAGTGAATATGCTGGGATTAGGAATGGAATAGGTCAGACAATTTGACAAGAGCTTATGGCCTAGCTTACGTTAGGCCAGGTCAAGCCAGACTTTTATAAAAGTTTTTTTATTTAAAAAGGTTAAGCTTTAGGTCATTTAAAAAGTCTTTTTGGCTTGACAGGCCGGTCTATTTAAATAAATATAAGTAATAATCTTTTCTTAGCATTATTATTATATTAAATTTTTTATAATTTATTAAAGTCATTTGTTTATTTATCTTTTTTAAATACTAAGCATTTTACCTACATAAATAGTCAAACTTATAACCTTATTGAATGATAAATCTTTGTCCTATTTAGAGGCCTTGTATCAAAATAAACTTTTAAACAAATTATCAAGAAGGTCATATTAGACCTTAAAATAAGTTTGTCATATAAACAAGTTAGACTCGATTCCTGTAAAGTTTAACCTTATGTATTTCCACTCTTATCCCATGTCTTAAATAGTAGTAGTTTTAATTTTCATAATTTATATTTTATTTTCCATAGAATTTTTCTCCATTCGCCTATTAGTCAATTAACTTATATAGGGATACATCATACTTATCTAAGAATTTTAAAATGAAATAGTTTTTAAGTAAGCTAACATGTTAAGTTAGGCTTTCAAAAAGACCAGATCATGCCTAAAAAAGAGCCTATGATAAGTAACAAGCCAGGTTTAGGTTATAAATTTTTTAAATAAGCTAAACTTATTTAAGTAAAACCTTATTCGGCCTAACCCATTTTTACTCCTAGCTGGCATGAGTAATATACCTGGATAGAGAGTTGAAGTGCCTGAGAAGAAATAAAGAATATGGAGAAGTGGATGACGTTAAACAAAAACAATAATATGTTTTTGTCGTTTATATATATTTTTTAATAACATGATTTTTGGTCAATTTTTATTTACGTGTTTGTATGTTTATTTACCTTTTTCTTTTGGGGAGTCAAGTTTGTCCGGTTAAGTGATCCTTGCGCATTTATGGGCATTGCGTTCCAACACTAGGTAGAAGGCACTCTTCATCACGATTCACGACCAAATTCTTACCATCATCACCAATATTTATTAGAGGCTAATGGTAATTTTCTTTGTCCAGGAAGTTGTGGAGGAAGATAGAGCACGTCTCCATTCTATTTCCTCAGCCATTGATTTAATGATTTTATCCTCGAAGTTTAACTTTAACACTGTGAATCTAAAAAAGTTTTATATTATCAATTAATTAAAAATGACATAATAAATAAATTTTAAAATAATTATTAAAAGTTTAGAATTTTACCATATATAACAGTATGGTTAAATGATAACATAAAAAACTTAGGTTAATAATGTTTTTTATTCCTAAAAAATTTTGAATTTTGGCTTTTGTCCTCAACTTTTAAAAATCATTGACTTTTACCCTTACAACCCTAACTTTGATTTCTAAGGGTCTATTTGAGATAGTTGCGAGTTTTTGGTTTTTTGTTTTTAAATATATTTTCAAAGCAAAATGCGTTTAGCTAAAATAGAGCTGAAATGATTTTTAACTTAATTTTAAAACACTTTTACATTTATTTTCAAAACCAAGAAAAAATGATTTGTGAATTTGGTTTTTAGTTTTTTTAAAAAATACACATCACTATATTTAACAATAACCATTCTTGCCATCACCACCGGCACCGCCACCACTGTCGTCACCACTACTGACACTGCCACCACTGCCATCGCTGCTGCCGTCAATATCGTCGTCACCACCACTATTGCTACCACCACACAAACATATCCTTAAACTAATTTTAACAAAATAAAAAATTTCAAAGTGAGTTTATTTTGAAACAAAAAATTAGAAAAAAATTAAAATTAATTTTTAAAAACAAAAAACAGGTTACAGTTTTTGAAATTTTTGAACCTTATAACTAAAACCCACCTCAAATAGGCCCTAAATTTAACTTCGTTAACTTAAGTGTTGATATTTCTAGTGAATGTACACGTTAACAATGTACACGTGAATATTTTGGGAGATTTTGTAGCCACGTGGTAATTTGTATGATAAGGATAACACATGGCCATCACGTGATAAGTGTTGTATGTATCATTTTAAGAATATTTTTTGTCCCTAGCAATTTTTCAAATTCTAATTTTAGTCTCCATAAAACTTAAATTTCTATATTAGTTTTTAATTATTTTTTTAATCTTGTTTTTAACATTTTTGAAATCTCTAGTCTTTTCTTCGTCTACTTTCACCTTCACCTCATCAACAACATTGCATAATATCGTTCAAACCATTATTAGAGATTAAGAGCATCAAAACCTCTAAGGCAAGTTATCTGACACCTTTCAATAGCTAACAAAGTTTGATATGTCATTAAGTTATATAGATTCATTAAGAAAAATATATAAATAATTAAATAAAAATAAAAGAGAAAAATGACCATTTTATATTTTATTTAAGTGTTGTATACATTTTCTTTATCAATTTATACAAGTCAATAATATTTTATGACTTTGTCACATTTTTATTAGTTAGAATAAATTACATTGACACCTTCTAAAGTTTTTTAAAATTGCACATAATTTCGTGGTTTTTTAACGTTTATAACAACCTTTCTTATAAGGGTATACGATGTAATTTTTTTTAAATAATTAAGAGGTGTCAGTGTAATATTTTTCAAATAATTCAAAAGAGTTAGTGTAGGAGTAAAAAAGAAGGGGTGTCGAATGAAATTTAACAAAACTTTAAGAGTGTCAGTATAATTTATTCTATTAATTATTTAACGAAATTTTAAGATGGAAGACTTAATTTAAATAATTAAAAAATTAAAATGATTAAACATGAATAATTAAAATTAAAAACATATAACTCATACATAAATTAAAATATGAAAAATGAAAGAAATGAAATTAAACCTGTTTAATTGCTCTAATGATTTGCAGACTGTGCTAATTATTGTGTTGGTGTGTACCGGTTTCGAGGCTTGAGGCATGTCATAATTTGGTCAATTTCGCGCAAAACAAGTGATGCTTTTTTTTTTTTTAACATGTTATGAGTGTGAAATATTTATTGACTTTGTCTATAATTAATCTTGAAAACCTGACTGACTACTTTTCATAGAGTCTCTTCTCTCAATCATGTTTTTTCTATCTACAAGACTCGAATCTGAAACCTTATTTAAAAGATCCAAGCCTAGTTTAACTCAGACAAACGACATGTCACGTGATGCCTTTTATCCAAATAATTTAAACTAGAAGTAATTAATTTATAAAATGAAATATTCAATACCTTAAATTAACTTTTAATAGAGTTGAGTGTATTTTTAAGTTTATTTATTATTACTTATCAATAAAAAAATCATTTCATTTCAAATTATTTTAAATTAGATTAAATTAAAATATGAATTTAAAATTGAATCAATTAAATGATAAAATACAAGTGATAAAAATAAATGAAATGTTTTTTACATCAATATCCGTAAGATTTACTAACGAGGGTTAAATTTAATGAAAGAGATTAACTCTATAAGATGACGAATTACAATTTAAATTTTCGCCGAAAACATTACATTTTACACTATGATTAATAGAGTGCTTCTACAATTAATGCACCATTCTTAGATTGGTGCATCTATGCACCTAGTTCTTTTACCTTCTACTTTAGGTGCTTGGGATTTAAAATGTTTTTTAATATCAAATCAATGAATATAAATTGAAGGCGCATGCATGCACCTGCTACCCAAAAAAATAAGTAATTACTAATATATTTTTTTCGACAGAATCGGTATAAGACGTTCACGAGATTCATTTCATAAATAATGTAATAGATTAATTTGTTTTCTGTATTGATAACATATTAATAATTTAAATAATTAAATAAAATAGTAAAATAAATTGCTTAGGTAGAAAATAATTTATAAATAATACGTATAAATTTAAATTTTGCGATAGACAATGGTAACAAAAAATTTTACAGGTAAAACTTATACAGTAAATTTTTTTATAAGACGGTATAAAATAGTTGATAACAAATTATCATCAGTTATTAAATAATAAAATCAGAATATTAAAAAATACAAATAAATTTTACAGTTAATTGCTAACAGAATTTTTTTTTGGCATTTTTAATAATACAAACAATATTGATTATATACATAATGGTTTAAATATATAAAAGAGAAATAATTAATGGAGGTGTGGCAACTATAAATTTATGTGCCAACCTTCTCTTTATCATTTCCAATTCATATTTCTTAAAAATTTGACTAAGCAAGTGTAGTCAAGTTGAACTAATCCAATATAAAAGTCTTTTTCCATCCTAGCTATCCATTTTTTGCCTCATCCATAAGAAAGGCTATGGAGAGGTCACAGATGAAAAGCTAATGATTTTTATCCATTTCATAATGTCATTGAATTAATTATATAAAAAAATCAAATTTTCCTTTAATTGCGCTACAAGTAGGCGTTCTCCACACTCTAATATAAGAAACAAAATTTCATTCTTTCTATCACTTTCTATTCATTGCTTCTTTTGTCTTTTTACTATTTTTACACCAACCACTTGTCATTTTTTTTTAATATTTTTTAACTCTAATAGGAAATCAAACAAGGTGAAGTTTTTCTTTTGATGATCATCAACATCCTTTTTTAACGATGAATTTTTTTTACGACATTTATTTTTGTGAAAAATAATATTATAGGCACCTTTTGAACTCAAATCACTCAAAAGAGATTTTCTTTTGGGAGACAGAGAGGAGGACTTAAGCATCATAGAAGTAGGGGAGAAAGTGCTAAAATCTAAATAGTTATAGATAAAAAATAATATATTTGAATTAAGAAAATTCTAGTTTTAATTGTAGAAAAAAATTCTCTCCAATAAAATTAAGAGAAAATAGGTCATGTATTGACAATGTAAAGTAATTTTATACTATCATCTACCATTTATTGTAAGTTTGTTGACTTTTATAATAAATACTTTAAATGTCATATCAATGATGAATTCTTATTAGTTGACAATGTAAAACTTTTACACTGATAGTGCATAACCATTAAACTCTTAAATTAATAACTATTAGTTAGCAAGAGAGAGAGAAGGGCTTTTATTGAGCCTAGATTATTTTAGATATTAATTATAAATAGTATGTGTTTAGTTTATTTATTTGTTAATTTATTGTTAATCTAGGAGAATAAAATTATTATGTTATGGTATTTTATGAAAATTTATTTGATGATGAGAAAAGTCATGAAAATGAAGTTAAAAAGGTGTTTGCATGGTTTCGACATGGTTTGTTGTCCAAAGATAGAAGAGCTAAATTGCATATTTTTAACATTTAATGGTCAAATGTAAATAATTGAATTCACCCCAAAAAAATGTAAATAATTGATAAGGACTAAAGTGCAATAAATAAAAACTTAGGAGTTAATGAGCAAATATAATAAATTATTGAGCAAGCAAACAAATAAAAACCCAACGGTCCGTGTTAGAAATTTTGGAAATCAAAAGCCCAAAAGAGAATTGATGAGGCCCATTTAGTGTTTAAAAAGTAATTTTGTTTGTTTAAGTCCGTGTAAATTATTGAAGTCCGATAGAAGGCCCAAATAATATTTTAGGATATGAAACTAATTTTAAGTACTTTTCAGTAATTTAAAAAAAGTGTGTAGAAGATTTTTAAGTGTAATTTGTAGTTATAATATTGTTAAGAATATAAATTATTAAAAATTTGAATTTTAAAAAAAAGTTAATTAAAAAATTTTAAGTCAGGAAAATTAAATTTAAAAATAATAAAATAAGAATAATAAATTAATTAAAAAATAGCTAATTTTAAATAATAAATTATATAACTCAAAATAAAGAAAAATAAAAAAATTAGAAAATAGTTGGAAAAGAACACCAATCCTTTAGATAAGGAGAGAAGTTATAAGAATAAAAAACAATAGGCTATGCAAAAAAATTATGAAAAAGGGAAGTGAAATTTTAAAGCGCACAATTATGGATATTTTCGTCGAAAAAAATGTAGATACAGTACCTTAGGGCCCGTTTGGAGTGGTTTTTGGTTGTGAGTTTTGAAAATTCCAAAAACTACAACTAGTTTTTAGTTTTTAAAAATTAGTTTTTGTTTTTTTTTTTTCTAATTTTTGGTTTCAAAATAAACTCACTTTCAAATTTCTTATTCTGTTAAAATTAGTTTAAGGATATGTTTGTGTGGTGGTGACAACAACAATGATGGTGGTGGCGGTGGTAATGTCAGCGGTGACAGGGTGTCGACAGTGACGATTGTGGCAGTGTTGACGATGATAGTTGTAGTTGTACCGACGGCCGTGGTTGTGGCGGTGATGATGGTAGTGGTGATGAAGCTTGTGGTGGTGGAGGCGATGTCGTTGGTCATGGTCGTGGTAGTGATGGCGACGGTGATGGTGGTGGTGGTGTCGGTGGTCATGATGGTGATGGTAGTGGCAGTGGCGGTGGTGACGGCAGCTGCGGCAGTAGTAGTAGTGACAGTAGCAGTGGTGGTGACAATGGCGATGGTTGTGGTGGTGGTGAGAAAGGCTATTGTCAAATATAGTGATGTGTATTTTTTTAAAAAAAACTAAAAACCAAATTCACATCTTGTTTTTCTTGGTTTTGAAAATGAATGTAAGAGAGTTTTGAAATGGAGTTAAAAACCATTTTAGCTCCATTTTTGCTAAACGCGTTTTGTTTTGAAAATTGGACTTAAAAACCAAAAACCAAAAACTCACAACTACCCCAAACGGGCCCTTAGCTATTGATGGTGTTATTTTTAATCATAAGAGGAGTTTCACCTTGGTAATCTGCATAATTCTTTAATGCATATCTTTATTATGCAGATTATTAAGGTAAAACTTCAATTCTAATTGAAGAATAACACTAATAGTACTTAAAGTACTGTATCTAAGTTTTATCCATTTTTGTCTATTGATGATAATTGTATTGATGAGATGGAAATAAGCATTCAACAATGTGCAATTAATGATGTTCATATTATGTGACTTTTGTAATTGGCTTAATGTCAAAGGAGTTAGTCACACCTTAGGCATCTCCATCAATAAAGAAAAACGGCGCTAAACCAAATGAGAATTGGTTAAGTATCCGGTGCTTATTTAAGCACTAGTGCTTAACATTTTAGTGGAATTAGCAAAACCATAGTTTTGAAAACTGGACTAGATTGGCCAGTTAGATTGGTCTAACTAGGGAATAGATCTGTTGACCGGTCTGTTAACTTTAAAAATTGGACTATTTTAAAACTGGTGAGAACTAGTTAAGAACAATCAAACTGGTCTAAAATCAATAGAAATCAGTGCAGAAAATCAGTTTGAACCAGTGCTTTTCAAATTTTTTATTTTTTAAAATTTAATCTAAATATTTTTAAGATAAATAAAAACACAGATTTAGTAAGGATTATAAATAGGTGTAAAATGATGTTTTATTTTAGTTTTTAGTGTTATAAATTATGATATTATATTTATTTAATACTATTTTATATATTATTTAATAATTATTATTATTTTATTAATACCGGTTTGACCATTGTTCAACCATGGTTGAACCATTAAACATTGAACTAGTTCCTTGACTGGTTCAATAACCAATTCAATTTTAAAAACATTGAGCAAAACACATAAATAATAAATAAGATTTATAAAATAAAAAAAGTCATGTGTAATGGTGGGACCAATTTAAGATGTATAAAAAGTTAAAAAAAAAAGAAGATGTTGGATAGAAAAGAAGAGTTGTTTAAATTATAAAAAGTAAAAATAAGTAATGTATAATGATGAGACTCATTTAAGACGTGTAAAAAGTAAAAAAGAGAAATGTTGCGATGGAGATGACCTTAATGTGGGTGAGAGTCAAACAAAGGAGCCAAGATGCTTCGGAGATGCAAAATAGTGTAAAATTTCACAAGGAAATAGAGAATCATGCCCATGTACCACGACAATTACTCAAAGTTATAACGTACCTAATGAGATTTTATTTTTCACTAGAATCGATGGTAGAATATTTTGATTTAGCAAATTAACACATGCATTGAGAAAATTATATAAGTATTGAGATATAGCTTATTGACAAAGAACATGTATGGATGAGATATTGATAGTGTGGAAGCATAAATTTTTGACTAAACTAAGACACCTTACATCAGAAAACTTAAAGTGGGTTTGGCCCAGTTTTTTTGAGCTTATTTTTTCCTTAAAAGGAAAAGTCGAGCCAAACACATTTTATGAAAAGCTCTTAAAAAAATAAGCTAATTATTTTCATAGAACAAAATTTGAAAAAAAAAGTGGCTTATAATTAAGTTGGTAGGGAGAACTTTTTTTTAGCTTATACGGAATTTATTCTCGTAGTCCTTTCTTTGAATTCCAAAGCGACCAAAAAGTAGCATATATATTTTTTTAATTTTTCACTATTTTTTCAATTTGAGTGTTTTACCGGCTTCCCCATTAAATGATACCTACATATATTAGTTTATTTTAAAACATGTTTATTTATTGTATAATTTTAATTTGTTTTTTAATTATTTATTTTTTCACTCAAAGTTATAGCGTACCTAATGAGATAAAGAACATGTATGGATGACATATTGATAGCATGGAAGCATAAACTTTTGAATAAACTAGTACACCTTACATTAGCAAACTTAAAGTGTGTTTGACCTAACTTTTTTTAGCTTATTTTTTCCTTAAAAGGAGAAGTCGAGCTAAACACATTTCATGAAAAACTCTTAAAAAAATAAGGTACTTATTTTCATAGAACAAAATTTGAAAAAAAGTAGCTTATAATTAAATTGGTAGGGAGTTGTTCTAGCTTATACGGAACTTATTCTTGTAATCCCTTCTTTGAATCCCAAAGAGACCAAAAATAGCATATTTTTTTTAATTTTTACTATTTTTCCAATTTGAGTACTTTACTGGCTTCCCCATTAAATAATATCTACATATATTAGTTTATTTTAAAATATGTTTATTTATTGTATGGTTTTAATTTGTTTTTAAATTATTCATTTTAGAAAATTAAAAATAATATTTCTTTTTTAACTTTTTAAACATTCTTTACGTGAAATGAAAGAACATTAATGAAATGAGTGAATAATATAGTTAAATAAATTTTTCATATTTTAAAATATTTATAATTTTATTCTTTAAATTTAATTTGGATGCCATATTTTTTCTAATTTTTAATTTATAGTTAAGTTTTTGAATTCTTATTACAAAATATATTTATTCAATAGTTTTTGAATTAATTATTAAATACTTTTTAATATATATTTACATTATTGAATTTTGTTTAGTTAAATTATTTTTTATCTTCTAAAAATATCATTTAATAAAATATATATATTTTAAATATTTTAATTTTTCTGACTAATACTTAAATATATTTAATTAATATTATATATAATAAAATATTTATAAATTATCTTTAAAATTCATTTTTGTTAAATAAATTAATTTTTTACATTTTTGAAATTAAAAATTTTAAATATATTTAGAGATGTGATACATGTATAACAATTTTTGCAACATCATTTTCTGTGTGTATCTCTCTTTAACTCATCATTTATTATATTTCAAACATCTCTTTCTTTTCTCTCTTTCTCTCTCTTCGTTGTAAAATGTACAAGCATCATTTCTCATATATTTATTACATAAAATTAAAAAGTTACTGAAACGAGTAAATAATACTGTTAAATAAAACTTGTATATTTAAAAATGTAATGTTTATTCTTTAAATTTAATTTAGATTTCAATTTTTTTAATTTTTAATTTGTAGTTAAGGTTTTCCATTTTTAATTACAACAATATATTTATTAAATACTTTTTGGATTATTTGTTAAATACTATTTAATATATATTGACATTATTGAATTATTTTTAGATAAATATTTTTTTCTTCTAAAAATATTATTGAACAATAATAATTTTTTTTTAAATAATACTTTTGTAATTAGTATTATATATAATAAAATATTTATAAATCAGATTTAAAATTAAATTTTATTAAATATAATTTTTTTTGACATTTTTAAAATTAAAAATTTTTAATTTGTATATTTTAATGTTTTTATGTATTTTTGTTATCATTAAAATAAATTTATGTTGATTAAATTAATTTGACATGATTATAATTAAAAAAATAGCGTGACACAATATTTTTTTATTTTGTAATTGAGTAAGGCAATTAAATTTTTAAATTTTTTTCCAAGCAACTGTTAGTTTAAAAGGAGTTTTAAAACTAAAAAAATAAAATAAAAATTATCAAACAACTTCTACTTTATTTTTAAAAAATCTTATTTTGAGCTTTAACTTTAAAGTAACTTTTAAGTCAAAAAAGAAGGGTGGGCCAAACATAACCTTAGTATTATCAATCATACCTCATTACTACATGCAAATTTACTCGCTCCCTCACGGCATACGCATTTTGATTGACAAAACCATACAAAATTTTCTTTAGAAGGGAAGCACGAATAAAGGTATCCACTTGGTAGGTTGGGACAAGATTTCTCTGCCTAGAGAAATGAACTTAGCCTTGCTTAAAAGTTACAGGTTCAAATTCCAACCCACAAATATGCTACGGATAAGTTGGAAAACATTTGAAATGATCGTGTGCATGGAACTTTATCTCCAAAGCCTATGATGGTTTAAAAGATGGCTAACCTTTGTGAACGTATGATGGAACCTCTTATTTTTGGTATGTACCTTGGCACACACGAGACCTATTATGCAACCAAGTGGCCAATGTACACATCAATGATATACTAATATGCACACCAAACATGTGCATCATGATAATGTGTGGGTTGTGGACAAATTAACTATGCACATGCCACAAAGGAGCTCTAGCGCATGCAATTTTATTTTAACCCAAAAGTCCTAGACGTGCACATAAAATTTATTGTGAGTTTCTCAACTGACAGCTCCATCTAACTATGTTGTGTTTGGTCTTGATGATGTGAAAGTCTATCAAGTTGTGAAAATTATTAGCATGCTATTTATAGAAGAGAAGAAATAGGAATTTGTCTATGAGATGTCAGCAAAATTAGCATACATAGATAAGATAAGAAATAATGAGACTGCGGATCTTTGGCATGTTCGGCTGGGACACGTTGGCTATCACAAGCTAAAAGTGATGATGATGAAGTCTATGCTCAAAGGCTTTCCTGATATTAATGTTAGAACTGATGCAATCTGTGCAGGATGTCAATATGGAAAAGCTCATCAACTTCTATTTGAGGAGTCAACTTTCAAAGCCAAACAACCATTAGAGTTAGTTCACTTGGATGTATTTGGGCCTATCAAACAACCATTTGTAAGTGGATTAAAATATATGGTGACTTTTATTGATGATTTTTCAAGGTATTTTTGGGTTTTCTTTATAAAAGAAAAATCTGAAACATTGACTAAGTTCAAAGAATTCAAAGAAAAGCCAGAAAGTGAAGTTGGTCGAAGGATACAATGTCTGCACTCAGATAATAGTGGAGAATATACTTTTAATAAACTCAATATGCACCTTTGAGAGCATAAAGTTAAAAGGCAATTTACTTGCCCTAACACTCCACAACAAGATGGAGTTTTCAAAAGAAAGAATTAACATTTGGCAGAAATTTTTCGAAGTATGTTGCATGCCAGAAACGTACCATTTAGATTTTGGGTCGAGTGCATGAAGACTGCAACCCATGTTATTAACAGATTTCATCAAGCACGATTGAATTTTGTTTCTCTATTTGAAAAGCTATGGAATCTTAAAATCAGTCGTGAGTCACTTTCAAGTCTTTGGAAGTGTTTACTATGTATTTGTTCCTGATCACCTTTGAAGTAAGTTTGACAAAAAGGCAATATGATGCATCTTTATTGGCTCTAATGATCAAAGAAAAGGGTGGAGGTGCATAAATCCAACAACAAATAGGAAATAAGTGTCAACGAATGTTGTATTTGATGAGGCATCATCTTGGTGGTCACCGAAACTTGTTGATCTGCCAGACACAAGAAATAAAAGACAAGTTGCACAAGAAGCTAGATATGAAGGTAGTATAAACATCTTCAACTCCTGAAAATTCTAATGAATCTACACCAAAAATTGAAGATGAAGATGGAATTGAGAGGAGTCCATGGAAGACCAGAGTATATCATCAACGTGCAGAAGAAGAACACTTTGATGAACCGAAAGAAGTTCCCGTGAAATCACAACTTCGAAGATCACACATCCCAGGTGCATGGTAGACACCTTGGAGTTGCATGTGCTTTGAACTGAACTGAGGTACAACCTTAGTTTTACCAATATGACTTATTAGTAATCTAGAATTATTTGTTGTTACAACTACTCAATCACCTTTACATTCTGATATGTCGACAAGCTTCTCTTTATCATCTGTCATGTGATTAGAGGATCCTAAGTCAACAATCCAACATTTAGTGTAATCAATTTTACTAAGAGTGGATATTGCTAATGCTAGTTCTTCCTTCTCTATCACAACAACTCCTATTGTGATTGCATCACCAATATCTTCAATCACTGCATAATAGGCCTCCATATCCCATTCATCTTCGCTATTCTTTTGATTACTTGATGTAGCTGCATTGCCTTGTCCACCTTTTAAATCAACAATCATGAGCAAAATGGCAATTTCTTTCCACAATTATAACATTCAAAATTGTGGAATTTGCCTTGCATTTTATCGAAGCTTTGATTCTTGTCAGCTCCCCTTGTTTGGTTACGTTTGTTTTGGTCTTTCTTTGAGATGTCATATTTATCAACATGTTATTTTCTTGATTTGTTTTGCGTTTTGCTAAAAAGTACTTCTTCATTCTTCAGGGAAACATTAACTACCTGTTTTACAAGATTCTCTTGGTTGGCTAAAAGATTTTCTAACTCTTCTAATGATGGTTAAACTGGCCATCCTTGGATTGTAGTAATGAAACTTCTATATCCAGGCTTTAAGCCATGAATAATAATTCTTCTTTTCCTATCATCATTGATTTTTGATACAACATCCAATTCAAAAATCTCCCGACATAAGGACTTTGCTTTTGTAAAATACTGATTTATTGTCGAATCATGTTATGTGAGACATTAGTTCATTTTCCAAAAGTTGTAGTCTTATATCATTTTTCTTGGGGAATCGTGAGACAAAAATGTCCTAAGCCTCCTTTGGAGTCGTAGTATGCCAATGTGTTCCAGCATCTCCTCCTCAATGGTCGTCTTTATCACGAACATTGCTTTTCCAGATTTGATGCGCCACTTTCTCAAAGATTCTACATTTGCTGGTGGTGTGGTCTTATTCCCGTTGACTACTTCCCACAAATCTTGACCTTGCAAATATGATACTATGCATGTCTTCCATGAGCTATAATTTTGATTGTTGAGTTTCTTGATGCAACCAACAGAAATAAAATCTGCCATTATGATAATAACTTGTTATAACTTTCTTGTTTAGTAATAAGAAAGTGTAGTCCCATACCAACAACAAGCTTTATAGTCCCTAATTGTATACAAGCAGATTCTCCATTAATGGTACCACTGATTTGGCACCTCCACTAATAGCCCCTGACTATTGGACTTTCTTGGGTAGCACCTCAACTCCACTAATGGCTCTTGATACCAAATTGTTGAGAGTAAGACAACAAGAAGCTATATATTTCACTTTCTATCACACACTTTTATCATAAGGAAGAAGGAGAGCTTTAGAATTGATTTCAATTCAAATAACACATGCACAAAAATAACATACAGCATATGCTTTTTATAAGCAAGGTCTCCTAATAAACAATTAGATAAATATAGAAAACCCATCACAGTAAGTAAAATTTTAGGAGGCACCGACCGAAAGCAGTGGAACAATGATGAGTCAAAATATGCAACTTAATTGCGGCTGTATAATACAACTATGCAGTGTTGTAGAACAATTTTTCTTTGCAACAATATGAGAGATAAATATTATTGATTTTCTTAATAAAAAAACTATCATTTAGCTAATTACCAAAAATGTCTCCATCCACCATGTATATGCACCAAATTTAGAACACATTAGGGACGTAATGGCATAGGAGTGGATTCTCGAGATGAGCCATACACTCAAGGAAGGAAACAACATTGTTGACATTTTGACAAAGTTGGGAGCAACATAGGAAGAACACATGCACATTGTGGATAGATCCCCTCCTTGGATCAGTAATCTACTATTTACGAATGCCATAAGATTAACTTTCTTGCTTTTGTGAACTTTTTATTTCTCTTATTTGTTATCAAACCACTATAAAAAAAGCGTTTCACATAACAAATAATCAAATATATATCACTTGATAAGCCATAAGTTATTATTTTCACATGAAATGGTGTGTTGAGAAATATCGAAAGTTTAAGTTATTGGTAATTTTCACAACGTGAAGCATAGAGTAAGGCACACATATTACAAACAGTTTGACTGCCGATAAATTTATTGAAGACATTAATGTAGATTTTTATTTTTTATGGACAATACTTAATTCTTGTTTGAATAAAATTTTTAATAAATATTTACAAGAGAAGAAAATAAAAAGGTAAAAAAAATTAAGCTTTAGTTAAAATTAACTACAATCAACTTATGTGCTTCAACTTTTATAAAAATTATTTTATTTAACATCTCTAAAAGCTAATTTTAACATATAGATAAACTAATTTTAATTTATAAAAATAACTTAATTTACTTTATATTCTTATTTTCTTCTTAATTTATAAACTCATTTTACCTCCCTATTTGGATTGATAGTTAACAAATTTTAGGATTGTCAAAAGAGGTTAACACAACTTACCCTGCTCGTCCTTAACTTGTCAAAAGAGTGGGTTGAATTGGATTGAATTGTTTTGTCATTGGGTTAGAAATTTCAACCCAACCCAACCACTGGAAAATTGCAATTGGGTTGGATTAACTCGCTAAAATTTACAAATAAAAAATAATAAATAAAAAAAATAGTTTAAAAAAAGATAACTTATGAGTTAGCGTACTAAATAAATAAAAATAGGTTTAATTACTTTTTTAGTTCCTATAGTTTTGCAAATTTTACCTTTTGTTCCTTATAGTTGAAAATAATCTCTTTTAGTTCCCATACATATACTTTCGATACTAGTTTGGTCCTTGTCGCTTTAAATCGCCACAAATTGAATAAAAAATGCAAAAAAAAATGTCAATTTGTGGCAGTTTTCTCTTATGGAATTAAGACACAAGGATCAAACTGGTATTAAAAGTGCATATATAAGGACTAAAAGAATCATTTTCAATTATAGCGACCAAAAGGTAAAGTTCACGAAACTATAGGGACTAAAAAAGTAATTAAACCATAAAAATATAAAAAAATATATCAACCATAAAGTAAACACTAACAAATAATCATGACAATGTAATAAATTATCTAAATATTTTAATTTTAAAATTAAAAATTAAAAATAAATCTTAATTTGACAAATCAACCTAACTTAACCTACCATTGACCCTATAGATTGGTAAGTTACATTGAGTCAAGTCATGTAAATTTATAAGTTAAGTCATATAACCTAACTCAACTCATTTAGATGGGTTATACGGATTGAGCCGAAACTCGTTTTAACATTCCTAACAAATTTCAAATCAAACGAAATTTTGGTGTGGTACATAACGTAAAATTGGCTCTTATATCTGTTAAAAAAATGAATTTAATTCCCATAAATATCAAATTTTACCCGTTAAAATTTAACATGCGATGTCTTTTGTCCCAAAGCCCAGACCCAGATTAGAGCCATCTCACAGACGCAGCACAGCCAGCAGCAGCCAGTGCAGGCGCATTTTACAGTGCCGATCAATCAGAATCGTTCGATGAAGATCCAACACTTCATATATCATCTCCCAAATCTGACTTTCCCAACACAACACAAACACAAACAGAAGACAGCACAGTGTTGTTGCTGGCAGCTACTTGACCAGGAGTGTTGCAACACAACACTGTTGACACAGCCAAGATGTCAATTTCATCCTCTCTCACCTTGACACCCACCACCCCAAGAGTCGCGGCAACGCAAACTTTCCACTATTCCCAACCCACCCCTCTCCGATTCAACCCAATTTCCAGACCTTCCCCTCTGCGCGCCTTCCTCTCCCTCGCGACACGCGCGCCCACGCGCCGCCCCCGCCCCGCGGCGCCCATATGCCTCTTCACCGGCATCGTCGAGGAGATTGGCACCGTGAAGCATCTGGGCCCGGCCCCGCGCGGCGGCTTCGACCTGAAAATAGCGGCCTCGACGGTCCTCGACGGCGTCCGCCTCGGCGACAGCATCGCCGTGAACGGCGCGTGCCTCACGGTGGCGGAGTTCGACGCCGAAGTGTCCGACTTCACGGTGGGGCTGGCGCCGGAGACGCTGCGGAAGACGTCGCTGTCGGAGCTGGAGCCCGGGTCGGCGGTGAACCTGGAGCGGGCGGTGACGCCGGCGAGCCGCATGGGCGGGCACTTCGTGCAGGGTCACGTGGACGGCACGGGGGAGATCGTGTCGATGGTTCCGGAAGGGGATTCGCTCTGGGTGAAGGTGAGGGCCGAGGAGGGTTTGTTAAAGTACGTCGTGCCTAAGGGGTTTATCGCTGTGGACGGGACTAGCTTAACTGTGGTGGACGTGCTTGATGACGAAGGGTGTTTCAATTTCATGTTGGTGGCTTACACGCAGCAGAAGGTGGTGATTCCTCTGAAGAAGGCTGGGGACAAGGTGAACCTCGAGGTGGATATTCTCGGCAAGTATGTGGAGAGGCTTCTCGGTAGTGGTTTTGTTTCATCCTATGCTAATAATTCTTGATGCGCACATGGTTGAACACTTGAACTGTATACTGGATTGTCTTGTTTTTCCTTTCTGAAAATGGGGAAAAAAATGTTGGTTTGGTGGTGCTCAGAGATATTTGCAATTTTGCATTACTTGATTTACTTCTTCATGAGGTGACTCTGGCTCCTCGTCATCTCCTAATGTGGCTAAAAGGATGATCTTATGCTGCTTGAGCTATTATGAACTATAATTTGAGGATATCAACTTCAGCTTGAATAATATATGGTTATGACTTATGAGTATTGATTCTTGTGACTCAATATATATATATATATAATATTAAGTATTAACCTGCACGACAATGGCTTGCCTTTCATATACACTTGTGGATGTTTGGTGTCACGAGTGGAACAACATATCAATAAGATTGAAAGACACTTCTAGTTCTGTTGAATATTATAGTCATGCCAATGTGTGATTCCTGATATTATTTGAGCTAGAAGAGATTGATTGCTCCAGTAACTTAGTAAATGTAAGGTACATAATTGTCGTTGCTTTTACCATGGTCTTTTGCTTATAATATTGTTAGACACTTCGTGGATTAGCTCACTTTACTCTTTGAAAAGATAAAATGTTGGATGCACTTGTGGACTTTCTGTATCGATTATTGATTAGGAAATGATGAAATCTGTGCAAGTAATTTGTGGGTAGCTTCAATTTCCATAGTTGTCATGCTCTTGAGTAATTATCTTGGCAGTAATTACTAATTACCCTTCTGTTGGTAAGTTTTTTGCCTTTGAGGCTAGTATAAGCTTGGATGCTGTATAAATGGTGGTAATTGTGGGTTGGAAGGCAAACAATGTATAAAGACCGAAGTTTAGTGTATTTCTGTATACATATCTTCCATGTGTGTAATAAATTCTTTAGAATAAGTGATCCAGGATTGAGCATGGTTATAACTTATGGACAAAATTTAAATACAGTTTCTGAGGTGCTTTAATTGTTGTTTCTAATTAGAATTAGAGTTTTAACTTGGTAATCTAATTAAAGGTTTGTATTAAAGGTTAGCACAAGTTACCATGATAAACTTTCAATTCATCTTGAAGAATAGTACCGAAAGCACCTAAACAACTCGATCTAAGTTTTGTCCATAACTTGTACCAGTTTGACTACTATGGAGTGAACATATATTCAGTGACATACAAGTTACAGTAACTTTTAGCAAGTTTAATGATGGATCTCAGATACAGCAAACAAAAAACAGCTTGAATTGATATGTGATTGTGAATATGAATTATTGATTCTGCTTAATCTTTGTGCCTGAATTTGGCTAATTTTTTAATTAGGACTGCAGATGATGCTTGTACTGCTCTCGATGCTACAAGTTAAATCTCAGTGAGATAGAATGATTTGTTGAAGATCATGCATTTAGCACCATTATTTTGTGTATAAAACTGCCAGGACCCTCGGGGTTGGTTGATAACCATGCCTGGGATGTGGGATGATGAGATTGCATTGCACGTTGTTCTTTTATTTGGGCCCTTCCCTGTTTTAGGCACAGGTCACGCTTGTTTTGATTGGTTGTGAGTGAGCAAATATTGGAAGTAGTTTTCGTGTACCTTTTTCCTTCATATTCTCCTCTAGACCAACTACTCTTCATAAATTTCAGTGGCATTTATCTTTCACAGTTTCCCTGGGATATTATGTTTAATTTTGTATTTGTATTTGGAGCAAACTAGTATTTTTCCTATTGATTGTGATTTGGCTAATTTGCAACCCAGAAAGAAGTTTTCCTTGAAGCTTCTTTTTCGTCATGCTTACGGGCAACATATTCGTAACATATTAGCACGCAGTTATTAAGCAATCATATATATATATATATATATATATATATATTAGAATAATTATTTTGAGTGTTTTTAGTTGTTATTTTTTAATGAAAGTGTTTTTAGCTGACATTTTTTAACCAAAGGTTTTTAGAGATTTTTTTTAGCTTTTTATCTCTTTCAATTTATCATTTTCAATATCTTTACTTTCAAATTGAATTTTAATATTTTTAAAAAAAATTATCAATAATTAAAAATTAATATTGTATTATAATAATTATTTATTATAAATTTAAAATATCATTTATATGTTTAGAAATATTTATTTATTATAAATTTAAGTTATATAAAATATATATTTATTTTATATAATGCACATATTAAAATACTAGTAACTTTGTAATTATACACAAGTGCATGATAATGAGTAATTTTTTTGTCATGCATTCTCATGATCCAAAGTTACATTGATTGCGGACTTATTCGAGTCAACTAGACTCATTGGATAATAAAATATCAATCAAACCCTTCAATGCTACCAAATTACTCAGCCACCCCGCACGTTCAATTATTAGTAAATGTCAAAGTATCTCTCCGAAGGCCCATTTGAGAATAAATGTTGAATGTATTAGGGCCATGAGGTACACAACGAAAATTTGATTTTATTGTGTATCTTAACAAGATATTGTCTAAATACATAATGAAAAAATATTTTTATTATTTATCTTAACAAGATTTTATTGAGATATACAAAACAAAATTTTATTAAAATATATAACAAAAATATGTTGTTGTGTATTTTAACAAGATTTTGTCAAAATACATAGATTTCTTAATATAATAGAAATATGTTTTCGTTGTATATTTTGTACAATAAAAATGCATTTTTGTCAAAGAGTAATTTTGAAAAAAAATAAGCAAACAAACCTTGGAGTGGAAATAACAAAAATTGGAGTGAAAATAACTGGGCCCAATGTATTATCATTGTTCGTATTTGGGTCCCAAATTTGAAGTCCAAAATACTGAGGATATAGGGCCAATGAAGACAACCCTACTCTCCTAGTTTGTCACGCACCTAAATGCTTTCTGTCTAATCAATATTCAACGTCCCATCATGTTTTCTCTGCCACCGAGTTGTGAATACATCCCTTATTGCTTGGAATATTTGAAGGGAGGTTCCAGAATGTAATGTTTGGACAAGGGATGAATTTTAAGTTTTAGTGTCTACAAATAACCCCAAATAAAACTTTTTTGGCAGTATGAAATAGCTATAAAATTTTTCTAGCAGTAATAAATTACTATAAAAAACGGTATAAAGACTAAAATTTGTCATTTTTCATATAGGAACTAAGACTTAAAATAAGGACAACTAAATGAATAGTTTAACCTTTTAGGTAAGTTTCACCTTTCACTTATCTTCTCATGAACTGCAGAAACAAAGTTGAATGTGAACTAAAAAAAAAAAAGAAAAAAAGAAAGAAAGAAAAGCTGAACATTGGAACTAAATTACGATAGGACCATTTACCGGTGCATTCGAGTGATGGTGAATGGGATGACATCTGCATTGATCCCTTTGAATCCCCTTTTGAATGGATGATCAATCTCTTCGTTGCGTATCAACCACCTCAGTTTTACTATTTCTGATGGTATAGCATGTCCCAAGTAAGGAAATTGATTCAAACTAGAAAATTGCCACATACAATGTTCCTAACCGAAAAAGAAAAGAAAAATATTTATATACAAGGGAAGAGAAATGAGGGTTTAATACGAAAGAATTTATGATATGACTCACAAACCTGACTTGTCGCTGGTGATTAGTGTTATTTGATGATGTTTAACATTATATTGGCTGTGTTTCAGATTAGGAACTATTTTTCTATGACACGTCATTTGTGAGTTTCGTATAACTTTTTTTGATAGAGTATAGCCTCGTCATAAGGAAAATGCGATCGTCACGCGGGTGGGAACAGCATGGAAACTGCACAGATGCACTGCTTTCACTGAAAAAAAGAAGAAAAAAAAAAGAGTCAATAAACGTTATTGGGGCTGTTGGGTGGAGGAGAATTTGTAGCATATACTATACCCAATGCGTCATCAAGTTTGATTTGGATTTGTGAGAGGCTTTAAAATAGTTCGCCCTTTGAAGTAAAATAATGTTGCATCTTAGTTCAAGCCTTTTTTTAATCTAGATGACAAAGTAGTTAGGTCTTCCCGTGTCTTAAATAATATCTATAACATCTCATGTTCAAATTTTTATGAATGGAAAAAATAAGCGTGAGAAGAACTTAAGTGGATTTACTTAAAGTCATTTTTTTTAATTTGTTCTCCATTTCTAAGTTTGTAGTCTTTGCAGTAGTTTTTATCAATATTATCTACCAAACAAAAGGCCTGTTCAGGAAGATTATCTAATTTTTCATAAAGAATCAATTAAAACCCTCTAAATTGTTTTTGCTATGTCAACACATTTCTCTGGCAAATTGGTGAAAACTTCTACTACTACAAAAAAGGTTGTGATAAGAAATGTTCAATTTTTTTTTGTGTTCTTGTTACGGTTAAGCAATCTTCTCTGGATAATTCGTCCAAGCCAAGGATAATTATAATGTTCTAAAGTTTTTTGTAATGTTGTAAAGTTTTTTTTTAACTCTTTGCGCAATTTTATAATGCTTCTCACCAACGATATGGGCTTAGAGCACGGTTGATATTGAATCTAAAGGATCCACTATTTGATAGATATTTTTGGCTACTAATCCTTTTGATAGTACAAAATTAATTCCATTTGTTTGAAAAAATTAATATTAAATATATCAATTCGTTTGAAAAAAATAGGTATAAGAATTAGACAATGACAAGATTAATTTAAAAAATAATGTTAAAAAGTTAATTAGTGTTTGGGATTTGTTTTAACTTGATTTCTCCAGCAACGGAAAGGGATTTCAGTGCAATCAGTATTTACACGCATTCACGTGGTTAGCTCATTATTCATTAGATAAAGATTGGATGACTTAGATCTCAAATGCATATTTTATGTTTAATTTATAAGATAAAAGTATGAATTGTCCGATTTTCATATGAGAATTTCAAATTGCTAATTGCATGAATATGTGAAAATGTGGACCATAAAAAATTTGAATACCTTCACCAACTTAGATTGTGTGTTTCACACAGGTCTAGGTCTAACTTGATGCCTCAACTAGACTTGAACTATGTAACTTATATCTCAACCCAACTCGAGATCCCTAACTTTTATAAACAAAAATTTGTAGTCATGACGAACACATTGATAAATCTTGTGATCTCTATACTATGTTATCTATGTTCGGAGTTTGGCTAACCTTACTTAAGAAGGATACTCATTTTTGGAACCCTTATTGTTCTTAACATTCTTTTACTCTGCTTGTGCTTGTATTGATTAAATATTGAAGTGCTTTTGTAAGTGTTCAGCTCCTCCTTCTATCTCCATTCCACTCCACTGTGCAAAGACAACGTACACCTTAGAAGGAAGTCAGATCTCAACATAAGCAGGAATGATATTTTCAAAATGAGCTTAGAAAAAAATAAATTGAACGGTAAAGTAATTTTACTTTTGAAATACAAAGGTAATTTTACTTTTGAAATAGAGTGGTATATTTCTAATAATTTGGTGAATTTGACACCCAAAATCAGTTCTTTTCAATTTAAAAATTAAAAACCTCACTTATCTCAAAATTAATTTTACTCTCCGCAAAAATAATTTTGAGGAATTTTTTTTTACCAAACCACATATATTGAACTCCGCAAATCTTTTCGAGATCATAATCAAAATTCCTCCAAAGCACACGCCTGACCTACCAAAGGCAAAAGAAATTCTACCTCACCCAAACACCGTCTGCGATGGACAGAAATATAAAGACAAAATTTTAAAAGTAAAATTATTTTTAAAGTAGAGATATAAATATATTTTATGAATTTTATACTTAGAATTAATTTTTAGACTAAATTACATTTTTGGTTCTTTTATTTTTTTCAATCCGCAATTTTTGTCCTTCTATTTTTTTTAGAGACATTTAGTCTCTATATTTTTAAAAACTCACAATTTTAGTTATGCCGTCAAATCTCTTGTGTTGACATTAGTAATTTAACATTGACTTTGATGTATTAGTACTTAAATGACGTGTTAGAGTCAAAGTCAACATTAGAGTCAGCACTAAATCACTAACGATCAATGCAAGAGATTTGACAGTCAGACCAAAATTACGGATTTTTAAACATGAGAAAACTAAATGTCTCTAAAAAAATAAGATGACCAAAATTGTAGATTTTTAAAAATAGAAAGACTAAATATCTCTAAAAAAAGTAAGAAGACCAAAATTGTGAATGAAAAAAAATAAGGGAACTAAAAATGTAATTTAGCTTAATTTTTATTAATGATAACACACACACACACACAAAATCTTCTCTTTAAATTTATCATAGTTACCGGCAGAGTTAGCTTTTAGAGTAAAAATAACTTGCTAAACAAAATGAATACCTGAAAAATTATTATTTTGGCCTCAGCCGAAATTTTGGACGGAACCAAATTATCGTGTAATGCACAAAATGTCACGAACGTGATTTTCATGC
This sequence comes from Spatholobus suberectus, assembly GCA_004329165.1. Lineage (NCBI taxonomy): Eukaryota > Viridiplantae > Streptophyta > Magnoliopsida > Fabales > Fabaceae > Spatholobus > Spatholobus suberectus. Next base: position 69,964,363 of record CM014731.1, read on the forward strand.
TAACCAACCAGGGTATCAGGTAACCACAGCATCAGGATTAAGAGCAACGCAATTGGATACTTAAGATCTTTATCATCTTTCCTGCAAAGTAAGAAAGCAGAAGGACAGCCATAACATAACAAACAGTGCCCTTAATTATTTGTGCCAAGATTACGTATGGTATGCCTTTTTTTTTTTTTTTTTGATATACTTTGCTATGCTTTCTTTCTTGACATTGACTTAGAAATGGGAGATAGCTTTAACAGAGACCAATTCCTTTTTGGGTGCTAAACGACTGTGTCACCACTTTCTTCACGCCTTTCTTTTTAAGGGTTAATTATAATTAATTATTAAATAATTATTTAAGCGACTGTTTTTAAGTATAGTTAATGTGTTGTATTTATCCTTAGTGTTGGTTTCCTACTTTCAACTTTCAATTTTTAATTGTTTTGTATTGGATGAATGTTATCGTCACTCCTTTTGGCTTTCTTTTTCAAAACTCTTTTTTATTATTGAGTAAAATATTATATTGGCATTATGAGTAACCTAAATCTATTTTCGATTAATAAGGCCAAAATGAGTTTTCGTCTAATAATAAACAAAGTCTTAAAAAGAAATTATTAGAAAAAATATTGTATCCATATTTGTTGGTTCAAATTTCAAAGTGAAAGGGATTTAAATTCTTTAAACATGTCGCCTTAATTTTAAAAATTATGTATATATTAAAAAGCATCGAAAAATCCTTATTTTATTGGCCGTGGTATTTTGAGACCAACCCCTCCCCCAATATTTTTTTTTTGAAAAATTGTGTATATGGATTTTAATTACTACGTAAAAATATATTATTTTATAATTTATTAATTTAGTTATGTATGTTAAAGTTAAAAAAATAGAAATGAGAAGATATTTGCCATTAATTTTTCTCCTCATTTTCAACTTATATTATAACCACTTTTACGCATTTCACACGTAACAATTTTGTAATAGAGAAAATAAATTAGACTTTAATTTTCTGACATTTTCAATGTAAAATTTTTTATGTTGTCAACCATTAGAAATTAACTTAAATATGAATTTAGAAGTAGTTCAATATTAAATGAAATTGAGAAGAAGGAATGCAAGTTTGAAAATCAAAGTGTTTGGAAAGATAAAAAAAACTTTGAAATTTAAATGTGCAAGAAACTTAAATGTCGAAAAGCAAATGAAAATAAAATGTTGAAATGAAATTTCAAAAGTAAATCAAATTGCAAGAAATTAAAGTGAACATGAATGTAAAGACTAGAATTGTAAATTGAGACTTTAAAGAAGAAAGAGAGTAGAAGAGAATTACGAATAAAAGTAAAGAACTAGAAAAGTAAATTGAAAGTAAGATAAAACTTTAGGAATGTAAGAGATTTTGAATTAAATTTGGTCGGAAACATACACTTAATTTGTTAAACCAGTAGCTGCTGATGTGCAAGACGTGTTAGGTGTTACAAAGTGTTTGTATAATATATTTCAACAACGAAAAATGATTTACAATAACCTATTTATAGATTTTTGCCTCTAATGGTCAAAAAAATTGATATAAACGTGTATAGAGTTGTCTAGGATTGACTAATTAAGGTCCCATTTAGGGTGGTGTTGAGTTTCTGATTTCTAGTTTTCAAAACTTATTTTCAAAACAAAACATGTTCAGATAAAATACTTCAAAACCATTTTTAATACATTTTTAAAACGGTTTTAAGCATTATGTCAAAATCATGAAAATTGGTTTTTTGTTTTGAGTTGTAAAACTATGTCACTAGCAATGTCAAGACCACACTTATTAGTATTATGAAAATTATTATTATTACTATTAAATTATTATTATTATTAAAGTTACTACTACTACTATTATTATTATTATTATTATTCATATTACTATTGTTATTATTCATATTACTATTGTTGTTACACCAAAAAAAAAAATATTTCTATTATTATGATTAAAATTATTATTATTAAAACTATTATTATTATGATTAAAATTATTATTACTAAAATTATTATTATGAAAATAAATATTATTATTGTTGTTGTTAATATTATTATTTTTAAAATTAATTTTATTTTTTTATCACTGTTGCCTATGTAATTTTTGCTTGATACAAACTTAAAAAAATACATGATTTGTGAAAGAGTTATTATTGTCAAGAACTTTTTCAAGAAAAATTGTAAGATTGACAATAACTTTTTAAAACTGGATTTGAAAATTTAAAACTAAACTAAAAATTGGTTTTGGTTTTTTAAGGGCCCGTTTGAAATGGTTTTTAGTTGTGAGTTTCGAAAATTTCAAAAACTGCAATTAGTTTTTAGTTTTTAAAAATTAGTTTTAGTTTTTTTCTCAAATTTCTAGTTTCAAAATAAACTCATTTTGATTTTTTTTATTTTGTTAAAATTAGTTTGAGGGTATGTTTGTGTGGTGGCGGTAGTGGTGGTAGTGACGATGACAGTGACAGTGGTGGCAGTGCTGATGGTCATGGTGGTGGTGGTAGCAGCAGTGGCAGCGATGGTGACGATGTTAGTGGTAGTGGTGGAAAGAGTCATTGTCAAGTGTAGTGATGAGTATTTTTTTAAAAACTAAAAACTAGATTCACAAACATTTTTTCTTGGTTTTAAAAATGAATGTAAAAGTGTTTTAAAGTTAAATTAAAAACCATTTCAGCTCCATTTTAGCCAAACATGTTTTGTTTTGAAAATTAGATTTGAAAATCAAAAACCAAAAACTCACAATCACCCCAAACGGGCCCCAAAATTTTAAAAGTTAAAACTAAAAATCACTTCGAACGGGCCTAAGATTTTGACATTTGTCTCGATTCATGTGACACTTCGTGATAACTGTCTTCTAACTCGAATCATTTGAACCATTGTCTCAAATTCTTCACTTTTCTTGACACTTAGTCATTTTTGACATCTTCAGACTTGACTTTCTAGTCGTCAAGTTTGATCTCAAATTGATTCTTTCTTGAAGTCTTGAATATATATTTCTCTAGTATATTTTGAATCAATTCTAGACTTCGAGCCATGATCTTTTCAGAAATGAAATTTGGGCATATGACAATCTATCATTAAATAATAGTGTAAAAATCAAAGGTATTAGTGTAAACATTTTTATACAACAAATATATTTAAATTTTTGTAAATATAAAAATCTTTTACACTAATAGAATAGTATATTTAAATTAAATTCATTGTATTATTTGTTATACAACAAACATAAAGATGTAAAAAAAATTTAAAATGTACCAAAAAAATTGCAACAAATATAAAGATAGGAAGAGAGGATAAAAAAAAATGAAATAAGATGATTAATATGATAAAGGAAGTTAAAAAAATAGTATTATATTAAATTATTGTATAAATAAGTGATCTTTTCATAATAACTACTATGACTAACAAGGCAGAAAGAGAGGGTAACCTGGTAAGGCCATGATATTTTTTTGAAGTTTATTCAAATTAGTATAAAAATTATTTTATTGTTCCTCAAAAATATATAAAAAATTATTTTTTCCATCCAATATACTTTTTCTCATATATTAATTTTGTATTCAGTATAATTATATATTTTTTATTCATAAAAAATATTAATTATACATTAATTATTTATAAGAACATATTAGTTGCGTATTAAATTGCTTAAATATATTATGTGTGTGAAAATTTAAATTTAATTACTTTATTAAATCATTTTTTTAACTCTCTTAAATCAAAGTTCTGACTACGCTTCCGGTGACCAATGTCAAATTCAAATATAAGGTTGAAAAGACAAAATAGTCTATACACTCACAGTGTAAAAGAATTTTATATTTTCATTACAAACTATTATATAAGATAAGTATGTTGACTTTTATAATAACTATCTTAAAAATTATACATATTGTGATTTATGGTTAGTTGACAATATAAAACTTTTTATATTAATAGTATATAACATTAAACCCTATGCAAAACTGCCTTTAACTTATTAGCCAAAAATAATAATAAAAAATCTATTATATTAAAAACATAAAACTAATCCACATGTACTTTAAAAATAATTAAAATAAAAATATTTACTAAAATATGCATTTCTCAATCAATAACTTTGAAACACCTCTTAATTAGCCCAGTCTGATATTATCCCCAGTCCCCACGAAGGCAATACAACAATGGAGCTTGCCAATTGAATATCCGTGTTTCAGTCTTTGGACCTACGTCTAGGCCTTACAAAATCACGCCTGATGTAGAAGCTTCTTTTGTTTGCTTATGATTTTCGCGTCCAATACGCAAATTTCTCCCACGCGAACGCTCCACCGAATATGCAATATGTTGGACACTTCACACTTGACGCCTTGAGGGTAATATGGTAATTTAGAAAGATAGAGATTTGCAACAAGGTCCATCAACCGATGCACCAGGCGCCAGCTACGGCCGAGCGGAAAATTAAGTTGTGCCAACGGTAATGCTTCGTTGGCTTCGTCTCCACCGCTCACGCGTCGCTTGTTTATTGATTGGTTCTTAAAAATCTGCCAATTGCTCCTAACTCCTTCAAAAGATCATCGTCCAGGAAACCTCTAATTGTTGTGTCCTTTTACCAAATTACCCCTTGACCATTACCAAGTCATCATTCATATTCTAATTCAATTTACATCCAATTCCCACATTCCCTTTTATATGATCCCTTCTAAAATTAATCTGCATATATTTTCACGAATCAATTTCTTATTTTATAAAATAATTAATAAATATCTCATACATTGCACAGTTTATAAATATCAGGGAAAAAGAGGCACGTGCCTCTCTACATGTAGTTAGTAAGGTGTATAATTATTTTTTATTTTTAAAATATAAAAATAAAACAAAAGAGAGAAAAATTAGAGGTTAAATAAAAAAATAAAAATACACGGTTATTTTGAAATTAAACTTTTTAATATGCAATTAGTGGGATGGTCTTTTAATATGTATTTATACGAAGTTAAAATATAATAGTAATAACCCACTAGGGTCCGCCTAATAGTAAGAAGTTAAGGTAGTATATATGAGATCAAGATTCTAATCTTAGTGCGACCACTGTACACACTAAAAAAATAATAGTGATGTAATTTATAATGTTCAATAAGGGACAAAATAGTAAAAAAAAATGTAGAAGCCAAAAGTAGATATCATTATTATAATAGTTATAGATTATAGATGTGGATATGTAAAGTATAAATTTTTTTATTCATAATAAAAATGTAAATTAAAATATAAAATATAAGCATTTAAATTTTTTAATTAAAAAATTTAAAAATAATTTAATTGACAAATCTTGTTTTAATGATAATTTGTAAAAGGTTGTTTTGTAAATAAAAAAAAACAATTACTTTCCATTCTCTTATCTTTCAAATCCTTTCTAAAAGGTAGTTTGCTTAAATAAAAAAAAGTATAAATTTCATTTTGAGATTCGAATCATATGTGTCTCATCCATTAACTTTTTAGTTAAAATATTGATAGAATGCTTTACATGACTACTACATGACTGTTTTTTTTTTTCTTCAAAATTACTCGTATGATTAGTTTGTTATGCGCAACTTAATTCTTAATCTTTTAAAAAGGTGAATTTCAATTTTAAAGATTTTAAAGTGTGTAAAATGAAAACTCTCTCCCTTAAACCAAAACCAAAATATCCTATCTCCTCTTTGTCACAATCAAATAATAGTAAAACCAAAATCACTATAAATTTACATTACCACAATACTAGTTTGAAACATTTAGGTTAAATTACTTTTTGGTCTCCTATTTTTTTCAATTTGCAATTTTGGTCTCCTTATTTTTTTTAGAGACATTTAGTCCTCATATTTTTAAAAATATACAATTTTGGTCCCTTTGTCAAATCTCTTGTGTTGATCTTTAGTAGTTTAACATTGATTCTAACGTATCAATACTTAAATGACATGTTAAAGTCAGAATAAACATTGACATGTCAGAGTCAACGTTAAATTACTAACGATCAATGCAAGAAATTTGACGGAAGGACCAAAATTGAGAATTTTTAAAAAAAGGGAGACTAAATGTCTCTAAAAAAAAAATAAGGGGACTAAAATTGCGGATTTTTAAAAATAGGATAACTAAATGTCTTTAAAAAAAAGTTAAAGGACCAAAATTGCGGCTTGAGAAAAATAGGAGGACAAAAAATATAATTTAGCCAAACATTTACTTAACATCTACTTGTTACCTCTAAACCTTTTCCATGGTCAGATTTGCAACTATCATAACTATTTTTCATAACCACCAAGTCTCATCATATCCAATATAACCAATTTGTGTATGAATTGCGCAAGCAACCTTTCCACAACCCAAAGTCAAACTTTACACTTGACAACCCCATAGCTCAAAATGTTGCTCACTACTCCTTGTCAATTCTACATCATTTACATATAATCATCCTTTGTTTCATGGGTCTGCCTTAAATATATAACTATTACAAGTTTTCATGAACTCACCTCTTTTGCACAAAATCATCTCTGGTTTCATGCAAAAATAAACGGAAGATGATGGAATCCCCTTCTTGATGGAAAACTAAATGGGCATGGGGTGATTGAGGGAGAAAGATGTGGTTTTGTACATTTTAAAAGCCGTAAGAATCAAAATATTCTTTTCTTTTCAAAGGTCAGAGGCAAAATGTCTGTTTACAAAATACTCGGAATCAATTCTTCCCCCTGTGATACATGATCAAGTGTGAAATCTATAACTAAGATTGATTTGAGCACATATTACAACAACATTTAATGGTTGAAAAATTGATTTTATTAAAATCAGTTCTACCTAACCTTAACATATCAATGAATTTATAGTTAGTTTTTGACACATCTTATCATTTTAATAGTTGATTAACACATTTTATTTTCGTAATTTATGCTTTAATTTTCAAAGTTTTATCTTTTTAGTGTATTCTTATTCTTATATCATAAAATAAAATTTTCATTATTGACAACAATCACATTTTCAATTATACTTTATTATGTATTAATTATTTGACATTGGTTATATTTTGTCTTTTTTTTTTATATAATTTTTCATGTCAGAGTAAATTTTTGTATTTAATTTTTAATTTGTATTTGACATTTTCAATTTATTATTTCACATGAACTAATAAATAGAACAAAAACATATTTGAAGTTTAAAAATGCATTATTAAATTATGAATAAAATTTAAATTTCAAAATGTCTTGAAAGGTTAAGACTGACAATGAGATGTCATCTTTAAGAAAAATCTTAAGTAGACTTTGTACGTGATATATAATATGATATATATTAGTAGTATTATTTTTTTATTTTTATAAACAAAGGGTTGATGTTTACAAAAGGGGAAAAGGTAATTTGAACGAGCAAAGGCAATGAAGAATTGCCGCGTAATTATCATTATCATCGTAATTCCTATATTGCCCTCAAAGCTGGCAAAGCATCCATCATTTCCCGTTCTCTATATATAAGCCGTCAAGCCCGTTTAAACAACGCGTTCTTCAATTTTCTCTCTCTTTCTCCGATTTTCCCAGAAAAAAAATTCATCAAACATTTTCTAGACAGCCAAACACTCCCAAGATGAAGAAATCCGGCATCCTCGCTGCCTCCGTCGCCGCCGCGTCGGCCACCGCCGTTTCCCTTTCCTCCTCCGCGAAGGTTTCTTTCCAGGTATTCGCCTCCGGTCCCAAAATTCCTCTGTTTTCGTCGTGATCCTGTTTCAAACCGTGGGGATCTGAAACCTCGTTTGCGAAAATTCTCGTGTTTTCGATTGATGCGGTTTTTTTTTCGGGGAAATTGACGTTTGCGTTTCGGTTTTGCAGGACGGTGGGGCTGAGAGAGGCCACGGTGGCGCTTCGCCCGCGGCGAGTTCGGCGTCGGCGGAGAAGTTCGCGCCGCGGTTCGATGGGTTGCGGTTCATTGAAACGCTGATTACTGCGCACAGATGAAAGCACGTTGTCCAAACGCGCTTTTGGGTTTTTTCCCTTCATCTTTTTTGGTCTTGTACCGTCTAGAAAATTAATTAAAAAAAACGTGGGAAATGTTTCCACCTTTTTTTCTAATGATGTTTTCCCGTTTGGGTTGTTAGGTTGAGGAATTGAGAGAAAATTTGTAATTTACGGGATTGTTTTATGATGTTTTATTGGTAGTTTTTTTGACCCCTGTTGTGAGTCGTGACTATTTCTGGGTAATTTATGCGCGGCATAAGAAAAAAAAAATGCTTTTATTTTATTTTTCTCTTCTTTTTCTATGCTTGTTTACAGGGGATTTTGATTTATTTATATATTTATTTTTGTGTTTGGCAATGGTTTGTTACTCTGATTAAATTGATTTGGGGAAAACATGTTTAGGGCCTGTCCCAGACAGCTTGTGTATATGTGTGGATTATTCTGGTGTCGAGGGGGGGCCACATGTAGGCCTTTGCAGTTGCATCCTTTGATAGTTTGATTAATGGTTCTTTGCACTTTGCATGGAGAGAAATAAAAGGAGGAGAAAATTTTTGAAATTTAAAAAAATTATTTATTAAATTAAATAGAAAATGGATAAATAAGAATAAAGGAAAAGTTTAAAAAGTAAAAGAGTAAATTAAATTACGTTTCTCTCCCTTTCTTTTTATTTTAAAATAGGACAAAATTTACAGGTAGGTTTTTAGATACTTTTAGTATTATTTTTTTAGTAAACATTAAAATTTTATTTTAGTAATCTTACATAATAAAACTTTGTACCACTGAGCGTATGGATCAACTAATCTATTGAAGATTGTTAGTTCAAGTGGTTCGGCGCTTGAACTCTTTAACCAAGGTTTAGGGCTTAATCCCCGACTTGGGTATGGAGTCACAACCGGAGGTATTACTTTACTCTCAAAGGGGTCGACCTGATGGGATGGGTGATTAGTTGGGTGCAAAAAATAAATTTCAGATACCTTCTGGTCTAACAAAAAAAATGGATCAACTAGTATGGGGTTGTTTCAATTTAACTAGAAGTTTCAAGCTTGAATTTTGGGTATGCAACTGTGTTAAATACTCAGAGGAAGAGTTTTGTTGTTTTAAAAATTGGCTTAGAATTGGTCGTTAGATCGGAAATCGGTGGTGCAATTGGTTCGAGCTGGTGATTGGTTTGGACATGCCATCAACCTAGTATGAATCAGTGTGACTTGGTAGGTTTTGTGATTCAACCAGTGAACTAGTGGGTTGACTTGGACTGGTTCAAATATTTTTTTTAAAGTATGAAACGGTGTTGTTTTAACTATAATTATTGAAAAAAAATAGAAACTCTAACTTATAATATAGTTTATATATTTTAAAAATATTTATTTGAATTTTAATTATAAAAAAATAAATATTCATATGTGAAATGATAATAATAAACAAAATCGTTAATTTGAAATTTGAATGCATATATGCTACAACATAAATGTCTTGTGTTGACTGTTCAATTGCACTTGCTTTTTCACTTGTTCTTGTTTGTTTAACCTGAATACATATCTTTTAGTTTTTCCTTCCTTCACCTTTATGTCAAATATTATTGTTAATTTTTTATTTATTTTTGGGTTACACATTACCATTGAAGTTTAATTTAATAAATTTTATAGGTATAAAATTTATATGTCAAGAATATTTTCAAATTTTTTAATAGGGACCGGGTCATGAGGTTCAATTAATGACCTTTCGGTGACCCAATGTCTTAACTGAGTCGATTATTGGTTTGAGTTTTGAAACATTGAGTTTTGTCGCTCATAATAGTTTTACCTGACTTGACCAAGATTGTTTATAGTAAAAGATACTCGTAATTTATACCAAAAAAACATAAAAGTTTGTATTAAAGGTTAATTTGGATTTTCGAGATAAAATTCTAATTTTGATTAAAAAATAACATTCAAAATATTTAAGAAATTACATCTAAATTTTATCTTTTCAAATATATACTTTCTTCTTTTGAGAGGTAAATGTAAATTACACCTTATTCATTTTTAATATAAACAAATCAATTAACAATTATGAGCAAAAAATATGAGTGCTTTTGTGAATAATATTTATTTATTACTTTGAGTCTAATGAGTAACAAAATTTGAACATTTATAATTGGTTTCAATATTTTAGAAGGTAAAATGTAGAATAAATTATCAATTTTGTCATTGAATTATGGGTTAAGTATGTTTTTAGTCTTCTAAAAATTGACCTTTTTTGATTTTAGTCCTTATAATTTTTTTTTTGAATAAAGTCCCTCAAATATTAAAAATATCCTAATAAGATCTCTGTGCTAAATCCTGCTTAACTTTTCTATTAAATGATGATCATATTAGCTTTCAAGTAAAGTATTTTATTACCTGAAGTGTCTATTGATAATTTTTAATAAAAAATCGTGTAATTATTTTTGTTTTAGGGTTAAAAAAAATCTATAGTTTAAGGTTAAACATGTAATAATTTTATTCAAAAAATGTGTTATTAATCTGACTTAGAAATAATAGTTGACATAGATGGTGGCCACATCAGCAAATTAATGGTGACTGTAATGATGATGTAGCCATCATTTAACAAAAAAGTTAAATAAAGTTTAGTACATGGATTTAATTAGGATATTTTTAATATTTGAGAGATTTTATTCAACTTTTTTTTTATGAGGGCTAAAACTAAAATGGGTCAATTTTTGGAGGACCCTTAAATTATTACATTCTCTCTTAAGTGGTTCCTAAAACAATAAAATTATTTAAGTAATATTTAAAGTATTGAATATCCATTACTTTAGTATCTAAGTTGATGAATTTTAGTAAAATTTTAGGACTAATTTAAAGGGTGTTTTAATATTTGAGGAACTATTTAGCACAATTTCTAATATTTCTAAAATGGCTTAAATAGTTTTTTTTTTTTCACTTTATACACCACTTAAGAGGGAGGGTAATATCTTAAGGATGAAATTTGTGGTTTATTCTAAAATGTAGTTTTAAATACTTTTTTTTTATTAGGTTTGAAATTTTATTTAAAAATGAGAGTTGTTATATAGTATGAAGTTTTATTTACAATTCAAACACAACTCGACGTGGTTCTATAATATTGGCTTAAAAAAAGTTAAAAATGAAAAAAAAAAAAATGGACAGGTGGCAAAAATCAGGCTAGATAAGTGGTATATCATTTTCGTAAAAGTTTTGTCTCGTACTATTTAGAATTTACCTTTAAAAATTTTATTTCATTGTTTCACATCACTAAATTAATAGTGGATATTTATAATCAATTATCAATCATGTTGGAAATTCAAATAAGAGAAAAATATCTCTAAAGAGTTTAACTACATTAACATGAACTTAAATATAACTTATATTTATCTTTTAAAAAAGAGAAATGTATATTTTAAAATATAAAGAGAGGAAAATATAATTTAACCATTTGTTAAAACAACGGAATCTTATTTACTCAAATGAAAAATTTGATTTTTTGGTTAAATATTTCAAATTTCCATTTTTTGCTTTATTTTTTGCTGATACAAACATTGGGTGTGTTGGGTTTCAATTTGAAAAGATTAAGTAAAAGACAAGGTTGCATTAAGTAAATGTGAACACATTTTGGGTCGAGTTATTGGAAAAACAGGAATCAAAATGGGTAGAGTATATCGAGTTGGGTAGGGTCAAAAGATTGGGTCAGGTCAGTTCAATTTTTGGTTTTAGTCCAAATTGACCTAACTTAGTTGAATTCGGGTTGGGTCTCGAGTTACCCGAGAGAAATGGAAAAAATGGGTAATGGGGGAAAAAGATAAAGAAAACATTCATGAGACAAACATTTTCTTTAGTGGTCATGTCAAAAACTTAGCTTGTAAATTCAATTTTGTTACTAGTTTTGCATAGTTACATATTTTTCTCTATTTCATTGAGTTGCCATGCCCTTTTGGATTGTCCTCGAGTTAGGTTCTTCAATGACTCAATCTTATTCTTTTTGTCTTGGAGGATCACATAGTACTTGAGATTTGTGAAATGGAAGCTTCTCTTTGAGTTCTCTCTAATGCCATATGAGAGAGCTTTGTCTTGTTCAAATTGTCACCAATGATTGTATTATATAATAAAGTAAATGATTGAAAAAAAAGGGGGCAAACTTATTGATCTAGAAGAAGAGAAAGGCAACAAGGGCTTAGGTAGAGAAGATGTAGATGACAGAAAAAAAGAAACATAATGATGGAGATGGTCTAGTGGTTTGGCATTATGGCCTATGGTGTGATGCATAGCATTTCATGCTATGTTTTGTGTATTGATACATGTAAGTTTGCATGTATTTTGTGTTAATTAGGATTGGTTCTACTATATTTTTCTTAAATTAGTCATTTAGGACTTTTGAGCGCTCTTTGTGTTTTTGGGTTTCAAAGAGGTTTGTCATTGGATGATTTTAGCCTTAAAACTTAAGAGATTGAGGACTTGGGAGTGGTTTGGAACCAATAAAAGGACAATTACAAGCTTGTCGGAGTTTGAATTGAGCAAAAGAAAGACCACAAGCTTGGAAACTTAAAGAAAAGTGAACAAAGTTGGAGAAATAAGCAACTAGAAAGCACAACACCCTAGGTGTGGAAATTCCCATGGGTGTGGCAAGCACTAGGAAGCTTAAAATGGTAACCAGAGTGCACCATAGCCAGGGTGTGAGAATTCCTAGAACCGTTGCACATCATCAACTTTTTTATGACTTAAATTTCGTTAGGCTTGGACCCCTTTTGTACCCTATCTATAAATAAACCTTTTAGGGTTTGAGAAAAGGTTCTAAACCTTGTGTTTTGATGGCTTAGAATGGAGAGCTTGGGATTCCTTCTTCTCTTCCTCTCTTTGACTAGTTTGATGTTCTTTCTTTCTTTGCTTTTGTTTCTATGGCTATGATTAAGTAGTCATCTTTTTCTCGGATTGGGCCATATCCCTTGATTGATTAATGGTCGTCTAACTAATTTGTTTGTGTGCCTATTGTGTTCTCCTCTTGATCCTTTTCTTATTGATTTTTTTTTATGCAAAGCGTTTGGCCACTGTTTTCATATCTTTAGACACTTGGGGAATAACTGAAAGGTGAACCTAATTGTTGGAATCATAGGGAAATGACTCAAGCTTTAAATCATGAAAGTAAGTTTAATCCTTCAAAGAATCAATGAGTTAACAAATAATGTAATGGGTTTAGTTAAACAAAGCTACCACGAAAGTAGAGTCTATTCAATTAGATACATATTTGTCTCCTAAAAGGGAATAAAAGTTATCTTATGTTAATTCACCTTTAAAGAGAACCAATAAGAACACTTACGCAAGAAAATTAGGCTATTGGGAAATCATTGTGTGAACCACCAGTCTAGAAGTTTTTTCATTTGATTATCCTTAATTTTAATTGCTTGCATTTACTTAATTTGAATCTCAACTTCTCAATTCGTTTTAAAATCTGAACTCTTTCTTAATTAATTTTTTTTTGTTTTAATTTCAATTAAATTGAGATATATGCAAAGTAAAACATGTAGTCCTTATAAAAGAACAATAAATTTTATAACTCAATGATACTATATACTTGTGGTACCATATCACAGTGGTGTCACAATGTGGCCTAATGGCAAGAGATGGCAATAAGGCATGAAGATGATAACAGGGTTTCGGTGGGTGTGCATTTGTTTGTTATTTTGTTATGCAAAAAGGAAATAACAACAACAACAACAATATATTTAATTTATTTGTCACCAAGTTGAGTTAGGTCTCAGGTTTTATTAGCATGAATAGAGACCTAAATTAATTACGTCAAGTTATATGTTTCACAGACCAGATTAACTTGCAAACTTGTTTAAACCAAGTCTAATCTCTTCAAGTTGAGTCAGGTTTGCCCGACACATATTCACCTAATTATTAAGTAGAGACAAAAAAAAAAAAAAGAGAAAATGTGAGAGAAAAAGAAAAAAGATACAACAAATTTAGCACATATTTTAATTTTTGACAATGAAAAATCTAAAAATTGAAAAATAGAAACAAATAAAAGAAACTAACAAGTTGACATGTATTGTATTAGTATTTTTAATTTTTAATAAAATTTATAAATAAAAATAAATTAAAGAAACTAGTAGAACTTTTTATTTTTATTTTTTTTGGAAAGTAAAAAAAATTATTGGATAGAAACATGCCATTGTATGAAGCACAAGGTGTGCCCAAGATGTGGCCTAAACCATTAATTGTAAATGATGCTTTATCACATAGCTTTTCACCCATGCATTTTGTAGTTCGCCCACAAGTAAGCCTTATCCTTACAAAATGTGTATTTTGCTGCTTATGTCAAAATCTCTAATTCCCCCAATTTTTTCAATGTGGATTTTGTTGCTTATGTCTCCTAGCCTCCATGTGAAGTTTAATTGTTGCCCCCTCGTATATAGTCTACACATGTATCACTAAAAATGGAAGCATGAAAGTGCAACTCCTTTGAGCCATCTACTGAAAGTGAGACAATTGTTGGTTTCGTTAAGCTTTCCTTGCAGCACCATTTGTCACTGAATGCAGTCCAGGGATCACCCCCTATCTATCATGGTTCTGCTAGAAGATATTCTACATTACTACCATACTTGGAGCCAGCTGATATGTGTTCACGATATATATGAGGTGGCCTTCCTACACTACCATTAGCCCGTACAAGTAAGTTACAATTTGCAGTATACTCAGCCAAAGAACACTGAACCACCCACCTCATGTTTATGTCTTGCAGCATATGCACAAGTTCCACAGATAAGCCCCACCACCCTGCCCAAGTATAAGGCATAAAGAATGTGTCAAAACTTCCATAAGTTTGTGTCGCTAGTGCTGCCCCCATGTGTTTGTTCTTTGGTTTAATGGCTCCTGAATATGTCAATAATGTAGAACAGACTGTTGTATCAATTTCCACAAGCTCAAGACGTAGCCACAATTGTGACATGCATGTTATGACAAGACCAGAACCTATCCTACTATTCCTAATTGGCTTGTTCATTGTCGATTCAAGCTTCATGCACAAGTCTAGACTAACCTCCACCCTATTATCTGTTTTCACATGTCAATGTTCAAAAAGCTCCATACTTCTGTATGCCCCTTGCTTGCAAAATAATTGCCTCTTGACTCTTCTTATTCCAAGCCCCTGTCCCGCCATTTGGCTCCTCTATAGTAGCCTGGGACCTCTAAGCAACTTGAGGGGCTTGAGAACTAAGAAGATAGTGAGTATGTTAAGACAAAGAACGAATTTATAACCCTCAAATATTTTGGTAATAATAAACAGTTAAAAATAGTTTTTCAAGCAATCATCTGGTCACTCGTAATTTGCATATTCGTTATCATTTGATCACTTGATCATATACTGTCTTTATCTTTCTTTAAAAAGATTCAGTTACTAACTTCTTTTAGACGAAGTTCTAATGATCTGCACACTGCAAAATTGTAAAAGCGTAAACAACCTTGAAATAAATGAAGTCTACGAACATACTCTCAAGGAAAGTCCTCTTTATGCGTAAAAGAAAGAATATGTGCGTGCGGATATCAGAATAGAAAAGTGGATATGTCCACTGCTACAAGATTGAGTATGAGAATGGCAAAGATAAGCATACTGCTTTATCTTATCAAAATAACAAGTTGGTGAAAGGTATTAAATGCTACATTTAATGCTTCAACGACTCTTTTTCAATAGATGAAGGATGTTTCCTGCAAACATTCACAATGGACACTTTTTTGGAGAAGCCTATAAATAGAAGAAGAGAGCACAGTCTCAAATGTTGGCTAATTGAAATATCTTTAACTGTTGAAAAGCTCTCATCTTGTAATATTCATATACGCTGTTTGTAAAAGCTTATTTTGAACTTCATTGTATATTCATTTGATAAGACGTTAAAATCAGTGAGATAACTCACGTTCAACTTTTTTCTCTATGAAATCGGTAGAAGCCTAAAGAGGTTTAATTCAAAAAATACTTCGATTTTTTGCTTGGAGTGGCAAGTTAAAGACTACTTAGGTTGAGCTTGAAAAGGCTTGGTTGAAATAATACTTGTAACTTGTTTAAGTTAGTGGAACTTGGTCGTTGCCAAGAACTGGACGTAGTCTCTAGGGTGAGACGAACCAGTATAAGTCCTTCGTGTCTCTTTGATTATCTTTTTGCATTCGTCTTTCTCAAAATAACATTTTAAAATATTTTGGTTAATCCTTCAGACGATACGTTTTTAAAAAGGTTTTGTGAAAATTTGCTATAAAACAATTCAACCCCCTTCTTGTGTTATCTGTGTTTTACAAAGTATCTAAACCCTTTTTTTTCTTGCCTTTAGACTACCCTATCATGTGAGTGTAGCCATCTCTAAAATCTTCTCCATGAGCACTGTTTTAGACTTAAAGACCATGTTGTTGTGGGCTATCCATATGGCCTAAAGCATCACAAACCAAATCACTTGTCCTCCGTTCAAATCCATTTTTGTTCGCCAGAAGAGTCCATGAAACTATTGTAGGTGACTGCTTCCATCATTATGTAATGCTGTTGAAACACCTAAGCATTGTAAACAAGCCATCCAAACCTTTGAGAACTACCTGCACCCATAGAACAAGTGCGCAACAAATTCCACCCCACTTCAACATCCTACACATAAACACTCATCATTTGTATAATTCCCCTCTTGCTTAGATTATCTTTAATGGGAATTCTATTTTGCACCATTTTCCATGCAAATAAAGTCACCTTCAGCGATACATGTTTATTCCACACCTTTTTCCAGCGCACCTCAAGGGTCACCTCCTATATTACCATGAGTGTCTTATATGTTGAACAAACACTAAAAGTCCCAATTATCTTCTTCTTTCACCTCCATTTTTCTATCCCCCTTCTATTAGCTCTGTAATTACCCTTTGTCGCCACAGTACTACAAAAACCTCTGTATATATATATATATATATATATATATATATATATATACTCACTAATAATCAATCCACAAGTTTGTCTTTATAATATATAAGGTATGAAATAAATACTATATACAGGCCCAATAATATACAATACCAAGAGAAAACACAATAGAACTCTCTATAGCTGGTCACTTTATAATCATCTTAAAAGAAATAAACAATGATAAGGAATATCAATTCCTTTAAAGAAAGGAACAAAAATATGATTCTCCATGCTTGTTCAATTTTGCCACTAGCTGAAACGAAGCTTCATCACCAACCAAGTGAAGCTAAACCTGCCAAAAACTCAACAACTACTTCCATGCCAAAGACGTGATCATCATAGGCATGAACCACATGTGCAAACAACGCAAGGGTAAGCTTACTTAAAAAAATAATGATAACACCAGTACAACCATTACAACAACAACCTTTAACACAATAACAACAACGATATTAACAACACCTCTATCACCACCATCACCAATCATGACAATTACAAACAACCACAATAATTAAGTAACAACAACAATACTACCTTCACTACTAACACATAACACAACCACAATAACAATTGCCAAGTACTCATAACAACAACGGCATCGAATAACCATAATAACAATTTCATCAACATACAAGTTTGGATTCCCATTTCATCAGAGAATGAGTTTGCATACATACAACACAACACATCATGCCTTTGACCCAAAATGTCAATGTATGAATGACACGACTCTCGAGAGATTTTCTACATTTCGAGCGATCAGCCAGGTCTTATCCCCTACCATGGCCATCTAGCACCATTCAGGGATTGCCAAAACTCTGATCTGTTGGATAAGCTTATGGTTGTCAGGATAAGTGTATGTGGGTGGTGGTATACCGCAACACAAGGCCTGCACTACCTTGGCCCCACTACGAAATTACCCATCCACTCATCCCCTAGGCCCAGCTTTAAGACCCCACTTCTTATCCAAGCACTAGGTTGGAGGCCTATTTCAGTACCAACTCTAGTCACCATCCACCTTACATGCCTGCCCGCACACGGCTTGAGGCCTACACAACCTCAGCCAACAACATATGCATGCCAATGCATGTATCACCACAAAAATCAACTCTACCAAACAATCATTATATTATATATATATATATGTGTGTGTGTGTGTGTGTGTGTGTGTGTGTGTGTGTGTGTGCGTATCAACATATCAACACAACCATCAACTCAACCACAACAGTCATCATATCATATATGTATCAACATAACACTACGTGGCTTACTCAGCACCACCTGTGGTCCAACAGTCACCATCACCATTGGCCTCTTGCATGGTCAATAGGTAAGGCCCTATCCAAGCAGCCCACCTCATGAGAAACCTCATACAATAATAACATACACATCAAGTGGAGGTCCTATTTAAGCAACCTTCCACTTCACAACCAATCCAACAATCAACTACAATTTGAAAACCAAGACCTTCTTTGAAAACCATTTGGAAGATTGGCAAATCTTGAAATTTACATAAACCTTTGAAACAATTCACTTCTTTAATTTAAAGAAAATCATATCCCAACTGAACAACTCTCCATTATTCTCAAATAGAACCTTTGAAAATGTATAATACCCTTTTTATATGTGTATATACAAAATACTTTGCGTTTTGAAATGAAAACTGTGAAATCTTAAATGGTACGTTCAGTTCTGAAATAATAGATTATATCCGTTTAGTAAAAATGCATCAAATTTCATTTTTCAGTAGAGATAATCAATTATGGGTTTTCATAATCAATTATTTCTGAACCAAAATGCATCAGATGTCATTTTTCAACAAAGATAATCGATTATGGATTTCCATAATTGATTATTTTCGAACCAAAATTAGAAGAAATTTTTCTGAAACCTAGATAATCGATTATTCCCAAAACAAAATCGTGAAAACAGTTTCTGGAACTCTAGATAATCGATTATGTGATCGTGGCAGATAATCGATTATGTGATCCCCATAATCGATTATCTGCCACGATTTTTCAAAAAAACGTGATTTTCTACGGAAAAACTCAAGTTTTTCAACCAAATAACCCAAATTTTCGAATCATTAGGGTTCCAACAACATCAATCCAGTTCATATACATCAGATTACACAACAAATTCAACATATCAACTCACAAATCGTGGTTTCTCATTCAAAATTTCAAATTTTCCTCCAAAAACCCATTTTCAATCAAAACCAATGAAAATGGCAACATCTGCAGAGATTCAATCGATTATAAAGTAAGAAATCAGCATACTAACAGTTATTAACACAAAATAATCGATTTATAAGCTTCCCTTACCTTTAAAAGTTCTTGAATATAAATTTAGGTTCCTTGAGAATTCGGTGTTTTGAGCCAAAACCTTCCACAGACTGATCTTTTTCTCGCCACAATACTAGACTGGGCTTGGGAATCCTTTTAACACCCTTAGTAACTTCAGATTTCCAGAGGGAGATTGAGAGAGAAAGTGAAGAGAGCGAAAGAAAATGAGAGAATAAGGGGAAATCCCCCTTCCTTCCTTTTATACATGGACCTCCCAGAGCTTTCACACAAACTTTTGGCCAACTAAGGCCCAAATCTCACCAAACCACTTTCCTTATCTCAAAACTGGTTTAACTTAACTGTTTTCTCTCAAAAACCCAAAATCATTCTCACAACATATCCGAATTGGCTCAAGCACATATTTCAAATTTCCTAAATTTAAACCAGAATTTCAAACCAACAACTCACATCCATCATCATATACAACATACTATATATAACAGCAACTCATTTATTTCTTTTAATCACCTAGATTACATATCAAA
This sequence comes from Spatholobus suberectus, assembly GCA_004329165.1. Lineage (NCBI taxonomy): Eukaryota > Viridiplantae > Streptophyta > Magnoliopsida > Fabales > Fabaceae > Spatholobus > Spatholobus suberectus. Next base: position 69,984,046 of record CM014731.1, read on the forward strand.
TTTCTACTTTTTAGTTATTAACATGTTTAATCATACATTAAGAAAAACACGGTGTTACAAGCTCCACTTGTGCTACCACTTGGTTTAACCATTACAGGAGCTCCTCCTCCCACTGGAAGAGTCTTCTCGTCTAAACCTGACACCAAACCAAGCCCCCTTCCCTTTATCCTCCTAACCCCGCCACTTTTGCCTGTTTTTGGCACATTAAGGAATAAAGTCTAAGGAATTATTCACTCAGCGCTCCCCCCTCCACCCACTGCTTCGTCCAAAAGTATGTATTTTGCCTGTTCTCCATCACCTTCTCAACAACCTCTCAAAACCAACACGATCTCACCTCCCCCTATCCACCCCCATACATCTTGCCACTATGTTGAACCTTTGGATTCATCCACGCTTAGTTCCCTATTCTTCTCCCCATAAAAACCCACTAGTACTTTATACCACAAACTCTCTTTTTCCACTAGCATATGTTACCTCCATTTCCCCAGTAATGCCAAGTTAAATGCCTTAACATTCTTGACCCTTAATCCCCCCACCTTGCACTCCCTGCATGCCGTTTCCTATGCTACCCAATGTTCTTTTCTCTTTCCCTCACCTCCTCCCTACAGAAACTTTTTAAACAGAGATTCAATGTAAAAAATAATACCTAGTAGAGCCTTGAAGAAGTAAAGGTAGCAAACTAGGATGACCGCCAGAATGGACTTTAACAAGATGACTCTACCTCCAAATGATAATTGTTTGGGCTAATTAGCCATTTTGGGGTTCTTTTACAAACATATTACCAAAATGGGGTCATTGTGAAACATATTACTTGCATGAGGTTATTTTAACCCTTGACCAGTCAAACTCACTAGTTTAACTAACAAGTTTCTGTCCACGTTAGCGAATTTTTTTTTTTTTAAATTACACGTTAGCATTTTTGAGGGAGGCTGATGTGGCAACTAAAAATGCAGTTCGCAATAGTGAAATTACAGGATCGTGACACGTGGCATCACTGTGTAATTTCTACTAGTAGAACTAGCAAAAATGGCAGGGATGAGACATATGGCATCATAGTGTGATTTCCGCTAATGGCAATGTGATTTCCTCTTATTATTTTTTTGGTTATATTTAATATTTAATTTTACTCTCTCCTATAGTTGATTAGAGCAAGAATGCGTTGCACTGTAATTTTTGTTTGGTTTGTTCGTTTGTCAATCACCGTTGTTTTATGAGTGGTTTGAGTGCTTAACCATTCAACTCGTACATTTTAAAATTTAATCAATCCAATAATGAAACTACGCAGATAAGGTTGATTATTATTTTATAACGAAATTATTGAAGACAAAAGTGAAGGAATAGAAATACAAAATTTTATGAGTTAAATCTGATTTTGGTGTTTATAAAATTTTATTTTTTTTATTTTATTCTTTATAAATATTTTTATTTTTTTGTCATCAATATCCTTGCCATTTCTGCTATTCTTACTAGCAGAAATCACACTATGATGCCACGTGTCTCATCCTTGCCATTTTTGCTATTCTTACTAGCTGAAATCACACTATGATGCCACGTGTCTTGTCCTTACCATTTTTGCTAGTTCTACTAGTAGAAATTACACAGTGATGCCATGTGTCATGATCCTGTAATTTTGCTTTTGCCAATTTCATTTTTAGTTGTTACATCAGCCTCCCTCAAAAATGCTAATGTGTTATTTTTTTAAAACAAAATTTAAATTGCTGACGTGGACAGAAACTTGCTAGTCAAACTAGCGAGTTTGATTGGTCAAGGGTCAAAACAACCACATGCCTGTAATATGTTTCACAATGACCCCATTTTTGTAATATGTTTGTAAAAGAACCCCTAAATGGTTAATCAGCCTAATTGTTTGCTTCTTTATGTTAACACATACGGTACCTCCTATAGCCAACTACGATCCACATCAACCCTTACCAGTTGGCTCTTATGAAAGTTGACTTTTAATCCAGACACAACTTCAAACAACTGAAACACTGCCTTAATCGCCTACATGTTGAGCCAACACGCGTTGCCAAAAATCAATGTGTCGTTGGCAAACTACAAATGTGATAGTGGTTTATACAATTCCTCCATGTAAAACATAGAAATAACACAAGAAGGGGAGTTGAATTGTGTTATTCAAAATTTTTGCAAAAACCTTTTTAAGAACCTTTCGTTTGAAAGGTTAATCAAAAGATTTTTAAAAGATGTTTAAATAAAGATGAAAGAAAAACGCAAACTAGAGAAACACAAAAAGTTTATACTGGTTTGTCTTACCCTAAAGTCTACGTTCAGTTCTTGGCAAACTACCAAGTCCCACTAACTTAAACAAGTTACAAGTATTCTTTTAACCAAGCCTCTTCAGGCTTAACCCAAGTAGTCTTTAACTTGCCTCTCCAAGCAAAAACCCAAGTATTTTTTGAATTAAAGCCTCTTTAGGTTTCTACCAATTTCTTAGTGAAATGGTTGAGTGTGAGTTGTCTTACTTAAGTTAACGTTATATCCGACGAATGTATAATGAAGCATAGGAAACCGTTTACAAGTATTGAATTTAGAGATTACAAGAATGAGAGTTTTTCAGTAGTTCCCTGCACTATATATCTTATGCTGGGACTGAGGTCTTCTATTTATAAGATTCTCCAAAAAAGTATCCGTTGTGAGTGTTTTAGGAGACATCCTTCATCTGGCGTTGTAAAAACAGAAAAGAGTCGTTGGAGCATTAAATGCAGCATTAATGCCATTTACCAACCAGTCACTCTGATAAGACAAAGCAGTCTACTTATCTAGCCTTTCTCGTACTCAATCTTGTTGTAGTGGGCATATTTACTTTCCGTACTGACATCTGCACACAAATTCCTTCTTTTATGCGTAAAGTATACTTTTCTTGAGGATAGGTACATAGACGTCTTTTCTTTCAAGGTGGTTTACGCTTTTAAAAACTTCAGAGCTCAGATTAGTAAAGCATCTTCTGAATGGAGTTAGTTATTGAATATTTAAATAAAAACGCGTGAATAAGACGATAGTGAAGTTATGCAATAGAAGCGGACAATCAAACGATAGTTTGTAAGACTATTTGTTATTATCAATATAAATGAGGGTCATAAATTCGTTCTTTGTCTTAACACTCCACCTCAATGCCAAAAAGTAACTTTATATCTACGACTCTATTCATCATAACGATGAGGCCTTTTGCCACAATTAAAAATAAAAAGGCAATAGAGGATCTTTTTGCCTCAAACCACAGCCTACGCTAAACTCCTCCACAGGGTTACCATTTAGCAGCACCAATACAATAGCTATGGATAGGCACTCCCCAACCTACTTTCGCCATTTGAATGGAAACCCTGTTTTTCCCATCACGAAGTCAAGGTACTCTGATTCTACAGAGTCCTACATCTTCTCAAAGTCCACCTTAAACAAAACCATGCCTTTCTTCTTCCTTTATGTGTTGACGACTAATTCATTTGCAATAAAGACCCCATCCAATATTTGCCTCTTTATGATAAATGCAGATTAAGCGTTATCTATCAAAAAGGGAAGGACCTTCCCCAGCTTGTTTGCTAGTACTTTTTCAAGAACCTTGTACATGCATCCTATTAAAGAGATAAGTCTATAATCGCTCACCTTTTGTGGGCTCTCCTTCTTTGGAATTAATATAATAAAGGAACAATTTGACCCCTTTACCAACCTTCCAGTATCATGGAACTTTAGTAAAAATACAATAAAGTCACCTTTTTATGTTTGCCTAGAATTGTTTAATAAATCCAAAGTTAACCCTATCTAGACCCTGGCTTTTCTCATTGTCACAATTCCAAATAGCATTCTTGATCTCTTCTTCCGTGAGTGCTTCTATAAACCCATTGCCAACTTTTGGGTCTAGCTTTCTAAACTCCATATCATTTAGGAGCATTCTTGGCCTTCGTCTACTTTCAAAATGTTTACTAAAGTATTGTGCTATCTCTTTCTTCAACTACTCCACCCCTTGTACTTTGGTTTCATTTAAGTCTAAACTTGAAATTTTATTCACACATTTCCTCTTTTGTATGCACTAGTGAACGAACTTTGAGTTTGCATCTCTTTTTTTCAGCCACATTCATCTTGACTTTTGCCTTAACAAGTTGTACCTCAAATGTGATAGTTGAATTATTTTTGCTGCACATTCCCTCCTTGATGCCACTTCCTAGGTGCTTAAATTAGATTCTTCGTATTTTAGGTCCTACTACAAAAGCTCCTTTTTTGCCGTCTTGATTCCCTCCTCTAAGTTCCCTATATAAGCCCAACTCCACTCCTTCAAATTCCTCTTGATTGCCTTGAGCTTTTCCTTCATAACAAAACCCCTTCGCCCATCCACCCCAATAAACTCCATTGTTCTTTAACAAAGGCTCATACCCTTCCACCTCCTTATAACAACTTGCCATTTGAAAAGGTTTTAAACCCAAATTAACATTGCAGTCCCTCAATAACACCACACAGTGATCAGAAAGACCCCTTTGTAACCCCCACTAAGCATAGCTTGGCCATGTGTTCAACCACTCCTCAATCACTAAGAACCTATCAACTTGACTCATTGTAGTCCCATCACTTTGATACCATATGTACTTCCTACCTTTTAATGGCAAGTCTATAACCTTTGCTTCTCCAATGAACTGCTCAAACCACCCCATTTCCTCCCATCTAAAAAATGACGATGCTCCTTTCCTTTATCTATCACTTCTCACAGAGTTGAAGTCCCCTGTCACACACCAGTGCTCCCTACCTTATGCTTGCTTAATGTTCATAATCTCCCTCCACAACTCTTTTGGGGGGGGGGGGGGGGAGGGTCAATTCGTATGGATCATACACATCCAAAATAGCCACAAGTATCTTCTCCTCCCCTCACCCACTAACCCCCATCACATATATCCCCTAGAAACATTCTCAATCTTAAAACTTGCATGCCTTCGTATCATGATTAACCCCTTCATTTCCTTTAGATGGTTTAAAAGCCTTCTAAAAATTCTCATCCCCCCACATATGCATTCATAACTACCAATCCACTACTTTCAATTTTGACTCTTGTATACAAATCAAATCTAGTTTGTGTGTCGCTACCATTTTTTGCACCTCCTTCTTCTTAAGGGCCCCCCTAAACCTCGCACATTGTATGGGATTAACTTTATAACGTCTGCTTCCCTTTATACACTACAAATCTTCCTACACTAGCTCTCTTGTGACATCTATCCCTTTTGCCCCCTATCTCTACACTCTATTTCTTCACTTTATGCACCATCTCTTCCTCCATTCTAGCACACACTAGACCCATAGCTTTTCCTATCTCTCACACTTGTCAAGTGTAACACCCTTACTTTTATATATTAAATTATTCTGTATGTTTAAAAATTGTTTTTAAGTCATCAATGTATTTAGAACAATTAATAATAATTTTAGAAATTTTTCTAGATTTTATTGAGATAATTTTTGTAAAATGACAAAAATACCCCTAGTTGACTGTAGGAACTAACCAGAGACTTTTTGACCTCAAAATATTTTGAAAATTTTATATTAAGTCTCTCTCATTATTAAAAATTTATTTTGAAAGAAAAGTAGTGAAAAATATAACAATCCTATTTCAATTCTTCCATTATTTTTTTTTAATATTTGACAATGCAATTCTGAGAAATTGGAAAGGAATTTCAAAATTCTAACTCCCACCATTTTGCTCAAAATTTCAAGAGCTATTTAATCGTGATTTTTAATAATTTTTTCGAGCCCAAGCCTAGAGAAATTAGAAAATGACAATTATGTCCCTATTTCTCAACATTAAGGATTGACATGAGGAAAAGATTCAATTGACATTAAAATGTCAATTTGAGCTTGGAATTATGTCATATATATTAAAATATAATTTTGAAATTTTTTTGGAATTTCTATGTAAAATGACCAAAATGCCCCTATGTGTCTAATAAGCCAGCCTGTACTAGTTTGACATTCAAAAGGGGTGAAAATGGTAATTTTAGTTTATTTATGGGTAAAATATTTAATTTTATAATTTTCATAAAAATTTTGGTATTTATTGAATTAAAATGGATTTTCTATGAATTTTTTAGCTTAAAAATACAAAATAAATACATATAACTTGAAATAAATTAATAAAAATTAAAATTTATTATTATAAATTTATTTTTGATGAAAAATAATGTATTTGTCCAGTTTTTCATTAAAATTCATTATTTAATATTAAAAGCTAATTTTTCAAGTTTAAGCGTTTTTATCGGTACCGGTTAATTCACCTACAGATAAAATTTGACACATGGAGGCTTGGGACAGCTGGTGGAGCACGTCCCCAACCGTAAAATAGGTGATTCACCACCTATTTGGGATATGTGTCCCTAAATTGGATTAAAAATAAATAAAAATTTGATTTATGACATAATGCTTACATAATGGATGATGTAAATCTTTGGACACCTAACCCCCCTCCTTATTCTATAAATAGGCCTCAAAGTTTTCAGATTTTCACTCATCTTTTCTTCTCTCAAGCTAGCCAAATTCTTAAAGAGCTTCTCTCTCTAGAAAAAAATTTATTTTACTTTGTTTTTATGCTAAAATTTTACTAGTTTTCCAACAACTAGTAAAGTTCTCTTCCTAAAAGCTTTGCATCAACAATTCCATCATCTTCATCAACTATCTTAGAGGTAATGGGGGAACTGGGGTTGGTTCTAAATTATTGTCATTTTGCATGTTGGTAGGAGGGGTTTCCCCCTAAACCCATTTAGGATTAAGTTTTATTATTGTTATTATTGATTAATGTTAAACTTTAATTTTTGCAAAGTTGTTACTCTGCCCAAATTTATATTATTAAATCATAATTACTAAATTGTTACTCTGCTCAAATTTAAATTATTAAATTTTATTTGCTAAGCTGTTACTCTGTTTAATTTTAGAAAATTAAAATGCATTTGCTAAGTTGTTACTCTGCTCAAATTTAGAAAATCAAAATACATTTATTTAGTTATTATTTTGCGAAAATTTTAGTAATTAAATTATAATTACTATATTTTTATTCTGCTAAAATTTTATATAAGTACTAAATTGTTATTCCGTTAAAATTTTGGTATTATACAATTTCTGCAAAATAAGGCAGAAATGTTGATTGTACTAGTGCTCAAATTAAATGAGACCAGGGAAACCTTTGCTTAAGAAGTTAGAAATTAATAGTTTAGTAAGTAATGAAAAGCGAGTACATACAGTGGCATGACACTCTGTTAGAGAAGCTACAGTTTGGTACGCTGAGGAATGAAAGGCAAGGACCCACTTGCGGAGGTCTTGGGCGTAGGCATCGAGTGGTGATGGTCCCATTGGCCAGGGTAGCACCCTTGAGTCGGGATATTCGCCTAACCAAACTCAATAACCCCGACAACTGCTCAGTATTTCAGGATTGGTTTGAGAGTATACCTTTATAAATGGATATCCTGACTATTATTTTCCTCAATGATAATGAGGACTGTACCACGTGATGATGTTGAGAGAGGTATATGTACTCCCAATCACTTCCCAGGTTCTGTTGAGAACTATTACCCACTAATGGGAAGTATGGATCCATACCTAGTCAAGGGTAGTCTGATACAACTTAGAATAAACCTTAGGATTCCTTGTGTTATCAGCTGTGTTTTATCTTTGTTTTATGGTATATTTTCTACCATACATGTAAAAGTGATTTTAGAACAAAACACCTCACTTCATTATTTTCTTCTGTATATGATTGATCGTGATTATTAAAGACGACATTAATGCTTCATGATGCTGAGTACGAGATAGAGAACATCTCAACAGGGGAGGACCTGAAGACCTATAGTATTTTTCTTTTTGTATGAGGGATAGGATAGATAAACACTACTCTGTATAGGATCTTTTCGATGTAGATAGTGGGCTAGGTAGTATATGTCTTTCAATGTACTTTTGTTTTCTGATTGTTATGTATTATCTCAAACCATGATGTACCGTTTGATATATATACATAAGCGATTTTTATCATTTCATTTTTATTTTCAAATTCTGTCAAATTTAAAAATTTTCTATTATAAAAAAAAAAATACCAACATTTTCATTAACTTAAATCAATAATCAAATTAATATGAATTATATGTAAAATTAAAGGAATGTTACATCAAGCAACTTAGTCTGCGTCTTTATGTAGCATCGCCATGGTCCGTCCTTGGGTGAAACTATCTGAACTCACCCTACCTGCCAGCTCGCCTTGTGATTGCTTTAAGGCCCCATATGGTTTTTTTACAAGACTCAACAAATTTCCTAGGTCTCCCTCGTCTTCCCCAGACATTTTCTTCTTCTACTCTAGCATTGTGGCCTTCGCCTTGCCTCTTCGTTTGCGTGTGTCTACCTTTGGTTTTTGACCCACTTTGCATAGTCGTACATATCTTACCCTAGCCAAACTCCCTTCTGTGTACTCCGCACTCCTCATCCAGTTCGTTACATTCCGGTAAGCGCTAAGTGATAGCTTGTTTTCCTTCAATTCCCTGATCATGGCGTAAATCCCTTGTAACCAGGGCTAAGAATGGGTAATCCACCTGCTTCCGAAGCCTCTTGGACCTCTATCTCGTGAAGATTAGTCAAGTTTAAACAAAAAGAATCCGCTAAGCAAAAGTCTAGTGTGACCCTGCCTTATGCACCACCAAAAGGCTCAAGTGCCTCTACCTCGCAAGCCTATAAAACTAACAAATCCTGCTCGGGTGGGCCTAGCTTTTGTAACCCAGTTTGATTTACCCCCTCAATCTCGGTTTGGTTACCAACCTGATCAACCTCTCCCACATCAATTGTTGTAGGCCTAAAACACTTTCGCACTCCACGACTTGGACCAATATAGCCTTCTCACGTCACCCACAAAGCTTGAGTTTTGCATCTTGTAAGTTGGCATGCCATCCTTATTATCACGTAGGTCACCCCTGACTAATTTAGGGTGCTATTTTAAGATTGGCGTGCCCCTCTGTGGCGTGATGTCAGCACCCACCTCCATACCCCTAATACTTGAGCTCGTGTGGCCCCCTCCCAATGAACCTGCCACTTGTTGGTCAATGATCCCTTGTCGTTCTTAATTGCCGCTAACCCTAGGTCATCTCGTATCCTCGTACTAACCCCTTCCACTTCATCAAATTCAACCTCATAACCACCATCCTCATATATTTTTTTGCAATGTTTTCAAATTCAGTGTACCAATCATGCACAACAACCTCGTCATTCGTCCCCTCATTAAGATCGTTTAAAATTTGAAATTCGAATGCCTCTAGGAAGATGGACTCCTTTGACAATACCTGATTTGTAGGTATTGTCAAACCTGTTAAAGACAAACATTTCGTTTGTCGTTCACAATTGTACTCATCACTGAGTTTAATGAAAGGGTTTGCAAACAGCTCTTCCACCATGTGTATAGAAAAAATGATGCCATTGATTTTCACTTTAATCAGCCTGTTAACGGCTTCCAGAGAAGAAGTGCGTATTAATACCCTGGCAACATCCAACAGTTTCTTCATTGTTGTTGACAAGTCTATAGACACGAACTGACCCATGTTGGACACTAACAATTCAAAAAATTGCCCACACCATGCATGAGCAGGGATGCCTTAGCACCTAACCTATGCATACCTTTCCCTAGCGACCTCTTAAGGCGACCAAGCCGTAAATCATAAAACCATTTCTAAAATATATCTTCAACCTCCTTCACCAAACCCTTAAAATCCTCTCCTTTTGCTATTTTGATCAACACCTTATTCCCCCTATTAGTATGACTGTCAACGATAGTATCTTTTTTGAGATAATTTTGTGCTGCAGAGTGATCACTTCATCAAGGTTGTGCACCTGTCCTACATAACGTTCCTTCAACTAGTGCATATCTTCGTCTGGGACATTGTACTCCAACCCCATCCAAGGTTCCTTCTCTCGATTACCCTCCTTCACCCCTGTACCCATCCAAGGTTCCTCCTCCCAGTTACCCTCCTTCACCCCTGTTTTGGACCTCCAAACTTGTTTAACCTTACCATTCACCACATTGACATATCGAACTCATTGAATCGTATCTCCATCTCCATCGAGTCCTGCACCCCCACAAACTAAATGAAGCCAAATGTCCTCCCTTCCCTATTTTTCTACCTTAGGATATAAACATTAGCTACCTTCCCCCAACTAAAGAACTTTCTTTCCAAAGCTTGCCTCCCCACCTCATCTGGAACATTCATAAAATAGTAATCGCTAGAGTCTGTATTGCCTCTCCCCATCTTCCTTTGTGATTCTCATTTCTTCCATATCTCACAAACGTGTCCTTATACCTTGTACCATTCCTTTGTCAAGATCACACCATAGTCCACCCCCGTCTCCCTGTGTCTCTCCCCCTGTCCATTTCTTATTGTTTGAAACCTGCTAAGCTCTTTTAGTAGAATTTATTATTATTAATAATGAATGTTTTATTATATTAAATAAGAACAAATTAAAAATTAAAGAAGAAAGACTTTTAAAATTGAAGAAAAAATTATGGAAATAAATTATTAAAATCAAAATACATGATTTTTATTGATATGATGAGTCAAAATTTAAAATTTAAAAATCAAATTAAAATATTAAAAATTCAGTTTACGTGAAAAAGAAAAATATCTTTAATTGAATAAGTATATTAATATTTAAAATTTAAATTAAATTAAATCAAAATTAAAAATATAATAATTAAAAGGAATCAAAATTATCAATTAAAAAAGAAAATTAAGTATCCAATGCAATATATATATATATATAACCTAATAAGAACGAATATATCGATAATTGTGCAGAAGATACGGAAATTTTTTTATTTTTCTTTTCTAATGATTCATTATACAGATAAAAAAAAATACATGAATGTGGTTTGCTCTATCTTATTTTGGTGTAACTAATCGTAGGTCTTGTCTCTATTATATAAGAATTATAATTTTTAAAACAGTTTTATGCATTGAAGCTAGTATTGCTATTAAAAAGAGGTAAAACATTAATTTGATCTTGAAATTGGTAGTAAAGTCAATTTAGTCTTTAATATTAAAATTAACTTTAATATTAAAGACTAAATTGAGTGATACACATAACACATCAAAGCTAAGGATTAAAATAATTTATAGTTGAAAGATTAGGAATTAAATTGATGAGCTTTAATGTCAGTGATTGAAATGATCGACAATTATCAATTTTAAAATGTAATTTTTCTTTTTCATAATTTTAAAGATTAAAGTAATCAATAATTATAATTTTCTGGACTAATTTGATATTTTGCTCAAAAAAAGAAAGAAGAAATCAATTAATTATAGGTCTTGTAAACGAGTGTTCAAAAGGCACTTGTCGTGAAATCAATAATCTGAAAGTTTTTATTAAAAATAGAAAAATAAGCTATGCACTAACATTGTATAGCAGTTTTACACTATCATCTAATCACATCCCACTGTGTATGGTAAGTTTGTTGACTTTTATAATAACTACCTTAAAAGTTATACCAATGATAATTTTTAATTAATTGATGTATAAAACTTTTTACACTAACAATGCATAGCTATTAAACTCTTAAAAATATATGAGTGCATTGGAAATTAGGGTAGAGATGTACTCACATACAAATTGTTTTACTTTTAATTCTTTAATCAATATTTTAAGGACATTTATTAGCATTATCCTTTAAGTAAAAACAAAAATTGTGTAGAAATTTTTTGTTTTCCTCTACAATATCATGAAGGGGTTGGGGCAATAGTTGGGCTAATATATAATTTCTATTACAGATGATTGATATTTGATGGATAAATTTACTGCAATATTTTCTTTTAGATACTATATATATGACATAGTTTCATGATTTGAATATCAAATATTTGACATTGTATTTAACATCATATGCAATAATTGTCTTTATCACTTACTTTTGTTTTTTTTTGTTTCCTTATATACACACATCTAAAAAATATTCCTTCAAAATTAGGTATGGTAATTGATAAGGTTTTAGTAAAGTATTCTATACTTGATTTTTTTTTAATTAAATATCTGTCTCTAAATCCATATAAGTACAAAATAGCATCTTTGACCTCATCATCGTATACCCTGAGTGCACACGCACCTATATACGAACTCATCACCTATGTCTTGTTTAAATAAAAATACTATTTCATATCTTAATTATAAAACATAATAAACAAAATATTTAACTAAATTTAAACCTATTATAATAAATTAATTACAAACAATGTTGTACGTCCAATATTCATATCAGCTAAAAAATTTAAATAAATTAAAATTCACCATAATAAACTTATAAATCCAACAGTTGCACTTTTCAGGACATCAAAAAATCATATATGAACATTGATTAATTACATATAATGGTTTGTGAAGTAAATATAATATAAATAGTTTTTTTTATTGTATAGTGATTCGAATAATATTTGTTATATATAGTGATTTATGTAATATTATTTAAAATAAGAGAAAATAAACTATGTATTAGCAATGTAAATCAGTTTTATACTATCATCCAATTATAAACTACTATGTGTGGTAAGTTTGTTAACTTTTATAATAATTATCTTAATAGTCATATCAATTGTGATTTTTGATTGGTTGTCAGTGTAAATTTTTTACACCGATAGTAGATAACCATTAAACTATTAAAATAATTAATGAAATTATAATTTAATTTGAATATAATATTATTGTATTCAAATTTGCACTATTATCTAACAATATGTTGTAATATTATTTAATAAGTTTGATAATATATAAGATACTTCTATTCAAAAGATAATATATGAGATACTAAATTTATTAAATAATAATTAATGTATTATTAGATTATAATGTAAACTTTTTTGCACCACCGCTAGTATATTTTAATTAATTCAATAATTAATGTTACTTAAAAATATGACAATATTAGTAAAAATTGACTTAACCTAATCAAATCTCATTTGATTGGTTTAGATAAAAAAATTTCCAAACCCGGCCGAGCTAACCTAACAATGGCCACCTCTACCTTAGACAAGAATTCTAGAACAACCAATAGGATTATACAACATCCACCACTACAACTTAACTTCTTTACTTTTCTATAAAAGTTTAGGATCAAGAGTACGCAACAATCCAATCCAAAAATAGAGTAATACTGTTCACAAACTTAGATCAGGGTATTCTCATCCAAGTTAACGCTATGTTTGACAGAGAAGAAAGAAATAGAGTAAATGAAAATAAGTAGGAGAGAAATAGAGAAATAGAAATAGATAAGAAATAAAATGAAATTTTAGCTTGTTTGGTTTAGGAGAAATAGAAGAAAATTGAAAAGGAAAAGAGAGAAATTATATTAGAAATAAAAGTACTATGTTGTCCTTGCATTTAACGTACGAGACTTTGACAAAAATACATGCATATAATCTATTAGCACATGACCACAATCGATTAAATGGTCTTCGAGAACAACTTGAAGCATTTAATTGATTAAGAGTAAGTCATAATGGATTATGAACACACTCATAATTGGTTATGAATCTTTTTTAATTGATTATCAGACAGTTCACAATCAGTTATCACATGCATATAATCGATTGTCGCATGATCTAAATTGCACAAAACGAAGTTGGACTCCCAGTGAAGCGAATCACTTCTTTTGCGCACTGCTACTCTTCTTCGTCGACGGTCACCATAGAGCCAAAACACAAGAGCTATTTCGGAAATGTTGGGTTTCATGTATTTCAGCCCTATTTCACACCAAGATTTGGAAGCAATAATCACGCGGGACCCACCAAATTTCAAATATTTCAACTCTATTTTAAACATACCAAACCGACGAAAATGTCGAAATAAATAAAAAAATTTCTCTTCTCACCTCTCAATTTTGTGGGTATTTCTCACCCATCAAACAAAGCTTAAATGAACGCTTACAAAATTATTTGTAGATAACTCACAAACAAAGAATCGTGAACAAAATCGAAATTACATTGACTTTAATCGACAAGACTTGCGTTTATTGGAGAAGCCAACTATTGTTGATTACAGCTTGATCTTGAATATCAAATGCAGTACGGTTCGTTTCCCCCAAAGACATGATGCGTGAATAAGGCACCGAAAAATTGATATTTCGAAAACCTCGTCCTCAACTTTTTAGGAGATTGAGATGTTATACCAGAATTTGAAAATTTCCCGTTTCTTTTGATAAGGGAATTTCCTAAATACCCTTCCATACTTTTTGCTATTTATTTACAACCTTGTATTGATTACCTTTAGTCATGGATGCTTTAGGAGCTAATTTTGTCCATTAGCATAAAGCATTTGATTAAACGAGCATTGGATGGGAGTGCGATATTGTTTCCTAGTCCCCGAAAAGATGATGTCTGATAGATTTTACAAAAAGGTTGGAATCATATACAAAATTGTCATGACTGGTGAAACTTCCTTATAAAAGAATTTGACAAACATGTTGGTTAAGGTTTGGACTAGGTGAATAATGGAAACTGTTAGACAAAGGTCCTTCAACGGCCATTTTAATCTTCATGGAAACTAATGGCCACGTGAAGCTAGTACATTATAATGGTGTGGATGGCTCAGTGACTTCTTGTCCAACAGCTACTCAGCTCCATTGTATTAATTATTGTTTGTGTGAGATTCTTTTATATGTTAGAAAATTGAAATTAACATTTCAAGAAACAAAAGGTAAAGATGTGCTTTCGATAATTTTAAAGAAAAGAATATCTTGTGGGAATACGAGGGGTAAAACAATTGAAAAAATTTCATTAACGGGTAATGAGCCAACCTATACAAGTAAAATTGACACCACATCTAATCCAAAACCTTAAAGCATCAGGTTTATGAGTTTTTGTCACCTATATGTTACTCAACATATTCATTCTTATTCAATGTGAGATTTCATATTCACACTTACACTCCAACAATCTCTTTCTCAAGTGTGAGTCTCTTCCACATGGTATGTCCTTCCTCAAAAGTCTTTTTCCATCCACAAGTATTCAATGATGGGATACAAGGGATCCCTATATATGGGGAAGCCTTTTTTTGTCCACGAGTATTCAATGATGGGATACAAGGGATCAATTTCAATACTTGTCCGAGTCAGTCACTAGTCAAATCATCAGCTCTAATACCACTTGTACGAATATGAGGTAAAACATTAGGGGGAACTTTATCAATGGGCCACAAGCCAATCATACAAGTGAACTTGATACCACATCCAATCCAAAACCTTAAGGTATCATGTGTATGAGTCTTTGTCACTTATATGTTGCTCAACATACCCATTTCTATCCAATGTGAGACTTTATATTCACACTTAGATTCCAATAAGATAATCATTAGGGATTTAAGTATGATTGATTCGATTGACACTTTTGATATAAGTTTAAAGTAACAATTTCTGTAAAAGTTCAAAAGTAACATTTTTTTATGGAAGTTTCTAGGTGCTAATTTTACACTACAAGAAAAGTCTCAATTAACGACTAAAATTAGTGACTGGTATTAATAGCTATTTTACAACTGAATTTGTAATTGATAAATTGTTGCAACCAATATTTTTTTAGTAATTTAGCAATTGAATTTGCAATTAATTATTTAGTCGCAAATGAATAATGAAAAATCTGTGGCCAAATCATAAATAAGACAATCATAAATAAGACAGTCAAATGAGTTCACTATTAAGTGATCGATATAAATTGGTCACAAGATAATTTAACATTTATCTTTTGCAACCAAAATGAAAGTCCATCGCTAACTCAATATCTAGTGAATTATTAGCGATCAAATGTATTTGATCACAATTTTTGAATATAAAAAAATCAAGAATAAAAATATTTAAAATTTAGGCACACGTTATCACTTGCTCTAAGCTTTTTATTTGGCTGCAATATATTAAATGAAATGTGTATTTCATTAATTCCTAAACTAATTACCGATGTTCACTAATTGTGCGGTCCTAAATTTAAGCAAATTTATCCTTTCTCCCATTTTCTCCTTCTTTCCTTTCACAATCTTTTTGTCTATCTCCTGCTCTTTAATTTTTCACCACCATTGTTCACTATGCTTGCCATACACACACCCATTGTCGCCATTAGTGCATGTGAGTTCTCTCTCTCTCTCTCTCTCTCTAATTGGCACACCCATCATCAAGCAATGTGGTATCGCGGTGGTGATGTCCTCTATCTCTTTTTCAATGTCTCTTGGTTTCTTTATCACTCTCTATGTCTTAGTCGCTTTGTTTCGCTATGTCTACCTCTTAGTTTCCCTATCTCTCACTTTTTCACTACCATTGCTAATATGTTTTGTACTTCTGAATTTTGAATAGAGGCACATGATCAGTATTGGAGAATGAAGAAAGAGGGTGAACAAATCTGAACAAGAAGAAATATGTTTTGAACCATTGCTTGTAGGTCTTATTGGTTAATTGTGGAATAGGTTTGGTGGGACTTTTGTGTTTACATTGAATGGTTGATATTGATACACTATTGTTTATATTTCATCATTTAATTTTTGTAAATGCATTGTTTTTTTTTTAAAAAATTGTATTTTCTTTCATATTGATTGTAGTCATTACATTGTTGATTTATTAAATGAGAAAAAAGGCCATGCAATAACAGTATAAAGTAGTTTTACACTGTCATCCAATCACAAACCATCATTTATTGTAAGTTTGTTAACTTTTATAATAAATAATTTAACAGTCATATCAATGGTAATTTCTGATTGGTTGACAATGTAAAGTTTTTTACATTGACAGTGCATGACCATTAAACTCTTATTAAATTAGGGAATAAAATTTAAAAATGAATACATAACTCATTACTACATGAAAATCTTGACTTAAAAAAATTACCCAAGTTAGTTTAGGGGAGGAATAATTTTTATTTTTTTTAAAAGATAATGAATAAATACATAAGAGTTAGACATTTAAAACAACTCAACTCATTACTAAATAAAATTTTCTTAAAAAGGAATAAACATTAAGGAAGGAGCATATAAAACTTAGACATTTAAAAAAAAACTCAACTAATTACTGCATAGAATTTTTTACTTTTGAAAAAATATATATAAAGATAACTAAAATAGACATTTACGCATGATGTTTATTGGACACAACTACAATGTTATTTGTTGTACTTTTGGAAAAAATGATTGTTTAGAATGGTAGATATTATTAGAAGATTAATTTGTTATTAGACACGTTGATTAGAATAAAATTTAAATAAATTTTTATTAGAAAATTATTGGACATAAATTGCATATACTCTTGTGAACTCGAATTTTAAGTTGGAAGGGTAAAATTTTGTCATACGATTTATACATGTTTTATTTTGTTAATTATTTTCAAAATTTACCAAAATTTTAGTTTTCGTTTGAGATTCAATATTAATAAGTCTTAGGTACTTGTTAAAGGTACTACTCATTGCATTAAATGAATTTTCCAAGTTGGATAGAGGAAAAAAAATAAATCTTTCTTCACTTTGATAATAGTTATTTTGTAAGTTTCATGTCTTATTGAAATTTTGGTTTAGTACATTTCCTTATACTTGAATGCATTGGATCTTGTTGTTATCAAGTCATGTATTTGGAGACTAATGAGAAAAGATATCAAAATTTTGTCAAATATAAGGCATAAGAGTTAATAAATAATTATTATGTATATGTTGAAAAAGTTTATTCTTGAATGGGATATGATTATACCATGTTTTAAGAAGGAGATGGGGGGTTCTGTAATAACTTTTTTTTTTTCTTCAATTAGAAAAGGTTGGTAAGTTGTTGTAGTTGGAGCCATAATGGAAATACTTGAAAATTGGAAGTGGATGGACAATAGAATTAATCATAATAAAAGATTGAGAAATGATTCCATAGAGGGAGTTAGTATGTTTTGATTTTAACTAATATATTTCATCAATATTATTTTTTGTCGTAACATTTGGTTTTTCAACAAATAAGTATAGTTGGTTGCCAAACTACGCCAATGTCATTAGAACCATTTTTAAGAATAAAGGTTCTAATGTAGCCAAGATTGTGATGGATGAGTTGCAAAAGGACAATGATAAGGGAAAATGGACCAACCCTAAGGCCAGAGAGAGCTTAAAGGATAGATTATTGGCATGTGGTGAGGAGTTCTAGATGAGTGTTTTTAGTAAGCATAACATAATTACGGACAGTGTAGTAACTTTTTTCACTAGTTGCTCTGTCTTTTTTGTTGTTTTATTAAATGTTTAATTTCACTTTTGATTCTTGTAGTATAGTGTTTGGGTAATTTTGATCGCTTGTGTTTTTAAAATGCGTAATTTTGGTCATTTATTAACTTGATATCCAATATTTAACGGAAGCTGCTAACATGACAATAAAGTGTTGACATGAATTGTTAGTGTGGAGTTAGAATTCTAACAAACTTGTTGACGTTTGAGTCCCCAATATTTTCAAATTGTGCAATTTTGGTCCTCATATTTTTCAAACATTCAACACTTAGGAAATGCGGAAAAAAAAATCTCAAGCTTGAACCCATGACATCACTAGTGTGGACAAACAATAAAACATCTACATCACCTAATGCATTTAGTATAAGTATAACAAAACTATTACCTATATCTAAAGTTATTATGGGTGCTTTAGAGTACAAACATGAGCAGACCTGTGCTATTGTTTTTGTAGATAACAATTTTCAATTAATAATATTATTTTAATCCTAACTTATAAATATAATATTTTCATACTTAATATTATTTGTAAAAATTGAGTATTTTTTAAATAAATTTAAAAATAAAAATACATTTCAATTGAATAATTAATTAAAAAATTAATATCATTTTGATTATAATAATACCAACATTATTACTCGTGTCAGGTACAAAAATTATCTTAATAATTTGGTCATTTAATTTTTATTTATTTATTTAGTACAAAATTCTAAAATAATTTGTCTTTTGATATGTGTATGTCAATATTAGACACAAAATTTTATCATTTTAAAATCAAAATATTTTTTTAAATAATGTCAACAAATAATTTAACTTTTTTAGACTAATTTATATATTAAAAATTAATTTAACCTAATTTAAATTTAATTAGTATTTTAAATTAGTAATAGTATACACTCACCTGTGTTGTAACTTGGTGAAAGTCATTCATAATATACATCAACAAAGGGATCATGTAGTTTGGTGTCATGTTTTGCGAGAGACGAACGAAGTCGTCTATGCCTTAGCTAAGGCTGGCCTGAGTTTTTAGGTTTCTATTCATGTCTTTGATGTAATTCTTGCTTTTATTTCTAATGTCTTATTGGCTGATATTATTTATACTAGTGTTCGTAAAACTTTCTAGTTCCTCTTAATAAAGTTGCATTCACAAAAAAAAATGGCATATGCTAATTATTAATATACTAATTGTTGTGTAACCTACAGATTGCAAACAAAATTAAAGAAAAGAAAAACAAAAAAGAAATCTTATACCCAAATTGTAGTCTTATGCAAAATTTGCAAATAGACATATAAAATAAATTGAGAAATGATACATGTACAACAATTTTGTATAATAATATTTTTTGTGTCTATCTCTCTCTATCATTATGAAATATAATAAATGATGTGCATGAAAAAAATAAACACAAAAAAGTATTATTGTATAAACTATATTGTACCAATAACATTTCTTATATAAAATAGCTGCAATTATCTACGTCCGCAGGACCGCAACCGAACATTTTGTATTATGCTAAATAGTCAGATCCTCATTCGATTGTCATCACCATAATTTACCACCACTCCCGGGTGCGTATGTTTCTTCTTCTTGTTTTTTCCCATTAATTAGTGCACAGTTGCTTATTTATTTTGCTGAACAAGTCATCATCGAATTAAATCTTGCAACTTTGTTCGTTCATAGCTATCGTTTTAAGACAAATTTAATACGATGTTTTGGTCAAATTAGACGATAAACATGAGAGTGAGATGAATATTTCAGACCACTAATTTTCCAAGTAGTAACCCCACTTTTCTTTCAATTTGCATTCTTTGAGGCTCCTGTATGCTATAACAGGGCATCAGCAACTGACAAATCGTAACCCCGCCTTAAATCATCTTCACCTTTATGAAGGTGATGTTATTCATGCGCCAATCAATTGTTGATTCAATAAATTAATGATATACATATAATTTTTCACTCTCACCTAATAATTTAAGTTTTCAGGAGAATTGACAGGCAATGATACAATAATATTTTACCTAAAATTTCCCAATAAGTCATTTATAATTGTAATTTGATACTCTCCGTTACAAAGTAACAAAAAGAATATGAAAAATAGTAACTCTAGTCCTTCTTCACTTGTAGTTTAGTCCTTAAAGTTACTTACGAATATGAGTTAGTGTTTAATATTAAATTTATAAAAATTGTTCTAAAATAATTCTTTGAACAAACTAAATAATGAGATTATAAAAGGACTAACGTGTTTCTAATATTATAAATCTAATAAATAACTTGAATTTTTTTTTGGTAAAGATCACATGTATCTTCTATTATAGGTAATTTTGTTCGAACCGAGTAGGACCACTATAAGCATAAATTTTTTTATCTAAGTATTTAACACAATTGCATACTCAGGATTTAAACTCGAGACCATTAGTTAAGCTAATAAATAAATTCAGATACTAATAAACTGATTAAAATAATTTTTAGAACAACTCTTACCTATTTTTCCTTGTCAAAAAACTATTCCAGGAAAGTTTATAGAATGCAGGACAGAAAACCACATTTTGTACTCTGCATCCATCAAGAAAAAAAAGGGGGGGGGGGGGGGGGGATTGATGAAATTGTAATAATATAAAGTTTAATTTTTATACAAGGTCAATGTAAAAAGTTTTAAACTATCAACCAATCAAAAATTATTGTTAGTATGATTTTGATAGGGAATAATATATGGATCAAAAGGGGAATGACGTATTCCTGGGTTAAAGGCTAGGAAAGCACCTCCAGAAATAAAGAAAGATAAATTTTTTGAATAATGCTAGTCTGTCCCATTCATTCCAATCATCACTATATAAAAGCTTACACGCAAGACAACAAATTCAAATAACGACTACTGCATAACAAACCAAAAATACCATACTACATAACTAGACTAATAATACTACATAACAACTCAAAATAACAAACCCACTAATTGGGTGACAGCACAGCACCTATGTTGCTAATATTCACAAATAACTTAATGGGTATATTCCTCCCATCCTTGTGGACGTTTAATACTTCTTTTGGGCCTATGATTCATACTATCAATGAGAACACCCTTATTCATTGGGCCTTGAGTGCCATCATTCCCTATTCCTTGGAGAAACACCTTGTCCTCAAGGTGGTAAGTGGCTTGCAACTTATCCCAGTCTTCCCAAGTAGTGTCTTTAGGTGGTAAGCCTACCCATTATACTAGGACTAACTTCTTTGGTGGATCAACAGAAGACTGTCGATGACCTTTGTATGTAGGGGTTGTTGTGACTGCACCGAGCCATGGTGGGGCTTTAATAAGGAGCAATGAAACACTAGGTGAATCTTTGTTGTCTTTGGTAGAGCAAGATGATAAGCAATTGAGCCAATCACTTCAATCACCTGGTAAGGGCCATAGGAACTCTTGCTTAGCTTCTGGTAGGTGGTGCCAGAGAGTGAAGTTTGTCGATAAGGACGAAGTTTCACATAGACCCAATCTCCAACTGCATAGTTAACCTCGCAGCAATGTGCATCAACGGTCCTTTTCATTTGCTGTTGAGCTTTCTAGAGCTTTTGTTTTAGGAGATTAAACATATCCTCGCAGGAAGTGAGGAGAGAGTCAGCAACTTCCACAAAAGGAAGAACTCGCTATATAATGAGGGATACTAGGGGGTGGTTTGCTGTAGGTCACTTGGTACAAAGTTAAGTTGGTGGTGGAGTGCCAAGTAATGTTATAACACCATTCTACCAGGCACAAAAACTTGCCCCATTAGGATGGTTTGTGGTGCACAAATGCCCTTAGATATTGCTCTAGAGTTCGGTTAATCACCTCAGTTTGGCCATCACTTTGTGGATGATAGGTCGTGCTCATGGGTAGCTTGGTCCCATTCAACCTGAATAGTTCTTTCCAAAAGCGGCTTATGAAAATTGGGTCTCGGTCAGATATAAGGGTCTTAGGAAAGCCAGTGTAGCTTGCAAACCATATCAATGAAAAGTTGTGCAACTTTGTAGGCTATGAAATGGGTAGGTAACATGCCAAAATGAGCTCCTTTAGAAAACCAATCCACTGCCACCAAAATCAGAGTGGAACCTTGATACGATGGTAGGCCCATGATAAAATCCAATGCCATGTCCTCTTATGGTTGTGATGGAGGAGGAATAGGCTGGAGTAACCCAGAAGATTTCTGAGGGATATACTTCATTTGTTGGCAGTCAGAGCATTGTAAGATATATTGGTGGACATCCTGTTTCATGTTAGGCCAAAAGAAATTCTTGAAAAGCTTACGAAGAGTCTTAGCAAGCCCGATATGTCCCCCTAAAGGTGATTTGTGGTATTCTTCCATCAAAAATGGAATGAAGGAGTTGCCTTTATTGACCCAAATTCGACCTTTATAAAGCAACAAGCCATTGTGGAATTTGTAGCCGAAATGGTTTTTGGGGTAGTCACAAACAACTTTGGATAAAGCAACAAAATTTGCATCACCTTCCAACTTTTGCTTGAGATCTTCTAGGAACTGAAAATGAGGCATTGTGAGGATCCAACAGGCTTCTACGGATGAGTCATGGACTCTGGACAAGGCATCCACCACAGTTTTACATTTTCTTGATTTATACTGGATGGTGTAGTCATAGCCAAGGAGTTTGGCAAGGTAAACATGTTGCTATGGTGTTTGCACTGACTGCGACATTTAGTCTTTCAGGCTCTTGTGATTGGTAAGGATAGTGAAAGAGTGACCAAGCAAATATTGTCACCAACGCTTCACTGCAATGGTGATGGCGTGAAGCTCACGGATGTAGGTTGAGGAGTGTAGTAACTTGGGGCAGAATTGCTTACTAAAACAAGCAATCAAGTGGTTGTGTTGTAATAAAACAAGCTTCCATTTCGATACATGAAGCATTTGTTTCAAGTGACAAAAAGGGCACTAAAGTCAGGTAGGGCCAAAACAAGGGCCTTGGTTATGGCAAACTTGAGTTTCTCAAATGCTGCTTATGCCTCAGAGGACCACTTAAACTGATTTTTTTTTTAAGCAAGGCAATTAAGGGTGAGGCGAGCTGGCATAATCTTTGATAAACGACAATAAAACCTAGTAAGGCCAAGAAATCCACGTAAATATTTGAAGGAAGTAGGAACAAGCCATTCTTGCATTGCCTGGATCATTGAGGGTTCTGGCTTAACCCTATCAGCAGACACAATGTGACCCAAATACTCAATCTGTCATTGGCCGAAAGCACATTTACAAAGCTTAAGGAAGAGTTGGCCCTGCTATTAGGCACAAAGAACGATCTCAAGATACTTAAGTGTTCGTCGAAAGGTTGACTATAAACCAGAATATTGTCAAAGAACATAAGCACGAACATACATAGGAATGGGCGAAAGAGATCATTCATGGTGGCTTGGAACGTGGATGGGGCGTTGCAAAGGCCAAATGGCATGACACAATACTCGTAATGGCCTTGGTGAGTGTGGAAAGCGGTTTTAGAAATATCCTCTGGGCACATACGAATCTAATGGAAGCCTTGGGCCAGGTCCAATTTGGAGAACCAGCTTCCTTTACCCAAATCATTAAGAAGCTCATCGATTGTAGGAAGCGGAAAGCGATCCTTGATCGTAATTGCGTTTAGGGCACAATAATCGATATAGAACCGCCAAGTGCCATCCTTCTTTTTCATGAGTAAGATCGGGGAAGAGAAAAGACTTCTACTCGGCTAGATCATCCTAGTACGGAGCATGTCCTTGACTTGTTTTTTCAATTTCGTGTTTTTGGAAATAAGGATAGCGATAGGGCTTAACGTTCACCAGTTTAGCATGTGGGAGCAAATGGATGGAGTGATTCGTAGGTCGTGAGGTGGGAGGATGCTCGGTAACTAGAAAAGTGAAGTGTAACAGTCCAACAAGTGTTAGAGACCTGACAGTAATGAGGGAGGGGTGGCAGATAGAATGGATAATGGATTCGGAGCGGTGTCCATTTGAAGATGAAAATAAGCAGCTACACGATTAGTGTGGATGAAACGTTTGACTTAGGTGTGGGTTATTTCTGTGGGCTTAACTCGAGCCGGCCCTTAAGTTCTACCATTTGATCGCCTTTTTGGAATTTCATAGTGAGGATAGAATAATTAGTAATAATTGGGCCAAGATTCTTTAGCCATTCCACGCCAAAAACAAGGTCCACACCGCTAAGGGCCATAACATAAAGGTCCACTTGAAAGAGATGACCCTGGATGAGGACAGAACATCCTTGCACACATAGGTACACAAGAGCTCACTACCATTTCCCACCATGACACTCAACTAGTTTGGTGGGTTGGGCCTTGAGGTTAAGGAAACAAACCATCTTGTCCTGAACGAAATTATGGGTACTGCCCCCATCAATCAATATAACCACCTCTTGTCCATTAACAGAGCCCGTGATCCGCAAGGTTTCAGGGGCTAGTTGGCCTAATAATGCATTGAAGCTAATTTGGGCTAAGGAAGAGCCACCCAAATCGATGGTATCAAGAGCCGAAGGATTCGCATCTAACGGGGAAGGCACCTCAGGCTTAGTATCATCCTCTTCGTCTGCAACGAGCAGGAAAAAATGGGATTTATATATGTGATTAGGACTGTAGCGTTCATCTAAGTTATAACAAAGACCCTTCTCGCAACAGGCCACCATCTCCGCCAAGGAGAGTTTCTTAAAGGTGGTCTTTGGGGGAGCAAGAAGAAGCGGTGGTTGTTTCGGCGCGGGAACAGAAGATAGAGGAGGAATCACAAGTGGCACCGGGTTGTATCGAGGATGCGAAAGTCGTTTGGTATCATTGAGTTTATCTTATTGCAATTTGGTAAAAGCAATAGCTTGAACGAGGGTCAATAATGCAGTTAGCCAAATTTCAAACTCAGAGAGATTGTGGTTTACAGTACCTTGTTGGGTCAATTTAAAGATAACACCATTGGGTCATCATAGTAGAAAGGGGCGAAGCGCATCTCGAGGGCTTGGAGAAACCTCAACCAAGATGAAATTTGGCTATTACGAACATCCATTGAAACTAGCTAAGAGCAGGGCCATCAAGGTAGAAAGAAGCCACTTGGATACATTCATCCTCTGGTGTACAGTGGTAGTCAAAGAACTACGAGATTTTGAATATCCACCCGATGGCATCAATGCTGTCAAAACGAAGGATGTCCAGCTTCATACGGTGTTTGAGGTTTGCGGGGTGGGGACTATCATCGGGGTTGGAAGAAGAAGAGCGGTTGGTCTCAAGGGAATTGAGGCGAGTGATAACCTCATCAATTTTGGAATGGAGGGAGCTTTGGTTAAGGGAAAGGGCGTTCTGGGTTTAGGTTAGGAGTGCAATGGCATCCTTGAGATGATTGAAAGCTTGGGAACTGGTGTTGTCGGCCATGGAAAGAAGGCAATGAAAGCACCAAAGATGATAGGGAATAATATATGGGTAAAAGGAGAATGACGTATTCTTGAGTTAAAGGCCAGGAAAGTACCTCCAAAAATAAAGAGAGAAGATAAATTTTCTGAATAATGCTAGTCTGTCCCATTCATTCCAATCATCACTATATAAAAGCTTACATGCAAGACAACAAATTCAAATAACGGCTACTGCATAACAAACCAAAAATACCATACTACATAACATACTAACAATATTGCATAACAACTTAAAATAACAAACCCATTAATTGGGTGACAGCACAGCACCTATGTTGCTAAATATTCACAAATAACTTAGTCGGTATATTCCTCTTAACCTTGTGGACATTTAATAGTTCTTTTGGGCCTGTGATTCATACTATTAGTGGGAACACCCTTATTCATTGGGCCTTGAGTGCCATCAGATTTTTAAGGTAACTATTGTAAAAATCAACAAATTTATCAATATACGATGTCACAATCTTGGTTGCGAGGTCGTAGTACATGGTAATTCATGATTGTCATATCATACAAGGTAATTCGTGATTAAATGACAATATAAAAATTCTTTACATTAATGGTGCATATATTATTTTGTTGTAAACTTTTATGGGCAATCTTGATGAGAACATATAAACTCTAGCATCATATAAAGGCTAGATTCTCACCCAAAAATCTTGGAGAAAGTGCTCAGGGAAAATATATTTAATTAATACAAGAGGTTCTTCAATTTTCACACTTTTAGCCTTCAGAACAAATTGAACAAGAAGCCCAAGAAAGCAGCAGTGGTTATATGTGAGATAAAGTGAGGAGCAGCCACATGAATGGTGTTAGAAGAGTTAGAACTTTTGGTTGGTATTACTTGACTGCAGTCAAGACCTTGGTTCCCTTCTTTGCATTCATTAGCAAACAGGCCAGGGGGATATTTCCCATAGATATTTATGTAGCTAAACATAACTGGAGAGCAATCAGTTGTCATGTCATTAATCTCACCCGCAAAAGGGCAAGCAAATTGCTTGAAAGCCTCACAACACACCTTGGGTGGGTATTGGGGTCCCTTACATTGGCTTGTGAGGATTGTGTAGTTCTGGTTCTCAAAGTCAACTCCACAAGCTACATAGAATTTTTCACTTATTAGCTTAATCATTAAAAATTAGAGGAGAGGCTTGACACTAAAAAAAAAGAAAAAGAAATGGTAATGGACACTCTAATTTTTTTTACTTTCTAATATATTCTCTTCTACTAATTGAAATTTATATGAAGTTTACTATTTTGCATATAAGAATTATCAAATAAGAATTGAGATTCACATATTTAGTAAGAAACATGAATTTCACTTAATATGAAAAAAGAGTATTAGTAAAAAAGCGATAAAAAGTGTGTTGTTAACAGTCTTTAAAAAGAAAATATAAGGATGTAGGATTTGTCTTCTGTTTCCCTTTTTAGTTAATATGCCGTTTGTTGTCTTTAACCAAAAATCCTTATAAACAAATGCTAGGAGATTAACCATTTAGGAATGGTCTGGTCACTTTGGTGAAGCCTTCTCCAAAATAACTATTTCAGGATTCAAATTCCAAAGATGTTTTCCTATTTAATTGATGTTTTGGGTTAATGAATTATAAAAATGACTGAAATTATTTTCATTCTGTTTTTTGTATTTTGTGTAAAAAAAATAGGATAAAATATGTTTTTGTCCCTCTAAAATTTCTCGAATTCGGTTTTAGTTCTTCAAAAAAATTTCGTCCTATTTTGATTTCTCTAATTTGAAAATCTACCACTTTTAGTCTTCAAAGTAGTTTAGATAACACTCTATAACTGTTATTATATGTTACTTTGAGGACTGAAAGTGATGTGTCTTCAAATTTAAGAAATTTTATAGGAACTAAAAACATATTTTATCCAAAAAAAATATATGAAAGCAACAAAGATATTAACTTAAAATGAAGAATACTGCCGTAAAGTTCAACACTTTTAATTCCATTCTCACATTGGAAAAGAGTAAACTGGATCAAAGAAGTTTGCGTGGCTAATGGGTTCAGAGTGCACAAGTATATCTATTCTGATGAAGACATTCTCATCAGTCGCGAAGCATTAGTATGACATAGGTGAGTCATGCCTCCACTATAGAACTTTCATACCTTCTGAGAGAACAATGAAAAAATAAATGGCTCTCCCTCAAATGTAAGTTATAAAACCTGCTTAATTTCTTCCAAAAGGAAAAATACTGATATTTGTCTGTATTTTTATTTGTAATTTTTTTCACTTCTCAATGCTTGCATAACCCGGACAGTAATCATAAAGACAGAATGGTTACTCGATATATAATGAGTTCATTTACCTAGATATAGCTTACAAGAAAGTTTGGGCATGTAATAATAAGTGGCGGTGCTATTCTTTAGGGCATTTAATGATACTTTTTCTACTCTAAGATATGATTTAATTTTGATAAAGGGTTAAATATAAAATTGTCCTTAAATTTTTTATGAATTTTATTTTTAGTCCCTAAACAAAATTTTGACTAGTTTTAGTCTTTATATTTTTCTCCATTAATGTTTTTAGTTTCTGCTATCAAGTATCACTGTTAAGTGATGACATGATAGTTACGTTGGCAGTCATGTGGTGCGAACTACTAGTCTGACGTGACAGCTACGTGTAAAAGTTTGTGTAAATTGTGTTTTTGGTCTCTCATAAACCTTTTTTTGGCGGTTTTACACCGTCAAAAAATTGGTAACACCTTAGAACCGTCAAAAAATTTCTTGAACTAGCAACATTTCATCATGTAACTACCACATTAGACTAGTAGTCCACATGACAAGTCACGTGGCTACTACATCATCACTTAACATTGATACTTGATTGCAAGGACTAAAAATAATAACAGATAATAGTTAAGGGACTAAAATTGGTTAAAAAATTGTTGAGGGACTAAAAGTGAATGTTGTCAAAAGATGAGAGACTAAAAACATGATTTACACAAAACTTTTACTCGTGGTTGCCACATTAGACTAGTAGTCCATGTGTCAAGCCATGTGGTTGCCAACATGACTGTCATATCATTACTTAATGGCGATACTTGACAACAAAGACTAAAAACGTTAATAGAAAAAAGTATAGGGACTAAGACCGGTCAGAATTTTGTTTAATGACTAAAATCAAAATTCGTAAAAAGCTAAGAGAGGATTTTCATATTTAACCCTTTTGATAAATCTATTTTTGGGTAAGGATTCTTTAAGAGAGAGAAAAGAAACTTAAGGAGGACAAAGGGAAGAATTATTGAAAAAATAGGGATAGGAAGAGGGTAAGTTGAAGTTAAAACAACCTAATGACACGGCTGAGAATTAAGAATAAATAATTCAAAGGACCAAGTGTCTTAAGAATTAACCTCGTTTTTGCTTACCTATCCCCATCAACCTTTGCATAGCCCATTACCTTCTAGCAAGGGGTCATTTTTGTGCAATAGTTCTATAAATTTTTTATATATACAGTTTTATACGAAAAGGATGAGAAATAACATGAAAGAATTTCTTTTCTTTTCTTTTTTGCAAATAATTCTCGCAGTCAATCCTCCTTCTGCTTGGATATCATCCACAATTAAAGAAATGTATAAGAAGCATAAACCAAATAATCGAAAGGATTTTTATTTTAAGGGAAAAAAGAAAGACAAAAAAGAGAAATACTTTGGTTGTCACCAATGTAGCTTCCTCTTTCAAACCATTGATTCGTTTTTTTGATATGAACCTAATAAATTTTGACATCCTTTAGAGATATAACCTATATTCGAGCGTTGAATGTACTTTTAGAGAAGGATACCCTTTGCATCTTATATTTTAAACGTACTTTTGAAAGGTTTGCAACAGTAATCTAAACATAAGCATAATCTCCTTATTCCCAGATAGAGAATTATAATGCACAAATTTGTTTTCACTTGGCAAGAGCAATAAAACCAGGTTCAGAGGAATTGATTTCATGTACTTGGTTACATTACGATTTCCACATTTGAATATTGAAAGGAAACCCATTAAAGAGGTATAAACACCACAAATATTTCAGGGCACCTATATAAGCTAAAACTAGAAATAAAAAGAGAGAGGAGGCAGAACAAAATGTTACCTTTCTTAGCCTGTAGGAGGGCACGGCCAGTGGATACCCCAGACCCAAATATGTCATCTGTGTTCACATAAATTCAGCCACATTAAGCCAATCTAAACAAATATGAATATCTACCTATCATTAAATGTGACATTATAAAGGGTCGCAACTTGAAGGAAAATAATGTACCAGAAAGGAATGGGGCAGCGGAGGCCAATGTAACTAGGAGAGAAAAATAGAGAATGGAAGAGAAGAAGGCATTTGATCCCATTTTCTCTTTCACCCTCACCCTTTTGTTTTCAAATTTTCTTTTTCCTTTGAGGGGTGTACTTCTTTTCTTTTCTGGTTTTGGAGAGATGAAGAAGAGAGAGGAAAGGGACTGACATTGCAGGAATTGTGGTGGAAATGAAGTTGTCAGGTTGGCAAAGTTCCAATGGCTCTCCGCAAGTTCCCTTGGCTTTGGTAGTTATTGGTAGTTTTATAATATGTTCCTTCACCTTTAGATAGTTATATATTATGCCTTTTTTACTATAATTGGAAAGGAGGAGGAAATTATCATTTTAACTTAATGGCATAGGGTCTAACTCTAAAAACACATTACAATGATAGACAACTCGTTTAAAAGAAATTATTTTCTCACATTACAATTTTTGGTCAGTTTTAACTTAGCCTTTAAAGTTTATAAAGAGACCACTTGTTAATAATATTATTATTCAGAATTTGAATTTTAATTCGAATTCCTAATCATATAGTGTCCTAATCTAAAAGTAGCTAATATTTTTGCATAAACGCTCCAAAACCGGTGCAGAGGATGCTAGCAGTGGATTAACATAATATTATACCGCAATAGCAGAGTTCATGCCTTCTAATTTGCATGAAAGTAAAGTTATACTTCATAGGTAAACCATAGTGCGAGACAGTGAATTAACTTCATTTCACAAAAGAAAGTAATTTGATCAGACTCAACTGTACATATATAGCTTGATGTTGTATTCAAAATCCCAACTCTTCAGCACGTGTATAGTCACTAATATTATTTGTGAATCAAGAATTATCAATCAATATACTGTTAGAAAGCAATAGAGTTTCCAGGCCAGACGCATTTTGAACTGATTTTAGAACTGCACTCTTGTTAGGATAAAGGCCCCTGATTTTACTTTTTCCTGAATTAATGTAAACCCTGGGCCAAAGCAATTAAATGTGAATCATTGGGTTCAAACGTACCAGAACCATTAAATTAAATCACACTAGCATTTTTGACAAAGAAAAATTTAGTCATACTGAGCTTTCAAAGAAACATTAGAGTTAGATGCTTGAATATGACTAAGAAAACTGACTATTTCAATAACCAGCCACCATAGGCATCCAGAATCGCTAAAGATTCAGAGACTTGCCAAAGAATGAATGAACGATGCCAAAAAGGTATAAAGTTGCCACTTCAACACCAAGTACTTGTCATAAAAGCTTTCCCGTGTAGTTTTGTCATAAGAAAACCCTGCACATAATGACCACAAACATGAACTGCAAATTTGAGCTTTTTCTCTGAATAAACTGAACCTTGCTGCTGTCTATATGGGCCGTGGGGGCTGTGTTCTACACTGTGTTTGGGCAAACATAGATTTTGCACACATGATTTTGGAACATTATTCGGTTAAAATTGAATTTGCAATTTTTCAGTAAAGTCATTTATATTTTGATTCTCACAAATGTAAGTTTATTCTAAAAGTTTGTATAAGATTCCCAACTCAATGAAAAATAAATAAAAATTTCTTCACTTTTAGTCAAATGTGTTTTTACTTTCTAGTATCAAATTTGATAGAAATCCATCACGAAATATGATTATTTTTCGGTAAAATCACGCTTGAGGAGCATAATCGTGAGTTTGGGGATGGCTTTAGTTGAACATTACATGCTAGCTAAACATTAGAATTTGTTTTAAACTTGGATAGAGTTATTTTTAAAAATGTAAGAGAGGTCAAAATGGGTCAATTTAACCCGCAAATGGGTTGAGTTGGACTATTTTGAAATTAGGTTAAGAATCTCAACCCAACCCAATTTTGGTGGGTTAAGGTTGAGTTGACTTGCTAAAAATTAAAGAAAAAGAAAAAATTATTATAAAAAAAAAAGATGATTCATAAGTTAACCCATCAAATATATAAAAAATATAAATCATGCAAATATAAACATAATATTACAATCCCAAGAATTATTATCCTACGAAATTACCTTGATACAAATGCTTTTTTAAAAACTATCATCATGACAAGGACGAAGACAGGCTAAGATGATTGGGGAGACCATTTATAAAAATTAAGGTTCATCTAAAAAAGTATATAAGCATTAAATTTCATACAAAATAATCATAGTTATGTGTTTTCTAAAATGGTCCAAGAACATATAGAAAATTTATTTACATAGAAGACAAACTAAACATCTTTTTTTCAGAGACCCAAGATTACAAGTGTCAATCATTAATTTCACATGCTACCAATAACCTTCATGAATTATAATAAAAATTGGCATCTATGTTAACCATAACTTTTTATGAAAAAATCTTATTACTTACGTTCTAAAAATTTAGTAAATTAGAATAAATCATGTTACTCACCAAATTATCTTTTTCAATGATAGTAACAAACAACCATTAAAGAAGAATTTGCTTCAGATTGCCGTAACATAAAAGAAGATAAATGTTGTGCCGTGACAAAGACTAATGTTCTAAAAGCACATTCTAGCAAACCTCAAATGCAACACGATATCTAGTTTGTTTTACCAATGTTTAAACAATGGTGTGTCTAAACCCATGCTTGAGACCTGTAGAAGCACATTAGAACCTTATAAATAATGAGAAGAAGAATAGACAAAACAAGAAAAACAAAGAGAATATGGAAAGAATAGTGATAGGAATTAGTAAGAAAATATTTGTTGGTGTGTTTCAAAGTTCAAGTTGTCCATTCTTATATAGTGTTTGTAAGATTGTCTCATTAGCAAAGGTTGATAAATAACTTTTAATTCTCAAATCAATTATAATCAAATTAACATAGGGAAGGCTAATAAAGTCATTGATTGCAAATACGCAATCATTTATAGCTTTTAAAATAGAAAATCATAAAAGAAAAAGATTATTAAAAAGAAAATAAATGATACTCGAATTTTTTATCTAAAAGGAGGAAAAGATACTATTATCTCCACAACAAAGACTATAAAAAGAAATAAATATTTTACCAAAAAATAGAAAAATAAGTAACACTTAAATATCATTATTTCCATAGTCAGAACCCCCAAATGAAAATAGGAGTTTAATTTCTATGTATTGTTAATGTAAAAATTATACATTGTTAACCGATAAAAAATCATAATAGATATGACTTTTAAGACAATTTGTGACTAAATAATCGTGTAAAAATCATTTACATTATCAATCCAAAGACTGTTTACTCTAAAAATAATTGAGTTGAATGGTCATACACTGTCAGTGTAAAAAATTTTACATTGTCAACCAATTGGAATTCACCATTAGTATGACTTTTAAAGTATTTATTATAAAAGCCAACAAACTTATAATAAATGGTAGTTTGTGATTGAATGACAGTATAAAACTACTTTACACTATCAGTACATGGCCTGTTTTCTCAAAATAATTACCCTACTATACATATTAAAAAAAATTAAATTGAAAAAGGGTGGGGTGGGGGGGAGGACTACAACCAGTTCATCCATCCCTGATCATGTGTTAAATAAATACATTGTTAAACAACAAAATAACATGAAATTCATAATAATTTACAAAACATTATGTTCAACAAAATAATATTTAACCAAACAATTCATCAAAATATTTAAAAATGTTCAATCCGACGAGTCAACCCAACTTAATTTGTTTTTGACTCATTAGATTAGGTAAGGTTATGCAGGTTGAAGAGTTGAATTATATAACTCAACTCAACCCATTTTAGTAGGTTAAATAGATTGAACGTGGGGTTGAACCCATTTTCACATCATCTTATTAAACGTAATTTAAAATTTGAAATGTATGCCTTAAATTAATCTCAACCATACATTTTCTATTGAAACATATACACCCCACAGAAAATTCATTTTTGGTGTTAAACAAAAGTCGCAACAGTTGGTTACTCAACGTGTGGGTCGATATCCCTTGCCATCATAACAACCTGCGACACGTGATGATGGTGTGGCCCATTTATTTTTCATTCAGGGACTCCACATTCTAGGTCGCAGAATCAATGTGCATTAGATCACAGTGTTTCATATCCTCATCAACTCCAGTACATCATAAGTAGGAGTGCGACCCCCTGGAAACTGGGCCAACCATCTATCACCTTTCACTCGTGTTCGCCTTCTTCAATGATCCATTTTGCCTTATAAATACTGGACCACTTGAAACTTGGTCTATAGCCCATAGCTGCCTCAAAAACAGAGTTGTTTGGATAATACTTGCCTTGTATATTTTTGCCATCAGAGAATCCTCATTAGCAATAAGCCTCCATCATTGTTTGGCAAGCAAAGCCAAATTAAAAAAATTAACAAACCGAAAACCCACCATTGTGATAAAACTTGTATTCAGAGAAAGCTTTAATTTTAGTAAGACTTTGTTTAATAAACTTGTATGCTTAAACTCACCAATTAGGTTGCTATAGTACTTGTAGCATGAAATGACATACCTTAATTTATAAAGGGAGTTACTATAACAACTACTACTTATTTTATTTTAACGAGACCTTAGTAATATAACTGTCTTAATATTTAATTCTTTACAAGTTATAAAAATACGATATTAACATCAAGCAATTGAAAATGGGTCATTAAAAATCTTATAGAACGTAATATAATTTAAGAAATCTAGTTTAAAGACTTTAATATATTTTAAACTCATAGTTTAGGTTTTATAGCAATATATAATTATATTAAAAAAATTATACATAATTAAACTCACTAAACAATTGCTATAGCTATGTTTGAATCTATAAACAGGCTTATTCCAAGAGTAACCCTTGTTAGAGTTACTTCACTCAATAACTCTTGATATATATTGAATTTTAATGATCCAACCGTTGAATATTTTGATATTATGTCAACGATCACACCAAATTTTAGGTAAATCGGATATTTGTAGTTAGTTAATCTTATAGAAGACATTTACTTATAATTTAGAAAAGTATATTATACGTTAATTTGAATTTATCTAATGAAGTATCAAATAGTTTCCAAACTTTATAAAAATTTATATACTTGATATACCCAATAAAATCCTTTAATTTAGTGGTCGGATCATTGAAATTCAATATATATCAAAATTGTTAAGTAGAGTAACTTGATCCCCACACATATATATGTGTATGTGTGTGTGTGTATTTTAAAAGGTTTCTCACATTAAAACTCTTTAAATTAAATTATATCCACATACTTAAAATATAATGTGAGAAAGCAACTTAATTTGTGGAACACTTTTAACTTAAATATTTTATTAAATTCTCATTTAATCATCATAATTTAAAACATAATTTCAGCTTTTAAATCATAAAGCAAACATATCCATGAGAGATCATATTTTTAATTCAATAAAATATCCCATAATTAAATATTATTTCCTTAGAATATCTTAGCCACATCTTTGTTTATAAAGCTCAACTTTAGATAACCTAAAGCCCAAAATAATATAATTCTTAAAAAGAATATCCTTCTTCCATAAAACATCATAAATTTAGAAATCCACTCATTCTCCTCAAAATATATGTATAACACGTAATTGCAAGAACGTATATTTAAATATGCATGAGCATGTGTCTATGTGAACTCGCACTACTACAAGCTCTTAAGGAATTAAGTACTTGCCCTTAATTAAGGTACAAGGTACTTAGCTGGGTGTATTTTCTAGGATTAAAACTCAAGATATTACAGCGTGACTTTTGAGAGTCTGATTGTCTAAGGCAATTCTAAAACTTTTAGCTTTGTAAAATGGAGGAATGCTAGCAATACTCTTTATATCACTCTTTCTACTATTGACTGAAATTTATTAAAAATCATAAATTTTGGTGGGTCTCACTTCTAAATCAGGAGAGAGACTTATTAAATGAAAAATTTATTAAATGAGAAGTGGAAATCACCCAAATTTATGATTTTTAATAAATTCTAATCAATAATGAAGAGAATATTGCTACTATTTCTCATGTAAAATGTAATTTTAAATGTGGAAGATTATTATACTTGTAATGGAAGGTCAAATTTTGTTTGTTTGTTTCACTATTTGGTTTGCAGGTTTAGATGAACACTTTTTTCCCAACCCACACTAGCCTAAAATTATCTATGTAAAACTGATTTTTTTCTTCCATTTAACCAGATGCCCAAAATCACCCATCTGAAATGCATGTTTTTAAACCGAATTTGTCAGGTTTTGGACGGGTCGTGTTTTGTTGCTCCATCCTACTCTTTTTTTTTTTTTCGATAACTTGCTCAATCCTACTTTAAAGCTTACATGTTAATTGAACTAATATTTTTCTAGCTTTGTGCATGATTCTAGAAGACCTCATATTTATGTGATTTGAAAAGCATATCTTCCATAATTGATGTACCAACTTAGTCTTAGGATGAAAAGAGAAATTTATTTAATAGATATCACATCATTAGGTTTGATGACATATCTTAATTCAAAATCTTAATACACAGTTTTGTGATTTTTTTTACGTAAAAGCTTTTAATTTTCATTAATTTTTATTTTACTTATTTTTAATTTATAACATTTTCTTTCTCTAGCATCGTTGACAGGGTTATACTCTCCCTTCCCTTAAATTGATTTTCTTTCTTTCATTTTTAGACAAAAGAAGATTCAAGTATTTGATGGTGTCATCAAAATTACATTTCTTCAAGTTTACTATTTTTCATAGCAAATCCATGTTACTACATTTTGACGGATTCTAGGGTGGACTACCTTGATAGGTGGTCTATCATGTACCACAATTTGTAACCATTAAATTAATCTCATCTCTACCATGTTATGGTGCACCTCTCTTATTGTATTCCTTCTCCCTTCCTAGATTCCAACCATTCCTCACTGCTAACCACTGTGCGCCATTGTCAGAGGCAAGATTTCCTACAGCGATGCCTTCCCCTTTCCAGCAACCCCTTCGGACCACCGTGCGCCACCGCCAAAACAGCCGCAAGCGTGAACCCCAACAAATGCGAAATGTTCCCTAAACCCGACTCTACCACTGCGCGCGTGCATCCCGACGCCAACGCTATACGTACAACCACGGTGCCACCGCTACACTGCACCAACTCTGCTATGCCACTCTGCCTCCGTCGCCGCCACTCTCGCCCCTCCCGACTCGTCTCTCTCCGTTGTTTCCACCCCTTTTGGCCTCCGACAGCCTTCATCAAACCTTCATTGCTCATTGTCATTCGACGATCTCGATGATCGTGCTCCTGGGTGTGCGATCTGTAACGATAAAATGGATGTGGATTTGTTTGTTGGGATCGATCCAGATCTAGATCTGGACACCAAGTTGTGCTGGCTGCAGGTGAGCCTCTTGTGACAAGTACTACAGAGGCTGCCGCTGGAGGAGGAAGAGGCTCCACCGCTGCCATCACTGATCACCAAAGTGAGGACGTGGCGGGCTAAGAAGAAGGTGAGATTGAGATCTGATGTGAAAAGGTATAAAAAAAAAATTATGCAACTTGATTAATCTAACGACTGTTAATCGTAGTGCATGGTGTACCACTTGTGATGATAGTCTACTCTAGAATCCGTCTTACATTTTACGAGCAAATATATAATTGAGACTTAAAATTGGAATTAGAAGTTAGAATTATAATTGTAATATTTAATTTTAAATTTCTTTTATAATTGAAATTACAATGTTAAGATCCAATTCTATACATTTCTGATATAATTAAAACTAAGTTTTTGAAGTACTAAGCCCTATTTTTCAAATTATAATTCTTAACATCACCTCTATATTGAGTAACAAATTTCTCTATCTTTATTGCTCCACTATAACCATTATTATTATTGTCATCACCACCTCTACCCCCATGGCTACTACTGGTATCACCACTACTGTCAACTCCACTCCTACTGCCATTACCCTACCACTAATTGTTATTATCGACACTACCACCAATATTGTTGTTCCTACCACCACTATGACTAGTTGCTTGCACCACCAATGTTGTCGCCACTAGTTTGCCCTGCGACGGTGCGACCACCCTTGATGTCCTTGTCACTACTATCACCACTAATCACTATTGTCATTATCATTGCCATTAAGACTATTACCAGCACCATCGACTATCACCACCACCTCCCTTTACTCCTCTTTCATTGTTATCACCACTACCCTTATCATCATCACTACCACTACCCTTCTCACTAGAGTGGTAAACAGATGAATCAAATAAATTTTTAGTTGAATTATAATGGATTGAACAAAAATAATCTATTAATCCGTTTTGATCCATCAAAAATTCATTTAAAAAATCCAATCTATCCATTAATAATTTTTTAATGAAAGGATATCCAATCTATTCACAAAAATAATATATTTTAAAAACTAAATAATTTTTATTTGTAAAATATTCTCTCCTTTCCCTCTCCTCTCTCCCCACTTTCTCTCCTTTCTCTCTCCTCTCTTTCTCTAACCTCTCTCTCCCTGTGCTCTCTCTCTCTCTCTCATCTTTCTCTCCCCTCATTCTCTCTTTTCACTCTTTGTTTTGTTTACTACCATTGTACTTTAATAGATTATTTTTGTTCGATATATGTTCTCCATCACATTATTTATCAATTATCATATTCTTTCTTTACTATAACATGTTAAACTTATATTATTTTTATAATTTAACGTGTTTAACTTTTATAGTAGTCGTGCTTAAGAAACCTTAATTATATCTACTTATTTAAATTAGACGTTGGGTTGATGTTTGAATTATTGACCAAACTCGATTAAAGTTGGTCTTAAGATAATCCTCCCTTAAATGTAACGACAAAACCATGATACTAAATTTCAAATACATATAACATAATTTAGACATAGTACCTGACCCAACCAACAAAACTTCATCATATTAGTTTGTTAATAGCTTACCAATTGAAATGTGTGTTCATAAATAATAGAATGCTGTAAAAACTGAAAGGTTGTTGTTAACTAAATGAACAACGACATTTATACTTGTTTACGGAGCAAGGCAAACACGAACAAGGAAAACGATCAATTTATCTTTGATATAATGTTCGGTTCCCAATGCCAACAGTTGTCCTGCAAATTATTACCATCTTTATTGTACTCCATTAATAAACTATTATTTTGTTACAACTTGATTAGACCAAAGAACAGTTGCAAGATAAACAACAACGGCTTTACTACAGGCGCCGAGTGTGTCATACTCAGGTCAACATATTGAAACAAATTAAATTGAGACCGTGAGTCATTAACTTGGGCACTTTAAGGTTTACACCAATTTAAGGTTTACTTACTTCAAATTCTTACAACGAGTTTAGTGAGACAAATCAACGAACACCTCAACTGTATGAACCAACCATCACAAACTCACACCTGTTTTTTTAATGGAAACTGATTAGAAACCAAAAAAACAAATTATTTTGGAAAAAAAAATCCTTATTTGACAAATCATTTTTGTCTCTTTATTTTTTTTTATCCAATGAATTTTATTTTTTATGTAATGTAATCCAATGGATTTTGAAAAAATAATGAATGGATCATTAACCATCCATAAAATTAAATGGATGAATTAGAGGGATCTAATTGTGAATGGATTGAATAAATGATGGATAAATGAAATATTTTGCTTCTCACCTGTCACAACACCACTAGCTGTGATTAAATTTTTTAACTCAAATCTAATGTAATCTTATCTATGACTATCCCCAATTGAAGGTGTCATGGTATCTATCTAGATTACGTTTTTAGGGTAGGTTTGAACCAAAAAACTTAGATAAGCCTTTAGTTTTACAAATGTAAATAGCTGATGAGCTTGAATAATCATTTAGGTATTATTTATTCATCATGACATGACCAAAATAATATCAATCCAATGAATCTGATTTAATTAAAAGACCCTTTCTAGGGTGAAGAAGCGTTGTAAGTGGTTCACCGGTACAGAAGTAAAAAAGGTCCTACAGTATGAAATTAATTTTTTAATAATTTAAATGGATTTTAATTTAAAATGTGTAAAATAACATATAAGTCCCCTTATGTCCTGTTTCCTTTCCTTTTGCAGCATTACTCATTTTTGTTGCAAACTCTCCGATGAAAAACTGATACTTGACGCTTGCAACGATGCGTCTCTCTTTGACGAATCGGACTCCATCTGAGGACCACGGCACCGGAACTGAATCTTCTAGTCCTTCAATAGAACCAATTGCGGCTACTGCAGAGGTTGCCGCAGATTTTAAGGATGGTGATACTAATTCACGCTACCACAAACTCTAACCGGAATCCCTAATCGATGTTGGCAATAGGGGCTGCAAAGTCATCAAGTGGTGCAAGCATGCTTCTTTTGCTCCCACGTGCAACTCTTATCCACCCTTTGAATCCACTTGTTGCGTCGGGGCCTGAGGTTCGCAACAGAGGACCTGCTACTAGCGATGCAAGTGGGATGAGCGTGGGTCATTTAACTTGCTCAAACTTGAAAAGGAAGAGGGTCTGAAGCAGTACCGCAAGTGTAAGGTATCATCGAGTAATAAAATATCGTTTTTTTTCACAAGGACTGCGTGTTTGGTTTAGGGATTATCACAATTTAATATAAATTAGACGAAGGGAATTGAATTAGGAATTTAGGTTTTAGAAGTAAAAGCAAAGGAATCAAAATTGTAGAGAATTCAATTAAACAAGAAAACAAGATTAATAGTAATTCAGTAAGGAAAACTTCTAGGATTGAGGTTCACCCTATGACGCTTATTAAATTAATTTCCTTATCCTGTGTTCCTACTAGTTCTTCTTGAGGGTGAATTAACCTAAGGTACCTTTTGTTCTCTTTCAAGATATAGAAGGGTGTCTAATCAAATTAGCCCCTTACTTTCGTGGTGGTTGTATTTAATTAGACCCAATGAGCTCTTTGTTAATTCAATTTATTCCTAAATGTTTCACCTACTTTCATGGTTTAGACTTAGGTTTCT
Organism: Spatholobus suberectus; assembly: GCA_004329165.1. Lineage (NCBI taxonomy): Eukaryota > Viridiplantae > Streptophyta > Magnoliopsida > Fabales > Fabaceae > Spatholobus > Spatholobus suberectus. The sequence continues at coordinate 70,024,888 of CM014731.1, forward strand.
TCCCTATAGTTCCACCATTTAAGTTCACCTTTCAATTCTTCTCCAAATCCCTAAGGTTATGTATAACGTGGCCAATTCATTGTGCAATAAAGAAAATCGATAGAGAAGAAATCAAGAGTTGAACAAGAATCACACGAAGATAAAAGAAATCAATTCATTAAGCATTCATAGGGCTACGCCCAATCCTAGAACAAAGATGACTATTCACACATAGCCATAGAAAATAAACAAGAAGAGAAGAAGAAAAGCATTCCAAACCGAAAAAGAAAAGAGAAGAAGATTCCTCTCCAAAGCTCTCGCTCTAAGCCGTCTAGAATGCAAGGTTCAAGATACCTTAACTAGTTATAAAAGGTCTATTTAAAACCTTGGGCTAATGTGAGTCTAAGCCCAAACAAAATAAAAATGCAAAAATACTTAAAATAGTTCACAGGTGACAGGTCACGGGCAAAAGGGTTGTTCACGGGCTGCCCGTGAATCTTGCTGTCTTGACTTTGGTGCGCTGGCAGATTGGTTCACGGGCTGAGGGGTATTTCACAGGCTGCTCATGAACTGTGCTGTTTGATCCTGATGTGCTCAACAAACTAGTTCATGGGCAGTAGTGTGTTTCACAGGCTGCCCGTGATCTTCGCTGACTGTGAAGAAAATATTCAATCTTCTTGATTCTTTGCTACAACTCTTTTCAATTCAAGCTCCAACCAAACTTGACGCCATCATCGAGACTCAACATAACAGCTTTCCAATCCTTTCACATGCTCCATGCTCTAAATCAAAGGAAAATCTACTCTTGAAACCAAAATATGACTAAAACTATGATTAGTCCAACAAAAAGAAAAAACAACTAAAATAACTAGAAATAGAACCAAAGAAAGCATGAATATGAAACATATCCTAATTATAATGTTATGCAAACATGGTATAAAATACGATGCATCAGGGTCTTCATGAATCATGAGAACGGACCTCGTTTATGCACAACTATTGTTTCAAGCAACAAAACACAACACACCTAAAGAAGTTCGATATTAATATACAAACATCAGACTTATGATGGAATAGCTTATACATAGGGGTGAAGAATGCTTTCAATTAGCATCAATTTCTCAATTAGGAGCTGCATAAGCTATAGTTGGGATGATGAGATAATTTATGTGATAAACCTATGAGCCAAAGTACATACAGGATAACAATATGATACCTAAAGGTGGCTAACAATGTTTTCTCTAGTGAGCCCAGGAACGTTCATCAATTCTAGAGTTTTTTTAGGAACATCCAACGTTTTACCTTGCTAGAGACAAACCCTGACCATTATTACACCTTCAATCTCAAAATTTCTCTCCGATTCACAAAGCTACTTTCGTTCTTATCCTTTCCACAACACCCCAACCTCTTCCATCCACGCTCTGTATTTCCCATCACCATGACAGCCAAACATACCGCTCCCATTTTCTTCTTCAAAAGGTTACCAATGATCATAAAAAACAAAAATAAAAAAATATAGATGATCCAAAAATGTTTAATAAACCAATGACTACTAAGGAGGAAACGCTTATCCCTTGGTGGGTTTTCAAATTGAAGAATAATCCAAAAAAAGCCCTAAGAAAATTCGAAAGCTTGCCTCTTGGAACACTAAAGAAACTAGAATCTTGCCTCTTGGAACATTGAAGAAACCTGAATCATAAGAACATTAACTTTTGTTGGCACAAAACCAGTATTCTTAACCTAGGGGTAAATGTGTCTATTCAATATTAAATATAATTTTAACATAATATTTTAAGTAAATGAAAATTCAAATCCAAAATATAATCTATCACCGTTCATTTATTTGAAAGTATACCCAACGATTCTAACCTTGTGACCCACCATTGGACCATATATTGTATAGGTCCACCCTAGAAATTGCCTAATTAAACAAACAAAGTGAGGATACAAAAAGTATTAGTAAAAAACAAAAGAGATTAAATGACTAACAAATTTACACTTAATGTAATGATGCACATATTCTAAAGGGCAAATGCTACGGTGAAGTAGTTAAAGAAGTGGTTCACCCGTGAACCAATAAAATTGAATAATAAAATATTAAAAGGTCAAGATTTTTAACTAATAATTTATTTAAAATTAAGATTTTAAAATTACAAATTAATTCCTTTTATTTTTTTAATGAGTCTAATCATCTTTGCCCCAAACCCTCTTCAACATTCTTGAACAAATTAACCATGTTCATGGCGGCATCCTCATTGGACGGCGACACCATCCTCGACCACCGTCTCTACGAGCTCGTGTGGTGGAACAATAGTCAACAAATCCATCAAGTCTTCCCATGCGAAGGAGGACCTCCTTAATCTCTCCCAAACCTTCAACAATTTCTCCACCTGCAGTAGCGATATCTCCGGCAAGTTACAGAGGCTGGTGAGCCTGTCGTCGTTGGAATACGTGCAGAGGAGCGATGCCAGCAAGGAAAATAATTTATTGGTTTTTAGCTTCTAGGTATATGGTTGTAACCTTTTTTACGTGTTTAGTGAATATTAAAAGGGTCAAAGTTTGGATCTTTTCTACTTAAGGGTGGTGACTAGGGAATTGAAAGTATGAACTGTAGTGTTCTTTTGCATAGAACTGAGAAGATGGAACGTCCTCCAAGATTTTGTGCTTCCTTGTGGAGCTTCAACCACCTTTTTTTTTGTTGGGGTTCTGCTTCTAGTGGGTTGACACGACAAGAAGAAGAGGAAATGTGAATGTTGCAATTTGACTCCACGCACAAAAATTGCTTGCAAAACCAATTTATTGGTGTTTTCCCCCATTTCGTTTTCAGACATGAACCCACTACAGTACCACCATTTATTTAAATAACCTTCCCAACAATGTTGATCGGAGAAATCACGAACTAGTTACCCTTGTGAAGAATGAGGCTCCAATAAATAATAACATTATTTGTTATTTGTTTGTTTTAAAATGTTTGATTTTGATTGGTTTGGAAATTAGAGTCCGTGCAGTTTGTGTCAGAGCTTTAGCACCACTGGGATCTTGAAGGTATAGGGGAACTTATCAGACTCATTAAAAAACAAGAAATTAATTTGTAATTTTAAAATCCTTAATTTAAATAATCTATTAGTTAAAAATATTGACCGTTCAATATTTTATTGTTATATCTTATGGTCTATTTTATTGGTTCACCGGTGAACCACTACTTTAACTAGTTCACCGTAGCATTTGCCATTCTAAAGATGCAAAATCATTCACCAAAATGTAAATATACATGGTTTAAAAGAAAAAAAAATAAAGAGACTGAAATATGTATATATATATATATATATATATATATATATATATATCACGATTTCACCCATATCTCATATAAAAGTGTTAACCGATGTACTTATGCATTATTTACTCTTTGAATTTTGAACTTCACATCATCTAGCGTAACAACTATACCTCTGTTACCTTTTCTAGTTTAGCGATTTAATTGAAAACTGGGAGCAAGTGTGGAGAATATGCTCAACATTTTTTGTTTGTTTTTAATATGCTCAACATTATTTGATCCATATCAATAAAATTTTAAAATATTTATGTTAAAAAACTAGATGAATCAAAGTATTGAACTTATGCTAAAGTTCCTTTTAATAAAGTTGTCAGTATTGGCCTTAAACAAAGCATGTAGGCAAATTTACGGCATTTTGTTATATTAATTAGTAATTATATTATATATATCAATGCCATAAAAATATAATTAATTTAGTTATTGATTATTTTTTTTAATTCTTAAAATATGTCTTTTTTGTTAAAAAAAATATTTTGTTAGTTCTTGTATTTAATAAAAATAATGTAATTTTCGTTTTTTTGTCAGAAACTCGAAATACATATCTTTATAATTTTTAAAGATAAAATAATAATTTTTTTTATAAAAACTAAAAAATCAAACATATAGAAACTAAACATACATTTAAGAATACAGTTGACGCTGATCAGAAGACTGAATCTTGTAGCTATGGAATGCTTGAGAAAGAATCTAGAAAATGATGGCTTATGCTGTGTTCTTTAGGGCCATGGAACCAAACACTACTGAGAAATCTACCCAACCTATAATGTGTACCTCTTCCCTTTCTCTTCCAAAAGGTTGTTCCCAAACTATGTCCTCAAAATAGAAAACCTTATAGAATACTCATATGTTCCAGAAACCGTCCAGATTTCTGAAACTATTTCTCCTATCCTGAGCCCTTACAATATCTTCAAAAGACAAAGATCTGCTCTCAAATCTATTGCTCGTTTTATCTCAACAAGACAACCCTCCATCGAAGAATATGTCTAGTCCTCAAGGATGGACCAATGTGCCCTTCAAGCCACCTCAGAAGAACAATATATAGATCTTGAAATCCCTCAAGATCTCATTAACCATTGGCAACATGAAGGATATATTGTTCTTCACTTTGGAGCAGTCAGACTTATTCTTTTACTTCATGGAAGGAAAGGTCTCCCTATTACTGCAAGAGTTGCTTGATTAGACTCCAGTTGTGTTCGATATGAACAAGCTAAAAATGGCACTGTTTTGACTACTCTTCATACTGGAAGTGTAGTTCTCACCATTTTTCCCAACTACAATGTAAGTCTAAAAGACAGAACTCTGTCCAGAAGACTTAAGGTCCAAATACAACTCATAGGAGTTGGACATGTTCTTGAAGCTCTCTCAGCAACTCTCCATCATCAAATTATTTACAGGCTTCAAGATCATGCTATTGATCTTTCACTCCCAACCAGCAACACTGATGCTTTGTTTATTGTTGCAAACAATCCTGAAGAAACCCCTTTTATTGTCCAAATTCCTAGAAGGATAACTCGTAAAGAACTAACAAAACTAATCTCGTTAGAATGGATAACTAATTATGAAAATATCCATAAGGCACAAAAGCACATCTAGTCATTTGAAGCCTCTTTCAAAAGATCTATTGATGGAAGAGTCAAAACTGTATTCAAAAAACCTGATGAAGCTTCTACCAATGGTACAACTCCACAAATTTTTCAATCTTTATCCATCACTCCAATGTTCAAAGAGGATTCAAGGATGTCTGCTTATAGCATCAGACCTGACAGGACACCCATTTATACTAATCGTATCTATAGTCATTGTATTTGGGATATTGATCCAAGCATGTGTGACCCTGAGTGTGATTGTTGGAGACATTCTGGAGACACCAGTGATGAAGATGAAGAAGAAGAGGACGAGAGAGCCAAAAGGAAGTGTAAACCACCTCCTTAGCCAAGGAAAAGATCTGACCCAGATAATGGCCCATGGGTTGGAATCAAAAACCAGAAAAAGAACCTTTATGGATTTATCAGCATAGCTTAGAAATATGCTGATAAATCTTGAGAGAAGAGGAACTACTTCCCTCTGAGCAACCACCAAATGATCCTTCCCTTGTTACTTGGTCTCCCAAAGATGTTCCTACCTTGTGTAACCTGTCAATCCACCATCCTCTACACAACCAATACCTTGTATAATGTTTTCATCCACGAATGACTCTCTAGAAAGGCAGACAAACTCTACAACTAGAATCACCACTAAGCCCAACATTTAGCCAAATGAAGTACTCCTAGATGGAAAGTTCAAAGCTTTGAGTCAAGCTGAAGAAGGCTTGAATTGGCAAACAGAAAATGCTCTAGCACAAAATTCTCTTTTGAAAAGACATGATGCTACGATGGACAAAATTACCCGTCACTTGGAAGAGTCTGATGATAGATTGCAATATCTGTCAAAGAAGATGAGAAAGCACTACAAAAGGCTTCAAGATGATATTTTCCATCTTGAAGCTGAATTCAAAAATATGAAGTTTGGAGCTGAGTCAAATGCAAAAGAAAGAGAAATCATAAATTTGAAAGCCCAAATCCAAGATCTAGATAACTATATTAAGTCTGAAATGAAGGCTCAATCGGCAAAAGAGATTGACAATTTTCCATTCCTGAATCCTCCTCTTTTCCTGACATACTAAACTCCTTTCAAAAACCCACCTTCATATTTTACCAATCCTACCTTACCACCTAGAACTTTTCCCACAACTTTTAGACAAAAATTCAGAAGTGACAATCCTTCCACCTTCAGACCAAAATCTCCCAGAGCCAGAATGAGTATTACCCCTTCTGATTCAAATACCTCTGAAAAAACCAGAAACAAAACCCAAAAGTTATCTCCAGATAATAAGGAGATAAAAGACCAGTTAGCCTTAACCAAAATAACCTCAAAATTTGCTAAAACAGAATCTGACTCAACCAATGATGAATCTGAATCCTCACAAACTTCTAAGCTCCAATCAGAACAGAGTGATTCTTAATCAGAATCTTCTGATGATAATCATTATGCTGACATTACTGGCATGATGATGGTCAACACTGTTGGAGTTGAGGATGAAACTTTCTATGATTCTCCTGACTCAGATCTAGAAGTCACTTCAAGATTAAATTAAAATAGAAGACCTTTAGGTGGACCTTGGTTCACTCTTAATGATATTCCCCCCAGTCAATGGAGGAAAAGACTGCTTGAATTTGGTGCCTGGATTGATACAAGAATGATGTAGAATGATGTTGATTCTTACAAGATTATTAATGAATTCTGCTACAGAATGACTGGTGTAATGCCCGGCCGCTTTCAGGATCAGTGACTGTCCCCACAAACCAACACAAGACTTTTCAACGTACTTTGTCCTCACTCACACACTTCCTGGGAAACTTCCCATGAGGTCACCCATCCCTAAATGGTTCCAAGTCAAGCACGCTTAACTATGGAGTTCTTAAGTGATAGGTTACCGACAAGTAGATGCATCTTATTGGTATAGGTAGCACTTATTAATTCCTTTAAGCTATCCTTAATTGTACAGTCCTATACCTGCACAGCCTCTGGATCCCTCTCATTCGGGTGTGTATTCGATTCATTCATGTTTCCCTCCTGCTGGAAGCCTGCCAAGAGCCGCTCCTTGTTCGTGCCTTATCTCTTTTGCATCGGCGATCACTCCTTCCCCTCGTCAGTGCTCGGGATGTTACAACTGACACTCTTAAGGAATGGTATCATAACCTGGGTACTGTCAGATAAGATCAAATTCACCAATTGAGCACAACTGCTGAAGTACTTGGAGTTTTGCACCAAGAATTTACTGGAGAATTTGATAAGATTGATAGAAAGTTCAGACAAGAATTCTTTGAAATGAAATGCTGTTCTCTTAAGATGAAAGATCTAGATAGACATTTCCAAAGAATGACTCGTAGATTTTATCTCTTGAATGGATACAATGATCCTAGCCTTAAGAACACATATGTTGCTTCATTGCTAAAGGAAATCCAATCTGAGCTCAATAGAGTGGCACAAGCAATTAACAGAGATTTCACAACTCTCACGCTAGGACAAATCCATCAAATGACTTAGGAAGCTGTCGACAAACTATGCAGGCAAAACAAATTCATGACAGATATCATCAACCAGAAGGCTAGATATTCTAGAGCATGCAGAAAGCCTTATCTGGAAATTAAATGCAAAGAAAAAGACTGTGTTTGTTCCTCCAAAAAGAAAAAGAGCCAAAAATTCAACAAAAAAGGAAAGAGGAAGAATTTCAGGTTCTTCAAAAAGAAGAAATATAGAGGAAAGAAGAAAGGACAGAAATGCTTCATTTGCAAAAAGAAAGGCCACTATGTTAAGAACTATCCAAACAAGTCTAACAAAGCTGTCAAGATGATTAATACTTTGAATTTGAGTAATGAAGATGATGTTGAATCTCTTTATTCAAAACAGAGTTCTAGAGATGAAAATACAGCCTTTGCACTTAAAGATTCATCTAGTGAAGCTGATGATACAGAACCAGCGTCAATTCCAATATTTTCATTATTGCAAGCTCAAAACATCAATCTTGTTATCCCACAACCTTGAGTGGACATCCATATACTACCATCCAAGTATAAAAAGTCCATCAAAGCAATTGCTTATATGGATACTGGTGCTCAAAAAAGTATGACGGATCCCAGCATTTTACCTGTTGATTCATGGAAGAAAGAAGTTGCTTACTTCGTTGCAGTAGATGGGAAAATATTAAAAATTGAGCTGGTCACAAAGCTTCCTATTGGAATCAAATTCTTTGTAGATTGTGTTGTTTGGACTAGAATAATTGGAAGCAAATTTCCTAACAAAGACTCCTCATAGGCATGGATATTTACTCAGTAGCTAACAAACTCCAAATCCTTCCCAAAGGAATCAAGTTCAAAAGAGAGTTTAAACCTTATTTAGAGACACTAAGGTTATTTTCTTTCTTAGAAGCACCTCCTAAATATGAAGAAATTAAGAAAAAGCTTAGAACACTCTATAAGAGAATTCTACCCAACCTATAATGCTTACCTCTTCCCTTTTTCTTCCAAAAGTTAACAAGAAATATATATTTTGAATATATAAATTATATTATAATTAAAATGAATAATAAATACCTTTAAATATGTAAATTTTATTTTAGATTTATAGTGAATAGTTTAATTGTAATATAAGATTATTTTTAATTATTGACAATTTCTTTTAAAATATATTATTAAAATTCAATTTGGAAATTGGATTTAAAAGGGGTATTTTGAAGACACATACAATTAAAAAGATTAAATATAAAATGAGAGTAGTTTGAGATGAGTGAGAGAAATTTTTTTGACTAATTACAATAATAGTGTTTAAAATGCATTTCAAAATAAGAGAATAAAAATAATATTAGAAATATCTAGGCTTAATTGCACTTTATACCACCCCAGTTTTATTATTTTGCCAATTTTGCTATCGGATTTTTTTCTCTCGCATTTTGCTACTTTATTTTTAAAATCTTGCAAATTCTACCTAATTATCAACTGTTCATTAAATAAAAATTAACAAGATTTGACAAAAATTGCAAAAATTCAAAAATAAAATGCTAAAATACGAGAGAGAAAAATATGATGACAAAATAATAAAACTTAGGTAATACAAAGTGTAATTAAGTCAAATATCTAATTAAAATAATAGGAAGAATAAACACATCGCTCTTTAAAGTTTGTTATTCTAATGTATAATACTATATTCATACAATAACGAAGTCATCTGCCACTCCAACGTCTTCCTAATCTATTGTATTGGGAGAGCAGATAACGACAAGGCATGTATATATATATATATATATATATATTGACGACACTTATATAGTATTAGGTGAATGAAAATAATGCGTGTCATTCTTATCCATCTAAAAGGGCAAAATCTCATCATTGATGTGGGGTTTTTGTTTTATTCTATCTTTGTCCCCGGCAGTACAAAAGTTCGAAGCGATAGCCATTGACACAATCACACTGAACATACCGATATTTTCATTCACAAGATATTTGATAATTCATAAATGGGACGCTCAAGGGGTTACCCGGTATTATCATGTTGACCCAAAAACTTCTTTCAACAATTTTAGATATTTATAAAGACTCTCTTTGACTCAAAAAAATAAAAAAAGTTTTTAATAACTTTAAGTTCTCATTAGGCTTTTTTATTTGTTTTCAAATAAATTTAATATCCAATATATATTTAGGTTATTACCTGTCCGCAAGAAATATACTCTCATCATAAGTTTGTATATTAAGTTTGTACAAAAGAAATAATTTTGAATATATAAATTATATTATAATTAAAATTTGTTATAAATAAATATTTTTTATCATATCAATTATATTTTAGATATATGATAAAAAAATTTATATTGTGATATAATGTTATTTTTAATTATTGATAATTTTTTAATAAAATATTAAAATTTAATTTATAAATAAAAATAAAAATAATAGATTAAAAGATACAAGAGATTAAGAAAAAATATTAAAAACATTCTTATTGAACAAAAACAACTAAAAATGTTCTCATTAAATAATAGTCCTTAAAAACACTATCGTTCAAGATAGTTATTTTAATTTATAAATATAAAGGATTAATCAAAGTGCTCTTGAGATTATATTATATGCTTGAAACAAATCGACCAATACCTACGTAATTATTCCTGATAAAATGCAAGAATTTGTCAACTGCACTTCTGTTTCTCAAATGTGAGTGTTTATAGAGCTAGGTTCTTCAAATATTCTAATTTCACATTTTTCCTTCCAAGGAAAACCTATGAGCACCATTTCATCGAATAAACCAATCGTTCTATTTTGTCAAATGAGTTTATTTAACTTTTTATTGAATATGTTTAGAGTTAATATTTTTACTCCCAACACAACCACAATAACCATGATTTTGCTTGATTTAAATATCTTGGCCATAAAACACGCGCAGCGCAAGCTCTATGATTTTATTGACCCCTCATCATTTTCCTTCAATGCTTTTGCAAAGTCCTATTAAACAAATTAAGATGTCGTTCACGCTCCCAATCATGCAGAAGTATTTTGTTGAGTATTTAACGATCTACTGCCTTTCTTTTTAATAGTTAAGCTCACTTTTTGGAGAGTCGTATATTTATTTTCGTGTTATTACTCTTCACCAAATTTTGTATAAAAGCATGCCCTAGAAATTATTAGAGTTAAATATGTTTTTGGTCCTCTAGAAATATAACAGAATTAGTTTTAGTCCTCATAAATTTTTTTTTCTTGAATAAAGTCTCTCAAATATTAAAAATACCCTAATTAAATCCTTGTACAAAACTCTGTTTAATTTTTCTGTTAAATAATGGTCACATTAGCTTTCAAGTAAAGTATTTTATTACCTGAAGTGCCTAGTGATAATTTTTAATAAAAAATCATGTAATTAATTTTGCTTTAAGGTTAAAAAAATCTGTGATTTGGAGTTAAACATGTAATAATTTTATTTAAAATTTTTGTTACTAATTTGACCTGGACATAATAGTCAACATGGACGACTACATTAGCAAATTAATGTTGACTCTAATACTGATGTAGTCATCATTTAATAGAAAAGTTAAACAGAGTTTAACACAGGAATCTAATTAGGATATTTTTAATATTTAAGGGACTTTATTCAAGGAAAAATTTTTCTGGAGACTAAAACCAATTCTATTATATTTTTGAAGGACCAAAAATATATTTAACCCATTATTATTGTTGTTGTTGTTGTTCTGGTCACAATTAACGCCTAAACACAATCTAGCAAACCGATTTTGTGTCTATTTAGGGTTGGTCTATTTATTACGGGTGTTTGTAACATGTTATGCCCCATTACACATTTTTGACAAGTTTGAATTTTAGAAATTAAATTAAATTTATTTTAAGGATAAATTTGAGTTATATTTTAAGTCATTTTAACTTAGTTTAAAGTTCTATATTTAAAAATATAACTTTTTAAATATTTATATATTAATAATAATAATTTTTGACTTAATAAATATTATTTTGTATAACATGAAATTATTAATCTTAAAATATATATTATAAAAATATACCTTAATAGTAGTTACATATATATTTTTTTAATTTCTACAATTTGACTGTATATAATATTAAAATTTATATATTATATCAATAAATTGAGTTAATTTGATTTTGTCTCATATATTATAGGATCATATTTAGGTTCAAGTAAACGACTCTATCAAAATTTCATATAGGGTAAGGATAAAGAAAATCTTGTCCCACAAATACCCCAGCCTTTTGTTTTAAAGATAGATAAAATTAAATTTTGAACTGTTAAAAATAATTAAGATGTTTTTCCAAAATAATTTTAATATCAGATTTTACATTAAAATATGTACATAGTGTGAAAAATTAATTCTTAAATATAAAATAATAGGCCATTGATCTATTTCATGAATGGAATTTTGTAAATGGAAAAAATGTTATCTTAAAAATTATGTTAAAATGCTTGTTTTATCATTAGAAGTGTAAAATTAATCGGGCCTTCAAAATCAAAAGGATTTAATACTTTTACTCTTATTAAGATGAAAGTAAAGAAAATGAGATTTTTTTAAAAAAAAAATTGAATTAAAAAATGAAAAGAATTTTTTAAATTATTTTTTATTTTATATTCAACTAAGTGAATTTTTTAACCTTGGCAATACATTTAATATTGTTGAACTAAGAGATTTTTTTTATTTCTTATTTTTTTTTCGTCCACACAATGTGAAAAAACCAAAAATTCTTAAGTACTTTGAGCCAATGTAACCCACGGTTACTAATCAATAAAATATTGTCAGCAGTCCCAGGCAGAGAAGGCGACACTTTTGTCTATACTAGTAAGTGAATTGTGGAAACAAACATCAATAAAAAGAAAATCAAACAAAAATTATTTTATTTTCTTTTATAAACAAAATTTCTTTAATTGAAAATACATAAAAACGAAGTCACTTTTCTCCAATAATCATTAATCCAAGTTAGAGTACAGATAAATAAATATAAAATAATGGATAAGGGATGACATATAGAACTGAAAAAATATACTTGGTGATGCATAAACCAATGTGCGTAAGTTATTATTATTTTCAATTTTAATCACTTAAAAAATAATATGCGCACTAGCATAACACTAGTTGAGTGAGATTATATAATGATTTTTTTTTTTAAATGAGGTATACTATAGAATTTCGTATTTATAATCTTTTATAAGGCATCCAACTTTTTTATCATTATGCTATTTAGTTTTGATTATTCTATTAATTCATAATGAGTATATAAAATCTTTAGTATAAATTGTACCAAAAATGTAAAAATAACATTTGATATTTTTCTCTATTTAAAAAATAAACATATATTAAAATATATGTGCAAGAATTTAAATTTTTTCTTTAAAACTTCAAAATTCAAAAGAGACGTAAAGAAAAATCACAACCAATATAAATTTATGAGCTATGTTTTGTTTTCTTTTATTTTTTTCTCAAGGACAGCAAGTATTGTACTTCCGAAAAAAAGTATTATTAGTTAATCAATATTTTTTTTAACTTTTTTACATTATTAAGTTTTAAATAATAAAATATATTCTCAATACATTTTCTCTATTTCAATTTTCAAATTAAAAAGGTATAAAGAATAATGTCAAATATTAATGTTTAAAATTATTTAAAAAAAAGATTTCGTTTTCCTCGGGCAGAGTGCAGCCGTGTGTGCTATGTGGCGCCACATCAGGGAAGTTTATCCATCCCGGCTGCGGAAATGAGTGTCGTTGATTGAAGTTTCCCTTTTATTAAGAAATTGAAGTTTCTCTAATAAAATATAGAGATCAAAAAGAAGTATTCTATTTATTATAACTAGGAGAAAGAGTACCTCTCCTTTTTTTCAAAAAATAAAAATAAAAGAGTAGTTTAAAAAGTAGTTAAAGAGAATAGTGGGTAGTTTAAAAAATAGTTAAAAGATAAAATAATAGATAATTTAGAAAATAATTAAAGGTTATAGTTGTTTAATAAAAAGTGAAGACTAAAAGAAGATATCCTCTTTATTATAGTTATAGGTTGTAAATTATGATTCTTAGTATAAAAAAGGAGTGTTATCTTTTTATTAATCTTTCTATAATTTTTCTTACTATTATAAAAAAGTTAAATAAAATGTAAAAATTATTTAATGTCTTGGAAAAATAAACATATTTAAAATTATATATATATATATATATATATATATATATATATATATATATATATATATAAGGAGTATAATACATTATTTGTTATTAGCTAAAATTTATTAAAAATTAAAAAATAATAAGGGTAACTTATTAAATAAGATGTGATATTCACAAATTTTTATAATTTTCAATAAATTTCAGTCAATAATAAAAAGTGTATTAAAAACAATAGGATAAAAAGTATATTGCTAGCATTTTTCTCTCTCTATATATTTACGATATATTTTTAATCATTATTAATTTATTTTAAATTAATTTAATTATTTTATAAATAAGTCAATTTTAAAATAAAGAATAATTTTTAAGAAGAACACATTAAAAAAATAAATTAAAAAATATTTTTAAAGTACAATAATATTAATAAAATTTAAATTTAAAGCCTCATAATTCAAATCTTCCTTTCACTAGTGACCCTAATAGAATAGTTGGTTAAATTAAAGAACACATAAGATTTTTTTAATGATATTTTTAAGAATTCAACAGTTTTTTCCAATGTTTTTAAAACTGGACTGGTCATTGAACCGATCAAGACATTGGTTTAAGGTTCAATGGTTCAACCAGGGTTGAACCGTGGTCGAACCAGTATTAATAAAATAATAATAATAATAATAATTAAATAATACATAAAATAATATTAAAAAAGCATAATATCATAATTTTGTAATACTAAAAATTAAAAATAAAATATAATTTTATAGGTTCTTTACATTTACAATACCTATAAGTGCAAATCAAATATGTTATGATACTTAAGTATAAGTTTTAACTATACACATCAACATTTATTACTAAAAACAAGTTTATATTTAAAATAAAAAAGAAAATGATAAATACTTTAGGTTGGTTTTTATTTTTTTAAGAAAAAAGATCAAAATAATGTTGTATTAAGTATTTTTCTTTGACCTGCTGTGAACTGGTTTTTAGCCGGTTTTTGACTGGTTTTCACCGGTTCTTTGACCGGTTTTTCTTCAGGCCGGTTCTGTAGTTTATTTGAACCGGTTAGGTGACCAGTTCACCGATTTTCCAGTCCAACCGACCGGTCCGGTCCGATCCGGTTTTCAAAACAGTGGTTTTTTCTTTTTCTTTCCCTTAACGGCAATTGAATTCGGATCGTTATGAAATTGTCTTCCAACATTATCATACAGATTAAGGGTGTAAGAGCATCTACAACCTAGTATCTCTCTTTGGGTTTTTAAACGGGTCCCACTTAAACACATCACTCATTTTTACTTTTTTAAATTTAAGTACCATTTAAGCATTTCATCCCTCCAACCCAGCAACTCCAAAAAATTTCTTAAATGGGCTCCACTAATAATCTCACATTCTTACATTTTATCAATAATTTTTTATCCACTTTTTTACATTAAAAAAATAATAAAACAAGTGATGTGATGACCCACCATTTTTTCTTTAGGTACCAATACTTGTATAAGTATCCGGTTCTTAATAAGCATGTACTACAAAGCTCGGATCTTATCAGGCACTGGTCTTTAATAAGTAAGCACTGACCACATTTGTGTTTTGCGAATGCTCTAAGTGGTCCAATTCAACCGCAAACAAACACTCGACCTAACCTAATTATATTTTTGTAGGTTGGATTGAGTCATCGGATTAGATTAGGTTCATTTAGCAAACTTATTAAAATTGGGTTAGGTCACGGATGGAGACATTTCAAACTCGATGAATCCGACCCAACTTAACCTCTTATTTAATTAATAAAAAAATAAAATATTATATTACTTGATATATTTTTAACACATTTCACTTAAGTTATTCAAATTTTAATTTAATTTGAACATAAATTAAATGAGTTGAACTAATCAACTAATTACGTATTTTATTTTTCCTATTTTCTCTATTTTTTTAATTTTTTATGATTTTTTTGAATTTTTTCAAATTTTCATATTTTTTATGCAACCCGATTACCCAACCTGATTTATAGTTGGGTTGAGTCACTGTAAAAAAAAAAAAAAAAAACTCAAACCTAACCTAACTCAACTCGATTAAATTTAATTGGGTTGGTTTTAAAATGAGGGTGAACTCAACCCAACCCAGGTCATTTACACCCCTAATAAAGACCAACAATTGAACAGTTTTTTGTTAGTGGATAGTAATTTTTCTTAAATGTGTACAACGAACATAATTAAGTATCATTATTGATTTGTTGAATTTTTTAAACACATTATTCAAATTTAATTTCTAATCGCATGTATAAATAAGATTTTGTCGAGAGAAACAAAATTTTAATAAGAGTTTAATTGTTATGCACTATCAATGTAAAAACTTTTATACTATCAACCAATCAAAAATTAGCTTTAATGTGACTTTAAGGATGATTATTATTAAAGTAAGCAAACTTACCATATATGGTGAGTTGTAATTGAATAACAATATAAAACTACTTTATAGTATCAGTACATAACCTATTTTCTCTTTTAATAATTTCTTTGCAGATTAATTTCTAATTATGAACTAAAGACACTTAACTTTCAATACACATCAAAAAGATTGAAAAACTGAGAAAATTTAAACCTACTACTAGAATGAGAAATGTTAATAACATATTTCCTAACACACTCTTTATTATTGATTAAAATTTATTAAAAATTGCAAATTTTCGTGAGTTTCACATATTATTTAATAAGTCTATATAATTTTGTAATTTGAATAATTTCTAATAAATTTTAATCAATAATAAAGAATATATTAATAGGAGTGTGTTATTACTTACTAGCACTCCTCTTATTTGAACAAGTAGAATTGGGCATGCCAATCATAAACAATTTTTTTTTAAAAATTGTTATCCTTTTATCTTATATTTTGTTTATATTTAGATTTAATTTACATATGCTTTCAATATAATTTTTTTAGACAAATATTTAATAAAAATTTATTCTACTATAACATCATCGAATTCAATAATATGATGTGACAGTGAGATAAATTTTTATGTGTAAAATAATTTATACATTAATAATATAAAAAATCTTTTATATTATTATTGTTATCTAATTACAAACTTTTATACATAATAGTTAGTTGACTTTTATAATAAGTATTTTAAAAATCATATCAATAATAATTTTTTATTATTTATTAGTGTAAAATTTTTTATATTTGTTTTTTTTATTATAGGATTTATCACATTTATTTATCTCTTTTTCCCCGCCGAATTCATAGCCAATTGAGGGGATAAATGTTCTTTTATAAGATCCCATTGTTTGCGAGCTTTTCTTTCCCTCGTACTTCATTTCTTCTTCTTCTTCTTCCTTCTCTTCGTTCTGTCTCTACCCTTCAACGCAACTTCCCTTCTATTTGTATCGAGCTACCAACATTCTCACGCCTTGCAATCGTAATTGCGCCCTCCAAACACAAACTCCTTCCCTTCTCTACTCATCTGTAAGTATTCATAACACCTCTCTCTCTCTTCACAGGATGTGAAGACATGGGGCATGCAGTTTCATTTTTATTTTCCTTCACTCATCTTCTTTGTGTGTGAAAAGCTTCTTATGTTCATCTGGGTGTCGAAATTTTCCGTCAAAAATGTTTTTTTATTTGGTTGTTCTGAGGAACTGCTTGGTCTTTTATGGATGCGCTTTAACTTTACGCAAGGAAACTTATAAAGTAAATTTCAATACTCTGCGTTGAGGATTGAGATCCTGGATTCCTACGTTTCAAATAGATGAAAATAAATACCTTTGTCTCTCACTTTTATGTTCAACACAAGCCGCCATATTCTATAGTTCATCGATGGTTTAATTTTGTTTTCTCTCACGGCAGATCTAGACAGAAAAATAATTAGGGTGTATTTGATTTTTATTTTTAAAAACTGATTTAAGTTCCTACAGAATTTGATTTAGTGTGAAATTGTTTTAGAAAACGGTTTTTAAAACCAAAAGGTGAGAAGGGATTCAAACAGGCTCTTAATTGATCTAGTGCTTGCAAAAGTTGATTTAGTGATTGGTGGTGGATATCAGAAACTTTTTTTTTCCTCTCTCTTGTACATGATCTGCATGATGCATGACATCCCTGAGATTGTGGATATGGGTTTCTCTGTCTTTCCAACTTGTCTTCTGCTTTGAGAGATATTATGAAATTGACTTGCTTGTTTCAGTTGGAAGAGCCTCTTTTCTTCCCCTAATAATTATCTCACACTAGTAATATAATTTATTTTTTTAGTATTATAAGTAAATTGCATTGACTAGATTTTCTCTGGCTAGCTTCTTTCTTGAAAGTAGTTTATTTAATTAAGCAGTTAGTTAGATGCGTTCTGCCAGCAATTGTTATAATCTGTAAAATAAAGAAAAAATTAAGTAGGCAACTAATATATTTAATGTCTGTAACTGTAATTGTCATTTTTCTTGCAATTACTGACAACAAGTGATTGTAGACTTGTAGTTCTTCTTACCAGAAACCTTTATTTTTTTTCCTCCTCCAAAGATTAAATGTAGTTAATTTTAACGGATTTGGATAACATGATATGGTTAGTTGGAGAGTGAAAAATACAATTTTGACAAATATAATTCGTGTGCAGTACAACCAATAATGATGAGTTCTTATTTGATAGAAATCAAATAAAAATTGTGTATTTCTTTCTCTGACATAACCATGTTATGTTATTTAATAACACTATAAAATCCAATCCATTTTCAACTACTCTGAAGAAATAATAAAACAGAATAATTATAGTTGCACAGACTTTCTATTCACAGTAGGATCTGTGAGTACAAGGTATTATCCATCTATCATTTTTGTGCATTTTATGGAAAGAAGTGGCTGGAGAGTTGAATCGGTTGGTTGTTCCCTTTGGCATTTGACACACTTTGTGACATTAAAATATAGTAGTTACGTAAATTTAACTTTTTCAAAACAGTTACTCTATAAACACTATTTTTGGTAGTTAAGGAGTGGTTGCCACCCTCAAGGGCCACAACTTGAACTTATCAACTCTAGCCTAAGTCTACCCCACCCTAACCAACCAATTGAGCAATGCCTAGCTAGCTGAACATAATTATCACCCTATCTAGAAGGTAGTTTACAAATTTCTGTGAATGATGTTGCTACTCTAATATTATCATGTAAACCTTTTGATTTGATCCCACGAGTTTGGATTTTTTTTTTATTACAAATACTAATTATTTTTATGGAAACTTATAACTAAAATGGCTAACCAAGTGCCCATAACTCTCCTAGTCTATAGTTGATGAAACCACTGCACTTCATTTGGTTGGTTGATATTGCACTTTATTAATTTTTGGTGTGTTTTCTATTTACATGCTCCACATTCATTAATTTTGAGAAACAGTGAGTGTGGCCGGGACCACATGTCCATGGTCCCAACTAATATCTACTTGGCATGTAGTCAAGTTTTTCAATTTATGAGGTAGAATTAATAACACTTGATTACATGTCATGTAAAGATTAGTGGGGACCATAAAGGTCCTAAACCATCTAATAATTTCTCGTGTTAAATGGGAGGAAGGCTTGAGGTTGATATATTTTTTTTGGTCCATGATGTATACGGACTTAAATTGTTTTGCCAAACCATCATTCTCAACCACGAGCCCCAAGGAAAATAATTGTACCCTTGCACTATAAAAGGTTGACATTTTTTATTTGAACCTTTAGTTTTGAGTGCTTTTTAAAATTTAAACCCCCTTATCCTATCAAAACTTCATTTATGAAAACTATGAACATTTAATCTGTAATCACTTCTGAGACACTCATAATTCATACATGTGTGTGCATTTC
This sequence comes from Spatholobus suberectus, assembly GCA_004329165.1. NCBI lineage: Eukaryota > Viridiplantae > Streptophyta > Magnoliopsida > Fabales > Fabaceae > Spatholobus > Spatholobus suberectus. The sequence goes on from CM014731.1 coordinate 70,044,218, forward strand.
AGGTTCAGGTACCTGTAAGAGATCATATTGTAAAACTAAAAGGAAAAAATGGCCTTAGATCACTTGGAGGAGACTGTGCCCCAAAAAGAAAATTGGAAATCTTCCAGCGAAATCATTGCAGATTCTGATAGAAATGCCTCTGGTGGCTTTGACTGCAACATCTGCCTGGAATGTGTGCAAGATCCAGTGGTAACACTTTGTGGTCATCTGTATTGCTGGCCCTGCATATACAAATGGCTTCATTTGCAAAGTACCTCATTGGAAAATGAAGAACAGAAGCTACAATGTCCAGTATGCAAATCGGAAGTTTCTCAATCCTCCCTAGTTCCATTATATGGCCGTGGCCAAACCACAATACCTTCTGAACGGAAGCCACACCAAGTAGGGACTGTCATACCACAAAGACCTCAGGGTCCCAGATCATTTAACACTACAAGTGTTTCACCAATTTCTCAAAGTTATCATCCCTATAATAATCCTTATCATCGCCAACAGTTCAACTCAATTCCAAGCGGTTATACCTCACCAATGCTTAGCACAAGTGGTTCACTAGACAACACATTTGGAATCTTTGGTGAGATGATATATGCAAGGGTCTTTGGTAACCAGGTGGCAAACATACATACATACAATCTTTCAGGGATCAGTAACCCAAGGATCAGAAGACATTTAATGCAAGTTGATAAATCACTCGGCAGAATAAGTTTTTTCCTCCTTTGCTGCCTAGTTTTGTGTCTTCTCTTATTTTGACTGCTGTTTCATTTTCATAGTTAGTTATAGTACATCCTTGCATAGAATACATTTGCTCATTCATCCAGATGTATTCTATGTTAGAGAAGCTGCGAATTAATGCTGAGATGTGTAATTACTAATCGCTCTATGAGCTATATGAAATGAGTAATGATATTCTTACATAATTTTTCGATACCATTTTTTACAACTCGTTTTATTTTTTGTCTCTCTTCATCACATCGTTCATCTTATCCCACAGTTCTTTCTTTTCTTATCCCATTTCTTTCCTAGTTGTAAAATTTGTTGTATAAAAGTTTCGTGGGAGTAGAATTATCCATATGAGAGAAGAGATGGTAGTATAACTTGGTGTTCTGGATCGGATTACACAAGCCCAATCCACTGAATTGCCCCACCTCGTCCCAAAACTCTATCAGTCTAGAGCTCCATGAAGAGTAATTAGATTGAAGTCCATAGCAAGTAGTCCAGTTGCAATGTGAATTCAATACACCCTAGAACAAGGAATTATACCTTGGCGAGTAAACTAATAGCATATTACTCCCAAATTGGTAAAAACTTCCCAACAAGAGCCTTCGGCCCCATACAATCCACCTCAGTGTACCTCAGAATATCCTTGTAAATAGGTCATTGTCAGTGGTGCCAAGTATGAATTTATGACATTTAATGTCACCCCACTAAAATTCTCGTTGACTAGAGTGTTGGAGTGTTTTTGTAGGTACTCAACCCCACCAGCCTCTGCCATGCTTGAAGGGAGAACCACTGTGAGAACACTTCGAAGCTTAATCAAAGTCAGAGTCAAACATCTTGAACTAATTCACTTGGTATTCTAGTTTTAGCCTTTTAACTTATTCCAAACCAACTAATACTTCTACCTATAAAGGAAGGACAAATAAGAGGATTCAGGATAGGAATGACTTTGCTTATTGGTAAGGGCAGGCATACGATGCATCATAAAGCCTGCTCTCAGAAGTCATGCCTTATCCATTACATGGGATGAAACAAGTTGCTGTGGTCCATACAATAAAGTGCCAACTTTAAGTTTTCCTAGTCTTTTTCGAAGTTATATGACTTTCCCTGAGTTGATGGATGAGTTATTATTTTTCCCGACAAGGTAGGGCATAGGAAATGGAAGGATTCTCTATGTTTCAACCTTAACATGTACGAAAACCTATGTGCCAAACTGTAACCAAGTGATGCCAATGCATGGAGTTGCTCCTGTATTTCAATACAGTAAATTGGTAAATGACGGGAGAATGTTGAACGAAAATTATCATATCATTGAAGACGATTTTTCGTGTCTGGAATAATCTTTCTTTACCTTAATCAAAATCATGACCCTGAAAGTGACTACTAGGGCCATGCTTTAATGAAAATGAAAGTGACTTGTGGCCCCAGTTCATCAAGTTGTCTGAAGCGTACTCGCTAGGTTAGAGTCCTTATCCTTCTCGATTTAGAAGGCTGAAATGAAATTGGAATCGACTGCCAGAAACTGACTTTCCACATAAAACACTTATTTGATTGAAGAGGCGGGGCAGATAGGATCACGAATTGACGGCGAAGGAAATGCTAAATGAAATAGGAGTAGTGGTCACCACTCACGAATGTAGTTTTAACTAGAATTTTAATCATTGTGTGCGAATTTTTCATATTTTATTACTATTTTAAAGAAAATTAAAAAAATTAAGTATAAAAGTGATTTATTTTAAAATTTAAATAAATTCATTTAAAGGATAAAAAAGACTTCTTAGTTTGTTAAATATTTGTTTATTGTAATTTAATATAAAACCAAAAAGTCATGTGAATAGTATTAAACAAGAAGACATTAATTTTTTTGTAATGTTAAGAAACATTTTTTATTACTTTAATATATTTTAAATAAATAAAAAATGCAATGACTAACATTTGATAAGGATAAATTTTAAAAAAAAATTATTGATAAGAAACTTTTTAAAATTGAATTAAAATAAAAAAGTTGCATAGAAAATATTTGCTCTTAGTAATTGTAAGTCACACTCAAAGAGAAAAGAGAGAGTGAGAATCTTTGGTGACTTTGCTGACGATTAGTTTTCGTTGGCTTTTAATAGAGACTAGATTTTCTTTTTTGGTTACCATGTTAAAGATGTGAAGTATATCAACTTTGTCAATGACTAGTCTCTATCGGTTTCACTCGAATGAATGTAATGTTGGTATAGAAAGTAGATTTGATAAAATATAAGAAAAGAAACATTTTTAAAAAATGAAATTATTTGAGAATTGCTCTAAGTAAGGAAGGTGTTAGTACTTTTCATTTATATCATTCCTAGGTTTATTGTATAAATTTTTAATAACATTAAGAATGCTAGTTTTATTTCTTTCAAAAATAAAGACAAAAATATTTATGAAATTTTAATTTTGATGTGAAAATAAACAAAAGGAAATTTTTTTTGAAAAATTAATTTTTAGTATTTCGAATAGAAAATAAATATAATCAAATCAATTTGTGAATATTTTGAGTAGAAAAATAAAAATTTGAGGATTTTAGATAAAATAAAATTGATAGAGAGACCAATTTTGCTTAATCTTAAAAATAGAAGGACTTAATTTGCTTTAAAAAATTTTAAAAATTTAAATCACACATACTCAAACCTAAAGAGATCAAAAGTGCAATTATATCATATATTTATTATTTAAAATAAAATAGCAAATAAATATACTCTTGTTTAAATATTGTTGTTTTTAGTATTTTTTTTATAATTATTTTTGCTTCAAGAGCAACAAATTTTTCTAAATGAGAATGAGAATAACTAATCTCAATCGTAGTGGTAGTTGCGATCATGGTAGTGATGGTGATGGGTTAACGACAATCTTGAAGAAAAGTGACATGATAATTGGGATATTTAGGACGTGATAATCGATATTCTTTAGAGATTTGATTTTTGTTTGGTGAATCTTTTAGAAATTTGATAGTTACATAAGGTTTTAATTTGAATACTTAAGTATTTTAATCTAAGCCTTTCATTTTAATTTAATGGTTGACATTAGTCATTCTCATTCTAACCTAAAAAGGTCATTCTCATATGATACGCTTCCTATATATATGAGGAGTGCTAGCAACACACTATCTCTTATTGGTTAAAAATTATTAAAAATTGTAAAATCATGATAGAGAATCATTAAATGGATGTGGGACTCACAAAGTTTTGTAATTTTTAATAAATTTCAACCAATAAAAAAGAGTGTGTCAAAGAATGTGTTCCTAATATTTTTCATATATATATATATATATATATATATATATATATATTTGCTCAAAATGATTTTGACAAAATTGAGTGACCACATAAACTTGCAAAACTTGAAACAAATACTTCCTTAAACTTTAATTTCTGCGCTATATATCACAAGTTTCATTGTGAATTATAGATGAAGATATTCAATGGTAACCTACCATATTCACTGGCCTATGTAAAGCCACATAAGTTCATTTGCTCAACTCTGTATCAATGGAATCTCATCATCCATACATAACGAATTGGTGTGGTATATTCAATCATAACATATGAACAGTAAAAACTAGTATTTTAATTGAGACTAGAACTCATAGGGAAGAAAAAAGATTTATGAATGGAATAAAATATGCAGTATTTACAGACAAAAGTATTCGGTTATTGGGGAAAAATCAATATACTTTAATGTCGAATTGGGATCAACTAGGACAGAAATAAAGCATTGGGTCGAACTCTTCTTTGATGTCAAAGTAATAGCTATGAATAGTCATCGACTCCCGATAAAGGGTAGAAGAGTACGACCTATTATGGGACATACAATGCATTACAAACGTATGATCATTACGGTTCAACCGGGTTATTCTATTCCACCTCTTAGAAAGAAAAGAACTTAAATAAAAAAAATACTTAATAGCATGGTAATACATTTATACAAAACTTCTACCCCAAGCACACGCAATGGAGGCGTAGACAGTCAAGTAAAATCCAATCCACAAAATCATTTGATCTATGGACAACATCGTTGTGGTAAAGGCCGTAATGCCAGAGGAATCATTACCGCAGGGCATAGAGGGGAGGTCATAAGCGTCTATACCGTAAAATCAATTTCACGATCAAGTATATAGTACTCTTTGTAGTAGCGGTCCTTATATATCGTATTAACAATCGAAAAATGGTCGAAAGAAAAAATCTCTATTTGATAGGGCTTCTTCCTATACCTATGAATTCCATTGGACCCAAAAATGATACATTGGAAGAATCATCTGAGTCTTCCAATATCAATAGGTTGATTGTTCCGCTCTTGTATCTTCCAAAAGGAAAAAAGATCTCTAAGATCTCTTTCCTGGATCCGAAAGAGAGTACTCGAGTTCTCCCAATAACTAAAACTTAGAACAAGCACCACCAAACACGAGATTGTTTTAATTTAATTAATGATTTCAAGCTCTAAGTATGCTACTATATTAAATATTTAGAAAGAGAACTTTGTTGCCAAGAGAGTGAGCTACCTTATATATATAATGGGCCCCCGAAAAATTTTAATTTCTTTATTTTATATATATATATATATATATATATATAAATTAGTTGTTATTTTTTAACGAGAATGTTTTTAACTGTCATTCTTTAATGATAACATTTTTAGGGATTTTTTTAACCTCTTATGTCTTTTAATCTATTATTTTTAATATCTTTAGTTTTACATTAAATTTTAATATTTTATGTAAAAAAATTATCAATAATTAGAATGACATTGTATCACAATATAAATTATATATTATAAATTTAAAATATAATCTATATGTTTAAAATATTTATTTACTATGAATTTAATTATAATATAATTTATATTATATATTCGAAAGTATTTATTTATTATAAATTTATGTTATATAGAATAAATATTTATTTTGTGTAATACATAGGGTTAAAATACTAGTGTGTGTGTGTGTGTGTATTAGGGATGTTCATAAACCGATCCAATCTAATGAAAACCGAAAAAACCGATCCAAAAAACCGAAAACCGAATAAACCGAAAACCGAAAAAATTGAAAATTGAAAAAACTGAAATTTTTTATTGGATTGGATCAGATTTCGGATTTGATTTTGAAAACTGATCCAATCCAATCCAAACCGAACTTATGCATGCATATATATTTTCACTTGTAATTTTCTAATATCACTCATGTTTATATTTTTATTTCTTATATATTTGTAAAATTATCACATAAATTATACTTGTTTATAAAAAATATATTATTTATAAAAATATATTTATTAAAGATAGTTTTTTAGTAACTATTTGAGTAAAGATACATAAACATAATTATTAAGTTGTGTAAATTTATTTTTAATAATATATATTTGAAGAGTTATACTAGTATTAGTTATATAATGACTCATTAATAAAATATTTGATATTTTAAATTATTTTTTAACACATTTATTATATATCATATTATTTATTTAACACTTTTTTTTAAAATAATAGTAAGATTAAAACCAAAAACCGATCCAATCCAAACTGCTTTAAATTGGATCGGATTGGATTTAAATTTTAAACAAAACCAATTGGATGATGAAATAACAAAACCGAAATGATTAGATCGGATGGTTTTTCTCTTCAAAACCGATCCAATCCAATTCGCGAACACCCCTAATATATATATACGGGGAGGGATCAAATTATACAAGTATAACTCTAAAAGAGTTACACCAAATCTAAACCGTTAATACAAAATATAAGAGTAGGATAAGAATAAGATAGGATAAGAGCAAGTTATGCTATAATCCTATCTATTATTTGATGCACACCAGATAACAAACTAGATAATGGTAGGATAAAATATAAATTATATTCAAATGACAAAATTACTATTTTGTTAAAATTACATATAATTTTTTAAAACTTTTAATTTAATTTTTTTAATTTTTACAAACAATATAATTTTAACTAAAGTATACAATTTTATTTTTTATTCATGTAGTTACTTTTCTTAAAAATATAAAAAAAAATATAGGATTTTTAAATTACAATTATTATTCAAGTAATTTTCTTTTAAAAAAATTGAATAGTAATTTTAATTTTTAATGCTTTAATTATCAATATATTTTAAATTTACATTTCAAAATTATTATATATATATATATATATATATATGTGTGTGTGTATGTATATATATTATAAACATATATAATAAATATATAGTAATATATTACGTTATATAATATATATTATTTAATATATAGCATTATATATTATGTATAAATCTTATATATATTTTCATAATAATATTAAAATTTCTATATATTATCATATATACTATTTATAAATTATTATAATATATATGGATCAGGATCCATTGACACTAGGTGTCAAAGTTAGTTAAATTACACTTTCAATAACTTTTTGTAGAATTTAAATTTAACTAATCTAACCGTTGAATTTAATGTTCTTATTAATTAGATTAAGTATACAAAATTACATACAATTTCAAAGTTATTTAGTAGTTAATAACATCACTTTATTTTAACGTATAATATAATATTAAAAAATATGTAAATATTCATTTTTAGATCACATATCTAGAAAAGTCCAAATTATATAAAATTTGATATACATGATCATGAAGATAATATTAAATGATTTGATTTAATAAATTGATTCTCACAATAAATTGATAACTTAAGTTGATTTAATTGAGTAACCGTTGATATCTCAATTTATTGATTCAACGGTTTATTTAAATCAAGATGATGCCACAACATTCAAATTAATAACCATTCAAAATAGCTAGCTTAGTCTTATTAAAACAGTATGTGTTTTCTAGACCTAAAGGAGTTGGTTTAAGAAGATAATAGCTATTTTAGTAATTTTACAATTAGCGAGGGGCAGGGGGGCGAGACGTAACATCCCCACCCCTAACTTTGACAGTCGAAGAAAACCTGAACCCGAACCTGAACTCAGTCAAAACGGGTTTTCCTATCAAAGTCGGGACAGGTTCGGACTGGTACCCGCGAACGTGGGTTTATTTGCCATGCCTAAATACCTGTCTTGAACTCCTGAGCATACTGCTCCAGAAAAACTGATAATTCATAATGCATAAGGAAACTGACAATCACATTTTAATATGCTATTAAACTGATTAAGATCAATCATTTAAACACGGTTAAAATTCTGAAGCAAAATTATACTAGGATAGAAATTTCTTTCTAAAAAGATGACGAAAGCTGCTAGGATGTAACAGTATTTAGAAAAGTAAAATAGAGAGATGAGAGGGTTCATTTTATTTTTTTTGTAGGAGGGGAGGTCACGTTGTTAAGTAGCTGGTCTCTCGAGGTACCTAATCGGAATTTTCATGTCAAAGCATGCATTTCCAGATTCCCATTCCTTTAGAATCCTCTCAGCACCATCAATGTCATCCTGCTTCTCTAATGCAGTTAACATGCTGTTGTAACTTGAGTTCAGAGAATGCTCTAATTTTTTGCTCATTTTCCAAATGTCATACGTATTCTCCTTTTTCTTCCAAGAGCAAAATATGCAGTTACTCCTATAAGAGATTCATAGGCAGTCCTCCTCATCTTGGCTTCAATTAATTGCCCCGATTTCTTCAACATTGCCAAAGACTTTTCAAAAGGCCAGCTTTGAGATAATCATTTGCTGCATAAGCATGCAGCAGAGTAGTATGTGTAAAGTTGTCATATATGATCTTCTCTTTTATTTCTTGCATTAGAGCATCATTTTTCTCATGGCCACCTATTTGCACATAGAGTTTTAAAAAAAAAAAACATTATAACTTGCTACTAAGTCTTCGTGTTCGGAAGTTTACTCTTTAATTTTCTCCATGATAGGCTCCACTTTCTCCACGGTTTAATGTCCTGCATAACACTTCAAAAGAGCAAAATAGACCATGAAATCTCTTGAAGTGCCTGAAATGTTATTAAAATTCAAAATATCTTTCCGCCTGATCTTGGCTATGGACTTCTGATTTCATGTCAAGGCACACAGCAATGTCTCCAGGTAATATATACAGGTTCCTTTCATTGCTCAACCATTCTGAATTTCTGCTATATGTCACCAACCAAACAATGATTCAATAATTATCAGCTCTATAGATTATCAACAATGTTCTAGACTAAGCACAACTTGAACTTATAATTCAGCAATGCCAGAGCTTCGAAGGGGATTAGAGGGGTACACCACCGTCCCCTTTTCCTAGAATTTTTTTCCCCACTTTGGTTACTGATAGTATTGGGTAAGTAGCCTTCATTACACTGAGATAGTTGTATGAGAAAAAATAGCTACATGAGGCTCCTCACTTGGGCCTTGCTAACGGATTTAGATCCTCTTTATGTTTGTGTAACATGACAGTGTTATGTTATGATAGATAAGACACGAGTAAAATTAATGGAAATTACACAATAATGATAAGTTCTACTATAATTGCTTTGCATTTTTATCTTTAATGAGTAATGACATAACAAAAACTGAGATGAGAAGATCCTGATCCCTTGGGTATTAATGAGATTATAATGATGAGAAAGATATATTGGGCTTGAAGTTTGTTATTTGTCAAGGGTAATTTTTTTATGTAGGCTCAAATTGATTGTCACAATAAATTTCACCCCTCCAATATTTTCATCTTGAAAAGTGCAACTCTTAGGGATAGCCCTAGAAATTACCTTCCTCTTAGGGATTAAAGATTTGATACTTTGCCTTTACATAGTTCACTCTTTAGTCTTTGATCCTGTATTTTTTTTATACATCCATTGTTTTGGTCCATCCTTCGATCGGATGTTTACGTACATAACTATGAAACTAATCTCTCAAGTTGGCGGTAATGGCTATAGATAAAGGCATTCACACAAAAAACGATTCCAAAATTCAAACTAGTTAACTTGAAATTTAAGTCCACACATTGGGTGTCTTCACATAATATGCTTTGTTATTACATAACTACTTTAAGAATAAATATTTAATCACAAGGGTCATTAAAAAATTTAAATTAAAAAACTATACAGAATTTATTTAAGAAGGGAGACCATTATACTTCGTTTAATGAAAGCAATAACCACTTAATGGAAACAAATAACCACTCATTAACAATCAATAGCAATTCATTTTTTTTTAATATAAATTAATTACTCTGTTCTTTATTTTAAGTTCTTTTTTACTAATTTACAAAGATTAAGAAAGATTGTTAAAATTAGTTTGAAGTCTTTAATTTATAAAAAAATGATTTTAAGTTTCCAAAATTATCTTTATTGAAAAATTCACTAATTCTATTAGTTATCTCCCCACCTTAATTATCTTTCTAATATTTCATTAATTTCAACATACTAGTAACAATTGATACAATTCATTATTGAAAAAGTAGAAAAACTTATAGGAAAGTGTAGGGTAATTTAACATGATGTAATTAGAGATTATGGGTAGATTTGAATAAACATTTAATGCTTTATAGATTTTATAAAGTAACTTATATAAAGAAACAATAAGAACTCCTACTCTCCTAGAATATAACTTACAAAAGGAAATGGAGGGAGTAATATAGAACGTTATTTATTACTATTAGTCATTTAGTATGAACATCCATTCAAAAATAAGAAATAGACATCCGTAAATTTATTTTTAACTTACGGATCTAATATATAACTTTATGTATAACTGTTATCCATTTAAATCAATAATCATTCACAATTTTTTATTTTATTTTTTGCATGCTACTTCTCTCCATCTTCTTCGGATGATAATCTCCTTCCATCAGATTTAAGGCATTTGTTTCTGGGACTTCACCATGCACATAACTCAACAGTCTATCATGAGTAGCTGCAGAGAAATGACTTCTTTCCCTACATATCCTTAGAATCTCCAATGCCAACTCTAAATCTCCTTTGTCTTTCACGTGGTCAATACATGCAGCCAAAGTAAATGTACAAGGCTTCCATCTTTGACGACTCGCCAAGATTGCTTTGTTCATTGTTTCAACTGCTTTATCCATATCATTCCACTTGTAATAGCCACGTGCCAAACAATCCCATATACTCCCATCTAATTTCTCATGTCCCTTTAAAAGCCTCTCAACATAAGCTTCGGCCTTTTCCAGCAGACCATTGTTACAATAAGCACTCATCATCACATTTGGAATTGTGAAGTCAAAACATGTATTTCCAAATTCCCATTGCTCTAAAATCCTCTCAGCTCCATCAATGTCATTCAGCTTCACTAATGCTGTTAACATGGAGATGTAATGTGAGTTGCGGGAACTAACTAAGTTTTTGCACATATTCCAAATGCGATACACATCATCCTTTTTCCCAATAGCAGCATACATAGTTAGAAGAGATTCATAAGCAGCCCTCTTTTTCTTCCTTTCAATTAATTGCTCTGATTTCTTCAGCATTGCCAATGACTTCTCAAATTGGCCAGATTTAATATAGCAATTTGCTGCAGAAGTGTATGTAAACCAGTCCACAGTAGCCTGGGGATCAGCTTCCATCTGTGCCAGTAACTTCTCCATCTCATCTATGTCATTACTGGTCACATAAGCTTTCAGCCAAATAGTAAGTGTTAAAGTGTTGTATATGTTCTTCTCTTTCATTTCTTTCATCAGAGCATTCAATTTCTCATGTTCACCTATCCGAGTATAGAGTTTTAACATAACATTATAACTCATTACTATGTCTACTGCATGTTTGGAAGCATATACTTCCATTTTCTGCATGATAGCCTCCGCTTTCTCCACAGATGTATGTTGTGCATAGCAATTCAAAAGAGCACCATAGACCTTGAAGTCTCTTGAAGTGTCACGAATACTACTAAAATATTGCTCTGCCTGATCTAGGCCCCGGACTTTTCCTATCAAGTCAAGTCGTGTAGCAATGTCTCCCGAATATAAATGAAGGTTCATTTCATTGCTCATCCATTCTGATACCTGACACAAGCTAAAACAATGATCCAATAATTATCCGTCTTAATTACCATCATACGAAACAAAATTTGCTATACAAACCACAACTTGAGCACACAATTTATAGCATGTCTTGGAAACCATATCCACAAACTAATCCAGCACTATGATAGACTAAGTACAAGCAAAACAGAAACAATGTTCTTAGAATTTGAGTTTAAGACTTTAAGCTTAACTTGACCCCAAAAACTAGCTCATAGGAGATGGTTGTCATCCACTTATATATACTATTTTGGTCATATAACTAGACAATGTGCGATCTACAACACACCCCATCACGCTAAAGACTGGACATCTTGAGAGTGAAATTACGGGACTAGATATCTGCGGATGATCCGATAACAGCTTGATTACAGGTGACTCAATGTGCTCAACAACAACTACTCCGGTACCATCTTAGAATTTGAATTTGAGCCTAACTCAACACACACCTGGCACGCCAAGAAATGGACATCTGATGTGAAGTTTGTAGGACTAGACGTCTACAAGTGGTCCGATAATGGCCCAACAACAAAGGACCCAATAGGCCTAACGACAATATCTCTTTATACCATCTTATAATTTGGGTTTGACCCTAACTCAAGTCTAAATGTTAGCTCATAGAGTGAGAGTTGTCCTCTACTTATATATACTAATTTTGGCCATATCAGTAGATAATGTCAGCTCTCCAAGAAATGTAGTTATAATAGAGCAATGTTACACGTTTCATCAAAGTTAATATAAATTAGAAAAATTATACACACACACCAAACTAGTCCTTATAATTATGAACACTAGCAGCCCTAAAATTATAAAATTATAATTTTAATATCTGAAATTAATATATGCTGATTATTTTAGTCGTCATTCGCCCACATCAACATGGAGATAATATTCTCATAATTTTAAGGATTAAGCACAGTGCTACTCATAATTTTGTAAAATAATTAGGGGTATTAGCCAATGGAGCTGGAAATGATGAAAGAGAAGCGCTGGGGCGGACCTGAAGGGCATGGTTGAAGCGACGATGTGCTCTGAGTCGCTTGACGAAAAATCGGAGGTCAGAAGTTTTAATGTGTCGGCCCTCTTCGATCCATTGATCGAGGATAGGAGCCATTGGGATAGTGGGGTTTTCCAGCCCTCGAAATTCGAAGGAAGAGGGAATCGCTTAGAGTTGAAGAAGAAGAATGAAACAGAGAAGAAGCCTTGCTGTTAATGCTGTGAAGGTTCCATCTTGACCAAATCAGCTTCATCATTTCCTTTGCTGGCGCTGCTGCAAATTGAAAGTAAAAGTAGAAACCTAATAGGGTTAAGGGTTTGAGTTCTCAGGCTGAAGAAATTGATTTGAAGCACTCTCACTTAATTGTTTATGCAATGTAAGTATAAATTTTTTTATATTATTAACAAATTAAAAATTAGTTTTAATGTGATTTTTAGAGTAGTTATTATCAAAATTAGCAAACTTATCATACATAATAGTTGTGATTAAATGACAGTATAAAACTTATCTAACAATCACAAATTATTATGTATAATAAATTTGTTAACTTTAATAATAATTAATCTAAAAATCACACCAAACTAACAATGCATATTTATTAAACTCTTTTTATATTGCGACATATGCATCGTAAAAAATAAAAAGAGAAAGTGACAAATATAACAAGTGACGTAATAAAAAAGAAGGGAGAAATAGATAGAAAATTAGATGAAAAAGAAAATAGAAAAAAAATATGCTTACATTTTTTATGTATAAAAATTATAATAATTATATTGAACGAGAACATTCTTAATTAGAATCTATACTTTAACTAGAATATTATTAGACATTTTTCTTAATAAAAACGTTTTAAGAAGTTACTATTATCATATCTTATCTTAATCTCATATATTGAACATTTATTATTATTATTTAATTTTTATTCCTTTCAAACATACTTTTTAATTTTAATTTTAAATTTAATTTGATTAAATAACTTGTTCAAAAAAATTCTTGACTATCTTAAGCTATTTTCCTTTTATCTTTATCTATATATTTGATTTTCTTGCTTATCTCTTTCAATTTATCTTTTTTATCTTTATTTTTAAATTGAATTTCAAAATTTTTTTTAAAAGAATTATCAAACAATTAAAAATAATATTTTGTTACAATAAAAATTATTTATCGTAAATCAAAAATATAATTTATATGTTTAAAAATATTTATTTATTATAAATTTTAATTATAATATAATTTATATATTCAAATATTTATTTATTATAAATTTTAGTTATATAAAATTAAACATTTATCATTTGCTATTTTATTTGTTTTAATAATTTTAGAAATATATAAATAAATTTATTTATTTTTTAAATGCTAAATATTTTTATTTTTCAATTTTATAATATGTATTATACTTTATATATCTTTGTATTGTTAGTGAATTATATGAAGTATTATTTCTTTAAAACTGGTGTTCATTTTTTTTCTACTATGAAAAATAATAATATTATACTAATCAAGATTGTTTAAACTTTTTATTAATCTTTATTGTTTCAGTAGATTATATATATTTTTTATTTTATTTATTATATTTAAATTAGTATGAAGGTATATTTGTAATTTTATATTTATAGTTGAGCTTTCTTATAAGTAATTAATAATAATTTTTAAATAATAAAATAATTTTCCTTAAGAATTGTGATTTGTGGAATGCATTTTTCTTTTTCTTTTTTGACTAGATAATCTTATACTTCATGATTAAAACTCTTAAAATTTGCTTAGAGTGGTCACAATTTACTTTCATCACAACTAATAATTTTTGGGTAATGTATTTTTTTCAATGTCATATTATTATTATTATCTTTTATTGAGGACCACCAATATTTAAATACAACATTACACATTTAACTAATTTAAGTTAAATCAAGTAAAATTATTGTGAGCAATATAGTTCTCCTTTCAAGTTTTTAAAGGCTATATACACTTAAAAGATTTGAACTCATGACCCTTAAAAAAGTATTAGATATCAAGTTTTTTTATGAGTTTGTTAAACAATTTAGACTTCAATTAAGAGTCTTTTATGCAGTAGTTACAATTAGTTATGTTGGAAGAGTTGAAAATAGTATAAAGATGTGTTGATGAAATGTTGAAATGGAGTCTTTAATCATTCTTCAATAATGATAATCTAAATCCATTTATTCTAGTCAGGGGCGGGGGGGGGGGGGGGGGGGGGGGAGCACATAGTGTGCATGCAAGCTCAATAAGTCGTTATATGGTTTAAGATAGGCCTCAAGATGGTATCATAAATTCTCTTCTACCTTCTCAACAAAGGTTTTGATCGTTATTCTACTAGTCCATCTTTATTCAATATGGGCACATGTTAGTAGGGATTTTCAAAATTGGTGAACTGAACTAAATTGAGTGAAAAATGAATTGAATTGGAAAAATAACTTATCGAACCAAACTAAAAAATAGTTCAAGTGAGTTGAACTAAGCTGTTTAGCGAACTATTTTCTCAAATTCGAACTGAACTGTGTTTTGAACCAAATTGAAATGTGTTGAACCAAATAGAACCATTTTTTTGCACTGAGAATTTTTACCCTTTTATAACAATGGTTTAGTTTCATAATTCGGTTCAATTCAGTTTGGTTCCTAAAAAGTTAGGTTTTCAAACAATTTAGTTTAGTTTTTTTATAAAAGTAGTTCAATTCAATCTTTTTTATAAAAATGGTTCATTTTTTGTAATTCGGTTCATTTCGGTTCTCAAACAATTCTGTTCAGTTTAGTTTTTTAACACCCCTACATGTGAATCTTTGGTGGTTTTACTAGTATACGTAGTTGACATAATAATTTATGGTTCGAATGATTTGATTCAATTCATAAGAAGCATGCTGGAAAATCAATTCAAGTTGAATGTTGTTGGATACCTCAAGTACTTCTTAGGTCTAGAGATAACCAAGTGAAAACAAGGTATACACTATTGTTAGTGCAAGTATACTTTTCAACTACTAATGATATGGGCTTCACTATAGCTAAGTCTCTCCTTATTCCCATGGATCCTAGTGCCCCTCTTAATGACACTGATGGAGTAAGCCTTTTCTAATGTTTCCATGTATTGAAGGCTCATTGGGCACTTGATGTATCTCACCATATCAAGGCTTGATATTTTCTACACTATCAATTGATTGATCTAGTTCATAAGCAGGCCTAAAGCTCCACATTTGCAAGTTTTTTTATCATTTGCTATGATATGTCAAGGGGTCACCAAGTTAAGGAATTTTCCCCCTTCCAAATCCAATCTTAAAATCTTGGCCTATGTTGATGCAAATTGGGGTAGTTGTGCAATCACCTACAAATCAACTACAGGCTTCTATGTGTACCTTGGCAATTCCTTATTCACTTGGAAGTCAAACAAGCAAGTGATTGTCACTAGAATTTCAACAAGAGTAGAATATCGAGCATTAGCAACATTGACCTATAAGCTCCTTTGGCTTAAACAACTATTGAAGGCTTTTGAATTTTCAATGCATGTTGTTTTGTGATAGCAAGTCAACCATTCAATTAGCATGTAATCCTGCATGCCATGAAAAGGTCACAACATATTGATATAGATTGCCACTTTATAAGAGAACATGTTCAATCTAGATTCATTAAATTGATACATGTTACTTCTCAACAATAGTTAGCATATCCACTTACTAAAGCTCTGTCCAAATCTCAATTCACTCTGTTGATATCCAAGTTGGGACTATGGGACATTTACCTCCCAACTTGAGGGAGATATCAAGTTTTGTAATGAGTTTATTGAGCATTTTATACTTTAATTAAGATTTTGTTGTGCAATAATTACATTTAGTTAAGTTGGAAGAGTTAAAAGTAGCATAAAGATATATTGTTGTAATGTTGAAATGGAGTTTTTAATAATTCTTCAGTAATGATAATCTAAACCCATTCATTCTGATTCTCTCAGTCATGATTTGAACTCACATGTAAAACAATCTTTCATTAACTAATCTACATGTTTGGCATTTTTTTTCCATTACAAATTCTCGTATGCACAAATTTTAATTATTTTGAATAAAAGATTTTGTTGTCTTCTCACTAAGGGCGGGTAAAGACCTATGGCCCGACTCACATTTGAACTATTTGAATGAATGGAAGGGTTGTTGTAGGGATGACAACTACATTTAATGTCCCAATGAATACTTTCTTCACAAAGGAGGATTAGACAAACAAAGCTTTCAAAGACCTCTCAATGGATACTTTTGGAGAGCTCTGTAAATAGTTGTGAAGACTTGTACAAGAAAAAAAACTGATTTGCTGAAACTTTAGAACATTCTTTTAGCTTTTCTTAAGCCTTTTCTGCTTTGATATTTCTTGAACAATCTTGTACAAAGTGTTTGAAAGTCACTAAGAATCTAGACTAGAACTTCACCTTGTATATCCGTCTAGTAAGACAAATATTAGTTAATGAGTCTTACCCTTTACCTTTTTTCTAAGTGAAATTGGTTAAAACCTGAAAAGGCTTTGTTGTAAAAAATACTTGAGCTAATTGCTTGGAAACACAAGTGAAAGACTACTAAGATTTGAGCATGAAAAGGCTTGAGTTAAAGAACACTTGTAACTTGATAAGTTATAGTGGAACTTGGTGGTGTGTCAAGAATTAGACGTAGTCTCAGGGTTGAGACAAACCAGTATAAGAACCTTTGTGTTTTTATCTCTCTTTCCTTTCAATCTTGTTTATACAACTGCCTTTGTGTTTTAAAGTTGTTTAAACTCCTATCCTAAACATTTTTGATAAAAAGTTTTTCTATAAGTTTGTTTTCAACAATGTTTTCTATATCGTCTTACGAACAGGTGAATCATAAGTCTTGCGAAAAGATTTGAAAAAGTTTTGAAACACAATTTAACCCATTTCTTGTGTTTTTTTGTGTTCTACACCTGGGTCTTGAAATCAAGATGATAAAATATTGTTCATTTATATTGTTTAGGATGATATTGTTTTGTCTAGTATTATGAACGGGTAATTAAAAAGTGTAGGTGGTGCGTATTGATGTAAGTTAACATCATGTTTTATTGTGACGGATTAATGGATGTAATTTGCTATGGTTGTTGATGTATAAATGTTTAATAATATGTATGCATTTTTTTTGTGTTATTATACTAGTTGTCCCATATGCTGTAGGTGTTGTATTCATGTTCCCTTTGAATTACTGAATTTAATATGTGGTTGTTAATTAAATTATATTATTCCAATGTCTTGTTAATGTTGTTATGTACTTGTTGATGCAAAGCTTCAAAATTTTTAATATGGTAAATGAGTACATGGTCAAATTTCATAATAGGGATGAATAACAAAACAAGAGTTGAACGTGTAAAAATCAATTCAAGTATAAAGTATTGACTTGAAGCAATAATAGCCATAACAAGTTAAAAATAAATATATAATAGCCATAAAGGCATCTCAAAATGCAACCTTAACATGATTAAACATATACACCACCAAATATGTAAAAGTTTCAAAACAAATATTCAATTTATACAAAAAATGAACATAAAAAGTCTTCATTAGTATATTAGTGTTATAAATAAGATGACTTCAAAGTTGGTTTGGACCACAAAGAGGTAGCCTTAGAGTTGAGATGAAGTTCATGAAACATAGTTGTGGTATTTGTGATCTAGAAGGTGCAAGAGGAAATAGAACTTAAACAATAGGGGGAGGTATAGGTTGTGTCATGGGTCTCACTAGAGGTGGTCTATAAGTAACTGGTGCTAGTAATGTAGATGCAAAAGTGGTGTTCATCCCTTGTGCACAAAAGTGAATGGTGTCATTAGTTGTTTAGCATTCAAAATATATGGCAGCAAGGAACCATTCAAGCACTCCATATTTAAGCTTGTAATTATGCAAAAAAATATGAAGTTTATGCAGGTGGAATATTACTATTGTGATACTGAGCTCTATTTTGACATTGTCATATGCAAGGTGTTTGTTAACCATACCCATTTAGGATAATTTGGTACCTAACAAAAATCTCCACCTAAGAATGGAAAAAAGGACATATACACTTTCAATTTACTCCTTGTCAATATCATTTTAGTCTATGTCAATGTGTTCCAAATGATGGTTTGAGCTCAACGCCTCAATGGCACATAATGAAACACATGGGCATAACCGTTAAATTTAGAAGTAATCAGTTAAGAAGGAACTAACATGAAAGACAATTTCTACATTCAAAGACTATTTTTTTGGTTTGTTATATTCGGGAACTGAAGTGATAGTGCTTGCCACATTCAGGGACTTAGTTGGTGGTTTACTAATTTTATTTGGTTGTATGCTTCATTTTTCTATACACAAAATTGGAAGGAACGTGCGTCAATGTAAATGTTAAATAGAGTAATGATAAATAAAATTGAATGAATTTGCAACACAAAAAATTGAGTGAACATATAATAATGTAAATGGAGCAACAATTAAAAAAATAAGATTGAAAAGCAACGTTAAGAATGACGAAATGGTAACTTGAATGTTAAAATAAATAGTAAATTTTTTGCAATTATAAATATTCCAATTCATAATACTTGATTCACAACTAAACTTCAAGTAGTTATCATTCTTTTCTTCTTACACTTTTACAAATTCACAACTTTGTATTTTGTTCTTTTTATAACAAATGGATCCAACTTAATACAAGTCTATTT
This sequence comes from Spatholobus suberectus, assembly GCA_004329165.1. Lineage (NCBI taxonomy): Eukaryota > Viridiplantae > Streptophyta > Magnoliopsida > Fabales > Fabaceae > Spatholobus > Spatholobus suberectus. Next base: position 70,063,585 of record CM014731.1, read on the forward strand.
TTTCTTGATATTGATGCAAAATTTTTAACTTATGAAAATTCTCAAAATTTTCCAATTTTTCCAAATTTTGTAAGTAATTAATATTTGATTTCATCCACATTTGACAAAAATGGATAATCCATTTATAATATCAAACAATGTGAATTCAATTTACAATTACCAACAACTAGCCCTATTGTATTTGGTGGGGCTTCAACAAGCACTAATAATGGGGAATGCACTATTCAACAATCCCAAATTTCAGTTTCATATCAGAGCCTTCTATTTTGCCAATATCTTCCTAAGTTGACTAGGAAAATATAATGATTCATGAAGAAGAGAAATTGAGTGATAGTATATACTCTAAGATAAGATTTACAATGAATGAAGATAAATTTCTTATTCAGTCATAGTTGGATGTTTCAAAGGATCTAGTTGTGAGAAATAACCAAAAAATAGATGATTTTTGGTCAAGAATAAAAAAATATTATAGTGAGCATCACAATTATTATGATAAAGCAATGCCTTTTGGCAAAAGTTATATCAAACAGTTCAAAAGTTTTGTGAGTGGTACAACAAGTTGTCTAAAGAAAAAGAGAGAGAGAGCTTTGAAAATGATGATATATGAATTATGCATTTGCCATTTTTTATAAAGATGAAAGGAAAAAATATTAAATTTGAGTATACGTTGTGATTATTAAAAGATCATTCCAAATAGAATTTAGAGTGGCATGAAAATTCTTCAAAAAGAATGGAAAAAAAATAATGTTTTGTATTTTTTCCCCACATTTAATAGACTAGCTCAATTTCTTATTACGTACAACTTAATAATTATTTACTTTGTAAATAATTTTAATATAAAATATGGATAATATTTAAAAACTTTTTATTTTTATAAATAACATTAACTAAATACATATATATTCTTAACCCATCGACTTACATTTCATGTAAATATAAAATCACTATCAAAACATAAATTTTATGTAAATGATCACATACACAAAATAAGTGAGAAAAATCATGTAAATGAAGGGGAAAATAAGTAGAAAAAGCTTATGAAAAATGAGTAGAGAACAATTAGCAAAAAGAAAATTCAAAATGCGTAACAAAAAATTATGCAAGCGTGCGAGGAAATTTTTTTTTCAAATGAACGAGAACAATTATAAAATTAAGTAGAAAATAAGTAAAATCATTCAAATGAGTAGAAAAAAAATTGAAAATGAATAGAAAAATAGGTAAAAAAAATATATACATATAGATATGAAAAATGAGCAAAAAAAAATAAATTAAAATTAGTGGGAAAAATGCAAATAGTTAAAAACATAAGATGAAAATGAGCTTGAAAATATCATTTAAAATGACAAAAATAGACAGAAAAAAATAGTATAGAAGAGTACAAAAAACGACAAAAGAAAAAGTTAAGGTAAAAAATTAGTGGAGTTATTTAAAGTATAATAACACCGATGATGTGATGTTATAAAGAAATATGAAAATTAGATAAAATTAGGAAAAGCAGCTTGTGAGTTCCATTAAAATTGATCTTAGATCATTCATTAACAAGACTCTTAAATTAACTATAATTGTTGATTTAATATTAAAAAAATGTGTGGCTAAAATTCACAATTGCCGACCTGTAGGGTGTGTTTGGTAAGAAGGAAAAAAATATGTGAGAAATAGAGTAGATAGAAATAGAGAAGAGAAAAATAAAGTAATAAAAATAGTCAAATAGATGAGAAATGAAATGAATTTAGAGGTGTTCAGTTTAAGAGAAATAGAAAAAAAATAGAAAAATAAGAAATAGAAAAAAGAATAAAAAATTGCCTTTTAATCAATTATGGCAACATTTCAATTGATCGTGTTTAGCATTTAATCGATTGTGTTTTCATTTTAATCAATTATCTTCTTTTTGTAACGGTTTTAAATTGCCATAAAACGTTGAAAATCTGAAAAATATCAATTTCTAGCTGTTTGTAACCTCCACAAAATAAGCCATTACAAAATGTTAAAATCTCAGTCTATTACTGTTTGTTTCCACAGTATTTTGCAAAAAATTAAAAATTGTGAGATTTACACTTTTTTATTTCTTCTCCCCACCATTCCCCTCCTATTAAACACACTCCACTTTTTATTTCTCATCTATTTCACCCCTTTTCACCCTATTTCCCTACTATTTCCCATACCAAACAAATTGGTAAGAAGTACAATAAATGTTTAACAAGTAAAATAAACAGTTAAGTCAACGAGATTCGAGTTTCATTGATTGAAATGAACACTTTATACAATTTCATCCAACATGTGTATTTGAGTTTCACTACTGATAACCCTCCGGCAAAGACCACCACTGCCGATATGATGCTTCATGTTTGGAAGCTTAGCTATTGAAGTTTGTCGAAGATCTCTCATTAACTAATAATAAAGTCAAAATAATATATATAAATAGAAACGATCTTTATCGCATGAGTTAGTTTTAAAATTCAATTAAACTTATACCCAAATTTTAAGATAGTATCAAATTTATCCTATTAGTTATTAATATTGAGCCTAACGAATCATTCATTATCGGGTAGATGTCAATAGTGAGGAGTAACCCCACTGGGCCTATTGGGATTATTCAATTTTTTCTTGTTTTCAAGGGTGTTTAGTAATAATTAAAAAAATAATGAAATAGATGACGACATAATTAGAGTATCGTTGAGTACAGATTCTTTGTCAATTTTTTCTGTCTATCTTCCACATTTTTTATTTCCACAACTTTGATTTTAACCAGTGGATTGCTTGGTAGATGAGCACATGAATTGACAGCTAATCCTGCATCTGTGGGCCACAAAACAAGGTTCCCCAAATCAGAGCATCTAACAAGCAATAGAAATTTAGTTCCTTTTTCACTTTAGAAGTTGCATAAAGCATTGAAACACACTTCTATCTCCCCTATGTTTCCAGCACGTCTAGTTTAGGAAACCTCATAATTCATCATGATTTGGGGGCAAAGCTTGTCTCTATTCACTCACACCTTGTTCAAACCCAAAAGTATCACCGGCCCAATAAACTTTCCCAAAGATATAATCGACATGAATGAAGGAAAACAGTGCTTGCACCAAAACAATCAAAAGCTTTTATAGGGTATGGATTCAATCTAGCGTTTGGACCGTTTGGTGGACCTTTTTTTTTCCCCATTTTTTTCACTATTTGACTACGCTTGCCGAATAAAGCGTTCAAAACCAAAATGAATCATAATTAAGAAACAAGTCCATGCATGATCATGGCCCTCTCTACTCGTGCTAGCTTCCCAAAGTAAATCACACACCACCTAATTTAAAAAAAAAAAAAAAAAACTATTGGGGGCTGCATCCGGATCCTGAGCCATATAAAAATAAAGGACAAGAAGCAAGATATAAAAAAAAATATCACATAAATTGAGTCAAAAGAAACAGCAAGATCTGGAACTTGGCTCCTCACTAACAACTTTAAATAGCAACCCAGAGGAAAAACATATTGAATAATATAAACAAATTTTTAGATTTAACAAAACAAGCAAACGAACAAACTCAGACACACCAAAATTACATCCCTAAAAAGAGACTAAAACAAGCCAAAAAGGGAGAGAGGGACCAAAAAATAGAAGGACTACATTTTATATGGAAACCAAACCTATGGACAAGACAGACGATACCAAAAAACCAATCAAGTGACTTTGGGATAAGCCATGCAAGTGATTACATTACAATCAGCGTTTGATATGTTTGACTTTGTTCCACCCCTTCTTGCATGAATCTCCCACAATCTTCACCCCTTTCTTGAGCAAGACCTTGATCCCCTTGGCTCTGTCCTTCATCTGCTGCTCAAACCCAGCCATGCCAACAATAGACAAAACTCTTGGAGAGAGAAAAACAGAAAAAACTTGGGTTGGGTTGAGAGTTTTAAGCCACTTGGTAATGTATTATTCTACAAGGTGCTAGAAGAAGAGGAAAAAAAACCATTTTAGACCAAGAGGCCTAGTGGGATCCAACGCATCACCGGACACGTGGCGTTGATCGGTTGGTGCCATTGCTATTAAAATTGATCTTAGTCGTCCTTTGATGCCTATGTTGATTGCGGGATAAGCATAGAGCCCACGTTGGTCATTAGTGTGTGGGGACCACTGAATGCCAAGGTTGTAGTAACGCTGACACATCTGAAAGCAAAATGAGTCTAGATGGGACCCAGGGTAGCACATAGGATTGGATCGATGAAGAAATTATTGTATGACTTTCAGTTAATTTTTAAGTTATATGTAATTAATATTGTATTACGTTGAAAATTATTCAGGATCATGAACCCGTTGTTAAAAACAAATTGATTACCCACTAAGTCGACCAAATGGTAGGAAGTTTAGATATTCAGCATGAGGTTAGCTTCGAATTTCATTGTCGCTATTATATGTCAAAAAAAAAAAAAAATTGGTTACATGTGGCGTATATATTAGTCCTGTATTATATAATAATTTTTTATTAGGTGAGTGAAAAATTATAAAAAAAAAAAGTTGAAAGAAAGACAATAGTGAAAAAGTAAAAAATATTATCTTTTTATTATCTAGTTAAGAAGAAAAAATAATTATGAAAATCATAACGTGTAGTTTATAAAAAAATGTTAGGTGAAGAAAAATTGAAAGAGAGAAAAATATATTAAAGTAATAAAAATATTTATTTAATCATCATTATATTAAAAATTTTATTTAATATAATTAGGTTTTTAAATTTTAAAAAATAAAATATTGTTGTGTTTATCTAAACAATTTTTAAAAATAAAAACATTTTATATCTTTCAATCATTTTCTTTCCACGTACGATCAATCTGTATAACCCATTATGGTATTTGTTTGCATGTCGATCTTTTGTTTTAAAAGAGAAAACTCCATTTTTAATGAATAAATAACCCCCTCACCCACCAGCCGTTCACACATACATACACACACACGGACGCAAAGTGCTGAAGCTAAATAAAGAAAAATAATGAAGAGGATTTTGTTAGGACGTATCTTCAGTGTATATGACTATATGTTAAGAAATGAAGCATTTATAATTCGAATTATTTAAATATTACTATTTTTAAATTTTTAATATTTATATTTATGTTTTTATTCAATAATTCATTTATTAGTTCTTAGTACAAACGGCACACGTTAATGAAAGTTACTGACAAAGGAATTATTAAATGTGAGAAGAGATTTTGTTTGATGTGAAAATAGGCTATGTTTAGATTACTGTTTGAATAGTTCAAAATTATTTTATCCTATTAAACTCAATTTGTTATTTAGATGTCCCTTAAGGTAATTTTGAAAACTCAATTTATCACTAAACTGAGTTTGAATTAGAAGCAACATAAGGGTTGTTTTTAAAAACTCATTTTTTCATTGAGAATATTTATACAAGTGCAACATCAAATAAAAATACTTTTGATTAATGTTATCCAAACATATTTCACTTTGTCAACTTATTTTTAAACAAAAAGTATTTAAACATAAATCACATTATAGTAAATTATTTTTTATCAAACTTGAATTTACAACATACTTTTGATTCAAACTTATGTTTATATACTTTGACCAAAACATGTACATAAACTGTCATCTTTGAAAAAAGGAGTTTTCATTTGATAAATCAATCTTTCATTCACCTATTAATAAAGAGCAAATAAAGGGCAACATTAGCAAAGGAATGCAAAAATCCAGCTTAGCTATTGGCACAAGTGATACAAGACTAAAGAGGGTCTCTAGACTCCAGACTGGTTGATTCGCTAGCCTTGCTGGAATGAGAAGGAAGATGCGTTTTGATTGGGAAGTCAACAAGATAAGCATATATTAATTTGTATAGTGATAAAGTTGAATAAAGCAGAATATTTTCTGTACTTGCCGGGCATTCCTCTCAATTTGAATTTATGCCATGGAAAGAAAGATTACATCTCATATAAAGAAAAGGTTAAATATTATGATTTGGGTAGAATGTGCTCCAGCTTTATGTATGTGCTGTCCACCCAACTTGAGGAAAACTATTATGAAAATAATTAAGGATTGCATTTTAAAAAAACCCAAAGCGTAAATATCCAAATCATTAGTTAACGAGTAATTAAGTGGTTAACATTTCTACTTTGATAAATGCAAGTTTCTTCTCAATATATTTCTCATTTTAAAGACCTTTGTTTAAGTTACTGGCCCCACGTTCATGTATAAGATGGGCAAAGTGAATGTATATTCATGGTTAAATACTTAAAATTTAAAAGGAAAAAAAAGAAAATCGAAGTGACACAGAAAAATAGCTTCTGAACCAGTGGACCCAATTTGGTAAGGGGGACAAGAGGCAGCAAAATATGATGACAAAGACATAATCTTCTACAGAGAAATAAGTGTGTTTCCTTAAAAAGAAAAGGCTAAACGAATAAGAACAAAATTCTAATTAGATTAATTAAAAATATAAAGGGAGAATTCCCTACATATAAGTGGATGCACATCAACAAATATATATATATATATATATATATATATATATATATATATATATATATATATATATATATATATATATTTGTTGATGTGCATCCACTTATATGTAGGGAATTCCCCCTTTATATTTTTAATTAATCTAATTAGAATTTTGTTCTTATTCGTTTAGCCTTTTCTTTTTAAGGAAACACACATAAATTAAACATTTGTTGATATGTCATCTAATAGTAAAGATTTACTTATATTTTAAATAATATATTATTTGTCAAAATAAAGTAAGATAATAAAATAGTAATTAGTTTTTGATTTCAATGAAATTTTATAAATTTTATAAAAAAAAATAATTTATTAGATTGATTAATTTTATAATCTAAAAAAATATTAAGTGATATAATTATAAAAGTTAACAATTGTCGTCGATTAATCCTATTTCATGTATAATAGGAGTAATAGATAATGTTAAGCTAATTTGAACTTTTGGTTCTTGCAATCATATTACACATACTGCTTAATCACTGACATGGTTTCCTCCACACAATTGATTACATTTTTGTGAGTAAACGGTCAAATGAATTTATCTGTTTTTTGAAAATATAACCTTAATTATATTAGCTTTATTTTCCTTTAATAAAGTTTAAAATTCAAGTTTTATAAATTTAAAAAATAAACACTAAACGAATTTCGTTAAATGAATCTACTCAACTTGACTTAGAGTAATTAGACTAAAGTCAAATTTGAATACTAAAGATTAAAAAGAACTTGTCTAAACCATAACTTAACGTGTCATGAGAAATAATAGTAAAAAATTGTGAAGACTGGTAAACAAACTAATAGTGTGTTGCTTTTCTGTTTGAAATTACGTGAATTAAATAATTTTTCCCTTCACGTTCTTGAAAAGTGTGAAAATGTATATACAACATACACGTTAAATCTTAGGCGAGCAATAAACTCTCGTAGAGGTAGGCTTTTGTAATTCTTTCCATTTATCACTTTTCCACCTTCTATTGGTCATGATTAATTGGTGACATTTAGCAATATGGTAGAATATTATTGGGACAGAAAGACACATGACCACTCATCGACAAATTTATTCAAAGTCATCGACAGTAGGATTTCAGACCCCTTTAACGTCCTGTTTGGTAGCGGAAAGCGAGAGAAAGAGAGGAAAGAGGTGAGAAAAAAAAAGGAAATAAGTAAAAAATAGAGTAAAAATTAAGGTTGTTTGGTTGAAGAGAAATAGAAAAAAAAATATATGGGGTTGTTTGGTTTGAAAAAAAATGAATTATTACTCATTATACATTTACAAGTTTGCCCATTGTTTTCCAAATATATTTTTTCAGTTAAATCAATTTGCGGTGATGAAAATCGATTTTAATTGATCACTAGAGAGCACAAAATTTGTTTATACAAATACTAATGGTAATAAAATCAATTTGCATTGCAACAAAATGAATTTTGTTGGAGGTCCAGAGAGAAGAGATTGAAAAATCTTAACTTAAAAATTGATGTTAACATGAAAGAAAATCAATTTTGATAAGCGTATATATACTTGATGTGAAATTGACAAAATCGACTTTGTCACTTATGTTCAGTCAAGCAAATTGATTTGCTTGGAAGTTTTGCAATATGAATCATTTTAATATCATATATATAATATTAAAATATAACCATTTGTAAATTAAATAAAAAATGTGTTAAGATAATCTACTATTTAAATTAAATAAAATCAACTAAAGCTTTAACTAATCCAATTTAAATAACTCATAAATAATTTAATTTTTTATACGCATTAATTTTGTTTCAATGTGTTTAAAATACGTGTATGTAAATTATCTCATTTAAATACACGCATTCATTTGCGGTAGCAGAAAATCGATTTTGGTAAAATTAAAATCAATTTCAACGGACCTTCAGAATGCTTAAATTAAATATCATAAATTACGAAGCCAATAAAATTGAATTAAATTGTGAATTAAAATGAATAGAGTAAAAGTACATTAACAAATGATAGAAATATATGTTATAAGAACCAATTATCATACGTAAATTACCACAGTGATTGCAATCAATAGTAGATTTAATAAAATTATAATTGACACACATATTAATTACAAATAATGATCAACTCCATACAAAATTAAATTAGGTGAAATTGGCATATATATTAATTCTAATAACAAAAAAAAAGGAAGAAAAATTCCTATGAAAGGAATCATGATAAAAAATTTTAATACATATTTCCAATCACTCTATAATTTCACATATTAAAAAAATTATTTGGATAATATGTGTTACCAAATGACCAATTAAGAAATTGTCATTCATCACAATTTGATCATATTGAGAATTAAAATCGCCCTTTTGTTTGAAGAAAATCAAATTCTACAAATTACAATTGCTAGATATTTTATGCATGCAAATCGATTTTTGACTCAACCAAAATCTATTTTGTAATTGGAAACACTCAAAATTGATTTTGTCTAACATGAAATCGATTTTCTTCTTCTCCACAGCATGGTCAAATCGATTTTGCTACAATGAAACCAGTTTTCCAACCCAAAAACTACGAAATCGATTTTGACTAGCGTAAATTGATTTCAAAATTTCTTCCTCCACTATTTCGAACATCGCAAAATGATTTTGGTTGTACCAAAATCAATTTTCCCGAACCAGATCACATAGATCTTACTTTGGATTACCCTCCTTTTCACAATTTGAATTGCATACTTGCAGCAAACAACTCAATGAACTAAAAAAACAACCAGATCTAAGCCAATATTAACCACCAAATCAGAAAATCATAAGTTGAGAGCATTCAAAAAACCCACCTTCAATATAGTGAGCATAGCGAAGCAGACAAGTTCTAACGACCACAATGTGCCTTGTAGAGCAACCAACACAGGAGTTCTAACAACAAAGGACTTGTAACAACGAAAGAGATAGTGAACAGCACCACCTCCAGCACACTACTACTTTTGCTTAACCACGAGTAACCTTCAAAAGGTTATTTTCGAAAATGTGTAACGAACTGTGTGATTTCTTTGCAATTTTGCATGGAAGATTTTTTATGTGGGCCCCACTATTTTTTAAAAAAAAATTGTCACATTTCCGTTGTACCAAACACACAATTTTGGTATTTTTCTTCACTTTCATTCTCTTCTTCACTCCTTTCCCTATTTCGTTGTTACCAAACAGGGCATAAAGGAAGGTAAAATAAAGGTTTAATTACCTTTTTGGTCTCTATAGTTGCGCAAATTTTACTTTTTGGTCTCTATGGTTAAAAACAATCTGTTTTAATCCCTATATATGCATTTTTTATACTAGTTTGGTTCCTGCCATCAAGTGTGTCTTAACTCTGTGAAATAAAATCGTCACAAAATGAAAATTGACGATATAAAGCTACCACAAATTTTCTAGCAGTTTTTAAACCGCCACAACTTGACATTCTCTGGCGTTTTTTATTTAATTTGTAGCAGTTTAAAAACTGTCAGAAAATTTGTAGCAGTTTTACACCGTCAATTTTTATTTTATAACCATTTTATTTTACGGAATTAAGACACACTTGATAATAAGGACTAAACTGGTATCGAAAGTGAATGTATAAGAACTAAAACAAATTATTTTTAACTATAGGAATTAAAAGATAAATTTGCACAACTATAGGGAGCAAAAAGATAATTAAATCTAAAATAAATAAAGTATGCCAACAATTTTGCTCAATTATTTCTGTAAATATAATTTAATAAAAATAAGTTATTACAACGGTGAGAGCATTGTACAAGGAATGTATAGCAATGGCGGAATTCAAATTTCCAGTCCAACAATAAGAGCATCCAAGGACACACCCAATGATGAACAATTGTACAAAGTTCTCACCAGAGAAGTGAATTGCACTGAATATAACTGAGCTTATGGTAACAGCTTGCTGCCATTCCCTGGTGCATGAAAGTGATGTCAAAAGAAATCCCCTATAAACAATTTCTTCCAAAAGGGGAGTGACAATGCAGTAAGCAAGCACACAGGACACTCTTGAGATGTCACTATTTAGGAGCATATCCTTCAGTATGGGGTTGTTCACAGGCTGCATGCATATGGTAAAAGTTAAGCTAAAGGAAAACACCATCATTTCATAACTTTCAACCCATCTCAGTTTTCTAAGGTACAATTTTAAAAATATTGCAAATTTTAAAATAACTACATACAAAATCATGAGGTTTGGTAGGAAGGGGATGGACGAAATGATAGTCCCATGGTTTGCAATAATAATGCTTTTACTAAGCATCATGAGAATACGATAATGACACATTCCACAGCTCACACAGTAAAGTAGTACTAAATTTTGCTATCAAATAGTGCTGGATATTTTCCACAACTGAATCAAGTCACTCGGGTAATTTATACTTAGTACGTGGGAACGAATAACGATCTTAGACATATGTTAACGTTAACGGGGTGTGCATCAACTTATCTAACCTATTGAATTAAAAATTATTACATGCATTTTTCAACCATATACCTCCTTTTGTGCATTATCTAACTTCTAAGTCAGATGCCAAACGCAATAATTTTGTTTCTTACTTTCCATTTTCAAATTTCCCCTTCCTCTCTTCATTCTTTAAGTTTCCCCCTGTTTCTTTTAGTTCTTCCAAAAAAGTAGTTAGCAGCAAGAACTTGGATTTCTTTATGCTTCCCCCCTATAACAAAGTACTTTTTCATTTTTCAAAATGCTAGTTGAGAGGAACTTGGATTTGTCTAAGAAAATTTGGAGATTACCACCTTACAACTGAGGTAGACCTTAAGAATTCCTCAAGAGTCAAGACAGAAAAAGAAAAGATACCATCATACCACGTCATTCAAGAGACGTATAACCTTCTTCTCAAATCCTCACTCAATAATTGCTTACATCTTTCATTTCCCCAATTTTCCATTATATTCCACACAGCCTCTATCTTTACCCCATTGCTTCTCACACCTGTTTCCATGTAAGCAAGTTTGTTATAGCCCAAATCCCTCTTTTGCCCTTACTCATCTCCTGCATGATCTAGCACAGGAGTGCCTGGTACAACTTGAAAATGTGGGGTATTTTCCATGATCAGGAATGACATTTTATTGAGACAAGGTTTATTAATCATACCTACATACTAATGCGAAAAAAATGAATGCTTGTAAAGAAAGATATTTATAAAGAGAAAAGAAAAAAAATATAATAATATCAGTTTCTGATTCTCTACCCTACCTACAGCAGTGTTGGTATCGAACAGTATGGGGTTTGAAAGAAGATTCTTGATGCTTCCAATCTATTGCCATGTGTTTTTACAAAGATTCCGATGAAGATATAAGGCCATGAAGGTACCTTGAGATGTCAAACTAATAATTGGCGTAAGCTCGTGCTTTACAAAGGAGGCCTTGCTCCTTGAGGAAGCTTAAACCCTGAGGATTCCTAGCACCGTCAGGACACTTGTGACTTGAGGAAGCTAAGGACCCTTGAGAAAGCTAAGCAACTTGGAAAAGCTTAGAGTGCCTTGAGATACTAAATGTGCGTTAAAAAAGCCTAGGGAACCTTTATGAAGTCTCAACCCTTTTGCTCTAGGAATAATGATTTCAGTGGTTTGGTAAGATAAATAAAACTCTGTCAAGGAGTTAGCACTTTGATAAGGAGTCTCCAATGGGAATTGTGTACAAGCATCCTTGAGTTTCCCTTGACTTGGAATAGTAAAAAAGAACCCTCTTCCATCTTGTTTGATCCATCAAGCTATCAATACCTCTCAATAAATAGTATTTTTCTCAATTAACAAATGCAACCCAACAATTTGATCATTCTCCTTCCACACATCATTAAGAGCTAATTATGCAAAAATAGCATAGCAAGGCATTCCTCAAATAAAGACAACTTATCCTATTCCCTTCCAATAAATACTTCCAATCTCCTGTATATCTCACACAACTCAGAACTTCATCCCTCTTAATCTTCTCCTTCTTGCCAATCTCACAGTTTTCACAGTTGTTCCATCATCCACCTTAGCCTTTGGTTGTTGTTTACTCTTAGAAACTATTTCTTCTCAAACACTACTCATTCCATAAGGCCTTAAAACCCCCCGATAGTGAAAGGGTGCTGCTGATTGTTCTATTATGAAAGCTATGCAAGCAGCAAAGATAACGTGAGGACAATTTTGACAAATGTGCTAGACATATAGTTTATATTCTTTTTGTTTTTCTATGCAAATGAAATGAAACAATCGGAAAAAAAAAAAACATAACCACCAACCTTGGAGCCAAATAATCTGTCAGCAAGTAGAGATGTTAGGAAAATCAGAAGAACAAGAAACCCAAATCCCAGAGCTGATGACAAAAACCAGTTCCTGTTGCTTAATAATTTGTTCTTTTTGAAGAAATTTGAAAGCTTGTAGTGTGGCTTAGCCGTGTACTTCAATAAAACCAGAGCCCCACTAAGCTCAAGAATCTGAATGGTGAGAAGGGATAAGGCCTGCATTGGTGAATGAAAAGAGATTGTTAAAATATCTGTTCCAAAGCCAGAACACCATGAACCAATGAACATAAAATGCTCGGCAGAATGTAAATTCAGACCATGAACTAAATGTATAGACGAAGGACCATTACAGCACATCACATAGAAACACAAGTTCTGGTTGATGCTTTATGGCACTGCCTTAAAACTTCTAACGTACACACTGGGCAAGTGAACATAAAAAAAATACCATTTTAAAACGAAGCTATCCCCAAGTACAAGAAGAAGAAGTGGGACACAGCAAAGTGCAAACCTTAGAAAAGAAAATTCCAATTCAGTCTTGCAGAACTAATAAAAAAAAAAAAGAGTACTGTTGATCTATACCTATTAAAGCAATAACAATAATAAGAGTAAACCATCTACCTTGTCCTTTAGACTTAGGACATCAGTATCACCACCACATTAATCTTTGAATGATTTTGGTCATCAATTAGTCCCTCTCAATCAGAGATTTGGTGCTTCCACTTTATTCCTCAGTAAGATCATGGTAATATATATTTAAATTACCAATTTGGTGATGAAACATTTGGAGAAATAATGTGGTTATTAGGGGACTAATTAAATAACAAAAATATTTAGAGGATTAACATAGTAACACCCTAATATTTGGAGGACTTGGGATTTACTCTAATGATTATAAGAAATAATAAATAGATAAATAAATAAATAATAAAGGTGACCTCAGTTTGTGAGTCAAGAACAGGTTGTCCATTAAATAGGGCAACCACGGATAAGCCTCCAAAGCTGAAAGGGATATGTAGAGTGAATACATAGAGTGCAAGAGAGCTCCATACCTTCCCACACTCCCATGGACTATCATCCTCTTGCAAGGCTGAGAATCCCTGTAATTTGGAATAACAAAAGGAAGAAGATTAGATTCCATGATTGCATCAGAATCAGAGGTTCTCTGACCTGCGAAAGAATCAGCGTGTCATGTCATACCTGAGAAAAGGGTGTGATGTGTTCTTTCCTTTGGCAAAAGCTCTTAGAACAGTTGCGTTGGGAGGGAGTGCATCCCAATTTCAGGCTATTATCTGTGTTTGTGAGGTGAAGGCAGTGAAAGGGTGAGATCAACCCATCACTGACAAATTTAGCACAAGCAGATGGACACCCCAGAACCGACAACATTTGCCTCTCGAATCCTTAATACTCGTTCCTTTATCTTACATTATAGTATTCCTCCGCGGGTGAGGTTTGAAGGGCTTCGGTTTGCACCAAATATTCACGCTTCAACACTTCACCGGGGCAGACTGTTAGCACGTTTTTGTCCATGAGATGGTTACCCCGAGTCTGTGTTGTCTGTTACTTATGACTAGTGGTAGTCTGGTTGATAATGGAATGAAATATATAGACATATAATAAAATAGAATGATATGAAACATAATGGATTAAAAATGCTATTTTATTATTTGGATATTTTATAATAAAACGAAATAAAAATTTAATTCCATTACTTGACAAAAGAAGAGAATAAAATAAGTTATAATTTTTTAATTTTCACGTTGTCCTTATTTTTAAAACATTTATATTTTATTTATTTTATGTTCTTATGCATTATTTTATTCGAACCATAAAATTGACGGAAAAAAAGTAAAAAATGACTTAATAAAAGACATGAATCATGTTTTAATTTTTGATATTTTTAAAAGTAATATATTCCTATACTATAGATTATAATCCTTAATATGGAAAATAAAGCTCCCACTTTTCTTATTTTTTTAATTAGAAATTTTCAATATTTATTTCTTTGTTAGGAGGTGCATTTCAAATATTATGCCTATAACTAACTAAAATATCTCTCTCAATCATTTAAACTACCTTTCTTTTATTTTTATCTACACACTTAATTTTCTTAATCACTAAACCATTTTAATTTAAAGATAGTTTTATATTACAATTTAAATTATTTATTATAAATTCAGAATATAATTTATATATTTAAAAATATTTATTTATTATAAATTTTAATTATAATATAAGTTATAAATTTAAAATACTTATTTATTATAAATTATAATTATAATTATATACAAATAAATATTTGTCCAATGCAATACATATACAAATACTAGTTTTGTAATATATCATAATACATTAGACTAATTTTATTTTATTTTGTTATAATAGGGGTGATTATTCTCATTTTTATCAAATGCTTTAAAGAAGCAAGAAGAAGATTTATTCTTACCCTAAAGAATAGTTAATATGGTTTTGATGATTTAGCCTCTTAATGAGTTCATAGTTGTAATGTGTTTATGTATGTGTGTTTGTGGTTATGTGACTTGCATGATTTATCTTTATCCTTAATAATTTGATGGTGATGAGCTCAAAGTTTAAGACTTAAAGCATTAACAAAGTGGTAACATGTTCTTTATAAAACTAAAATTGAGTTTAAAGAGAAATAATTGGATAAAATATGGTTTTAAATTGATAGGAAGTGAATGCTACACATTAAAGCTTTAGAACAATTCAATCTTATGTTTAAGAACCATTTAATTGGATAAAGTAGCTTTGTAATCGAGTAAAACAATTGAAAAACGCATAAACAGTGGAGAAATACATTGTTTTAACTAGTTACAGTGACTTGTAATCAATTACATAGTTTCTATTTTAACTAGTTACAATATTATGTAATTAGCTATTTCTGCTGTAATTAGTTACATAATTCTATAACTAGTTATATTTTTGTACAGTTGTTCGTCCTATGTGGAAATAAGTAGTTACAAAGCTATGTAACTAGTTATTCTAGCAAAGAGGAAATAGAATGCATGATATTTTAACTAGTTATAAACATAATAACTAGTTAAATCTAGTCAAACTCCTATTTCCAGATTTCTACAAACAAAATAACTGATTACAGGTCTAAATAACTAGTTATTCCAATGAACCTTTATAAAAAGTGAACCTTAGTGAGTCTTTACATATAACTTCAATTCTCTAATTTGAGAGAGAGCTTTTCTAGAGTCAAAACATATTATTTTTCTACATCACTACAAGTTTTATATCAAATATCAAGAGCTCACCATGGATCAACATTGGAGATAAAGAAAAGTCTCTTTTGGGTAGAATTTGGTTTATTCTTCATTGTTTTTCATCTATCACAAATCAAGGTAATATCTAACCCTTTTTTTTGGTTTAATTTTCGTTCTTGAAATGGGATGTCTCAGGTCTCTTTTGTGGTAGGGTTCCAAAGAAAAGTTTCAAGTGTTCTTTATAGGTTTTTCAAGAAACTTGATCTTTTGGTTGTGTTTGCTTGTAATTCTCTTGTTTGTGCATAGAGTTTGCAAACATTTGAATTGCATAATGATAATCCCAATCAGTTTGATTGGAAACTAAATGTAGATCACAATGGTGGTGATCGAACCAGTATAAATCTTGTGTGTTCTTTTCTTTTCCTCTATCCTCTTGCTAGTATATTGAATCTTGGTTTCTTGCATATAAATTCATGAGGCTCTTTGCATAGTAAAATCAAGATAATTGATCCAATTCTACATCATTCATATAACTAAATCAAATTGATTCAAAGTTTTGTGAAAATCTAGTTCTTCATCTTTGAAAAAGTTTTAGGGATTCTTAAATTTTTAAGGATCCAATTTAGCCCCCCACGTTGAAGGCAAAGAAGAGAGTGAGACTTGTGAGAAGACGGTGGGACACAAAGTAGTCAGAGCAAACACGAGAGAGTGAGGTGAAAAGTACGAATATATAAGATAAATACAATAATGTTAAAAAAGTCAATATATAATAAAATGTTTGTGTTCCATCACATTCCTCCTAAATTAGAGAAGAAGAAAAATGCTTGTAAATAATAGAATGAAATAAATCTCATTCCATCTTTTTTAATGAGCTCCATCCTAATTTAAAAAAAACAAACAATGACATCACATATCTTTCCTTTTCATTCCCTCTCATTCCATCTCTTACTATCAATTCAAACATAGCCTTATTGCCAAATTTGTGTACTCTAGTGAATTCACATCTTGGCCCAATCTATGTGTGTGTTTGGGTGAACATTGATAAAATTGATTTTAAATGAAATTGATTTTGTAAAATTGATTTTGCTTAAAATTAATTTTGAAGTGATGTGATTTATGTTTGGATGTTTTTACTCTAAAAACAAGTTAATAGTCAAATTCAGTATAAATTTTTTGATCCAACGCAAAAGCTAACTAAAATTGCTTCAACCTTAAATCAATTCTAGAGTCAAAATCAATTTTCCAAAATAAAACCAAATATGTAAATATTTATCTAAAATCACGTTAACTAGTACTTCAGTGTGATTCTGGAGAATCAAACGTGAAACCAAACACGCACTATGTCAATTAATAATTTTCATTAGGTTATTTAGTCCCACCGATTTACATTCGACTTATTTTTCACTTGGATGTTTGTTAAGACAATTTAATTTTGATACGTTATACTCCTAATCAATTATAAATTATTTTAAATATAATTTTAAAAATAATTATTATAAAATTTAATAATCTTTACATTATAATTTATAATTAAATAATAGTATAAAATATTTAAAATACACACATGTAACACCCTCACTTTTACTTAATTAATTGTTTTTCTATTTATTTTATATTTAATTCTAAAAAATCAAGAAGAAATCTAAAATTTTTGATTCCCACAGTTAAACTCAGAATATCAAAAACTATCTAATCATGATTTTTGAAGATGACAATGTCGATTCTGTTTAATCTACATATATCATATCCAGATGGAGGAGTATGAGATTATGATCAGGACACAAACATCTTAACCTATACAGGTCTGTTGTTTGTGACTTTTCTATCCCCTGTTCTTGGGGCTGAGATGTTTCCACTGACATATATGATACCTATTTCCTATATGATTGCTCTCCCACCAAATTTTATTTACACTCCTCACGTTCCACCATCGCCACCACCACTAGTAGATCCGAATATCCCTATAATAGCTCCTTATTTGGATGCCCCTCCACTTCCTCACGAGTTACCTATTGTGGACGCTCTAGCTATAGACGAGCCAGCACCTATACCTGCCGTTGATGGATCTCCTACGGAGATAGTACTCACTGAGTCACCTGTGGGCTCCCCTGGTATTGAGTAGCAAGTGGGTATAGCTGATGGGTGGCATACCTCTTCATCATCTTCTTCTGGACTTGGGATACAACATGAGGTACCTAATGGACAGGCATACCATGCAGTAGAGGATAAATCAGAGGGGACTCCTTCAGATGAGGACCATTAGAGACATGAATATTTAGTAAAGGATAAGGTAGACGGTACTGTTCTGTATAGGAACTTTTTGGATGTATATATTGGGTTAGATAGTATATGTCTTTTGATATACTTTTAACTGTTATGTATTACCTAAATTATGATGTATAGTTGGATATATATATATATATATATATACATAAGCAGTTTTTATCATTTCACTTTTATTTCTAAATTCTGTAAAATTTAGAATTTTTATTATTATAAAATTGAAAAAAAAAATTTACTCACATTTCCATCAACTTAACAATTAAATTAATATGAATTATATTTAAAATTAAAGGAATGTTACACACACGGTGTAACTTGCTAATGTACTCTAACTAAAAAATAAGTGTGTATATATTAACAAATTTATATATATATATATAAAATTAAAAGACTTTGTGGAAGCAGCTGTTCTTACAAAGCCACATGAATAATCATATTTTTAACTTGTGTGAGTCTATAATATAACATAAGCACTTATATACTTATTTGAAAAAATTATTAAAATATTTTATGATATATTTATAAAATATTTTTAATTTATTTCAATAAAATTCTTCAAAATAATTTATGAAAATAACTTATCATTATATAAAAATAATTTTATTTTATTTTTAATTATAGAAATAGCTTATATATAAACTCTTACATGATAGCCTCTTATTGAAAAAACAATTAATTAACAAACACAAATTAAATAAAGATAATAGGTTGTTAAATTAACGTAAGCATTAAATAAACTGAAGCATGCTAGCAGGTCTCAAGTGCACTTTTGACTCACGAATCATGGCGAATGTGGCAATTGTTGAGCTTAATAGAAACAGTGCCAAGACAGTGGAAGAGATAGTGAAATTGGAGAGAAAGATCTTTCCCAAACACGAATCACTAGCTTCATTCTTTCACGATGAACTGAGAAAGAAAAACAGTGGATTGCTTTATCTTCACGTGGATGGCGAACTTGCAGGCTACGTCATGTATTCTTGGCCTTCTTCCTTGTACGCGTCCATCACCAAGCTCGCAGGTTCCAACCCCACTTTGTTTTCTCGCTTACATCTAAGTCACGAAATAATGGTTGCATTCAAAATTTCAAATTTCATCTTTCCAACGTTAATTTTTGCGTTGTCGTTTTAAATTAAGTTATGCCCATAACCTGTTTGATGAAATTTTTACCCAATCAAAAAGTTTAAAGCTTTTTTCCTACTTGTAGAGACGAGATAAGTCCTATTTAAATAAACTTCTTTGCGAATATTTATAAAAGAAGAAAACAATAAGGTAAAATGAATTGAATTTATATAGTAAGTTAATATCAACTTATATACCTTATTTTTTACAAGTTAGATAAAAAAAACATTTATAAAAATTTAAGTGCATTAATTAATTTTAAATTTTGAGAGAAGTTCGTGATCTTCTGGGTCGCCCTCGTAACCCTCAGCTAGTGAAATACTTGTATTGAATCTTCAATTTTTTGGTTATTCACAACATGGGTATGCCATATTTTGGTTTTGTTAGTGAAGGAGCAGTGGAGGAGACAAGGCCACGGAGAGGCTCTGTTGAGAGCGGCAATTCAGAAATGCAGGACAAGGAAAGTGTCGCGCATAATGCTTCATGTGGATCCCTTGAGGACTCCTGCAGTGAATCTTTACAAGAAATATGGTTTCCAAGTTGACACTTTGATTCAAGGGTACTACTCCTCAGATCGAGATGCCTATAGAATGTTCTTGGACTTCGATTCAAGTTGAAGGAGAAATTAAGTAAACATTTTACATATGATCTGCGGTTAATTTGGAAAACAATTTTGTAACTGTGTTTGTTTAAGGAGTCATGAGAGGCAAGCATTTAATATAGAGGGTTTGTGGTTTTATTTTTGTTTTCCAAACAAAAAATGAAGATCTGTGGCAATTGTCTGTACTACTAGTACATGCTTTGTCAATGACGGGTAACATTGTGAAAATGTCTAAAAAAGAACCTAAAGAAAGATTGACGATTACAAAAGAGGAAATGCTCAAAATAATTTTGAAAGTAACAGAATAGCATACTCTTTATTAATGAAGAAACATTTTTAGAATCACAAATTATAAGTCATTCCTATTAAAGAGTGAGACTTACATATCATAGTGAGAGTGAGACTTACATCATTTTGTAAGTCTCAATAAATTTTACTTAATAACAAATGTTAATCAGTACTCTTAGATACTTGTTAAGAAATTAAAATTGAAATTTTTTTATTAATACACTCTTACTATGATTTCTAATGTATTTTTGACTTATAAAAAAAGTTTACTTATTAATTCCTTAATTATTGTTCTACTGATAATTGTTAACAAGACCCTCAATTAATAATAATAAAATGAATTAGAGAGTATGAATTAATATTTCTTTTAAATGAAACTATATGAAATGATATGTATCCCGCTAGATGATAAGAGTCTCATTTTCTATACATAAGGAGTCTTATATTAATGAGTTTAATAGTCATGTATTGACAGTATAAAGTAGTTTTACACTGTTATCTAATTACAAACTATTATTTATAGTAAGTTTGTTGACTTTTATAATAAATACTTTAAGTGTCATATTAATGATGATTTCTGATTAGATGACAGTATAAAACTTTTTATACTAATGATATATGACCATTAAACTATATATTAACTTCATCATAGTACGTGAAAAAAAGGGTAGAGAAAACCGTTTCTCTTGACCGTACAAGTTATCATATATCCCATATGACAAAAAAAAAAAAAAAAAAACAGTGAAAATTTTTCAAACGTTTTTGTAGTAAATAAAAAAGAAATGCAAAGCAAAACAAAAGCCAGACTTTTGTTGCTGCCCAGGATCGAACTGGGGACCTTTAGTGTGTAAGACTAACGTGATAACCACTACACCACAGCAACTCATGTACCTCTAGCCAAATTAATTTAATTAAAATGGTATAATCACGTCAATAACCCGAAAACTCAGGCGACAGGGGCCATAAAATAATCAAAAGATAAAACTAACAACCTCTTTGCTCTCTTCGAATCGGTCGATGAGCGTTCGAGCCCTAGATTGAAATCTAGGGTTTCTTTACGCTCTAATTCCATCTTCAAATTTTGCTTTCATTCGATTCAGGGAGGGTTAAATTGTTTTTATTGTTCACTTATTTTTTTGCGAATTAGAAATTGATAAAGAAAATGGTGAGGGTGTTGAGAAGTTGCATTCAATCGATATTGAAGCTGGTGAACTCGGTGATTGGGATGGCTGGGCTAGCCATGATTCTATACTCCGCATGGATGATTAGGGTATGGCAAAGACAAATGGGTGAACTTCCCTTTGGTCACGATTCTGATTACCCACCTCCGTGGTAAAATTCTCGTTTATTTTTTTTCCTTTTTTTTTGTCTAGCTCCTTTTCCTGATGTGGATGTGTGAGAAATTTTGGACTTCGATTGACCCGTGAAAAATAAGATTTGAGGATCCTGGACGCGAACGTTGATTGGAGCAGAGAAAAAGTATTTTTAATATTAATGCCGATGGATTTATTTATTTTTTATTGTTTTGTTATTGAAGTGTTGAATGGAAGATAATGTTTTAGGAAACCAAAGGAGTTAATTGTGTGAGAGAGAATTTTTTAGTGGGGAGTTGTGTTTGGCATGATAAAGCAGTTGAATTTTGCATCTTGTCTACTTCCAAGCTGTTAATGGAATTAGGAGAACCGGGAATTTCAACGGAGTTATGTATAAGCTGGAATTTTTGAGCAGGGCAGGGGTTCTGGCTTAGGATGTGGATATGTTCAAGGCATGGTTTTAAAAAACGGTCTGCAACTGCAACTGTGGCACAACGTCAAGGTTTTTTGACTCACCGCCGCAATTGTGGCCGCACTAGCCACATTTTCTTGCAAGTTCCCACATTGTCAAGGATCGTGATGAAACTGCTACCGCAAGCTATGGTTCAAGGTTTTAAACTGTGGTCATGATCGCTGTTTCTTTATGATCCTTGATATTGTGGAAAATTTGTTGCGGTGGCAGAAACCCCAAAAGCCTTGACCTTAGACACAGAACATTTTTTATAACTTTGATATGTTCATTTTGAGAGGTACACTGGTTGGCACTTAAATTTATATGCTTCAAGTCTTTTGAACATGATTTTGTTTTTTTTTTTTTTTGGGGGGGGTGTTCTCATACTAATTGCTTATTAATATTGTCAACTTTTTGAGAAATAATTGTGTCCAAGGCTCGAAGCACTCAGTAATTCCTACTAGTATGATTCTTCTTTACATTATTAAGTTTTTTTGATCTGCATGGAAAGATTGTGAATAAATTGCTTTTTTCTGCAATCAGGTTCATTTATACATTTCTTGGCCTAGGAGTTATGTTCTGTGTAATCAGTTGTTTGGGCCATGTTGCTGCTGAAACTGCTAATGGCTGTTGCGTATATTTGGTATCCGTTTCTTTAGTCTACCATTATATTTCAATCTATGATGCACAAATACAGGCACTAGTATCAGATACGGCTCTGATGCAACCCAAGGATATGACATTTCTTAAAAATTCACTTGCTAGTACGGCACGATACAACATAAGTATATATGAAACATTATAGATATCATATCATAAAATAAAAAAATTTTGAACCCATCATAAAATTACTCTTACAATATTCTTAAGCAATTTCTTAAAATCTAAATTAGAGGCTTTTAATTTTAAGTGCTAAATGCATATTAAGGATTTTTTTTTAATTTAATAAAATAAATAAGGCTATATTTAAGGTAGCTATTATTAGTTAACAATTTAAATAAGGAAATGTTTGTTGTTGAATGTATTTATCTATTGATCCTGTATGCACTTAATGATTTTGACACTTTTCACGTAATACTAACCTTCACTGTTGAAAATTTTAATTTTCTTCGCTGAATAAGAGACTTCTAATTTTAATTGCTAATGTGTGTTAAGAAAAATATTTTAATAAAATAAATAATACTAATTATACAATATTTAAGATAACTATAATCATTTAAAAATTTAAATAAGGGAATGTTCACTGTTAAATGTAGTCATTGATTTCCTGTGTACTGAATTATTTTGCACTTTTCACTTAATTTCACTTTTGGTAAGTATTAAACAAATACTACTAATATTTTTCAGTGCTGAAACTTCTAATTTTATGCACTGAATTGAGCTTCTGAACAGCTTAAACAGCAGTAGCATTATGTTCAATTGCAAAAACATCTCATTATGTGGTCATTAAGTCATTAAAGCACTGTTGACCTTGACTGCTTACAGTATATGGTGTTTGTGGTTTTGATTCTCATGCTGGAGGCTGCAGTAACTGTTGATGTATTTCTCAACCAGGACTGGGAGAAGGTATTGTATATGAAAACCTTTTCAATAATGTTTTTGTTAATTCAATACTTTTATAGTCTTCTCTTCCTGTGACATATTAAATGCGTTAAAACCCATTATCTGATCCATTCAAACATGGAAATTGGAATCAGGACTTCCCAAAGGACCCCTCAGGGAGTTTTGATCAGTTCAAGAATTTTATCAGATCAAATTATGAGATTTGCAAATGGGTAGGCCTGTCACTTGTTTCTATACAGGTAAATCTCCCTCTTCTGTGTGTGTGACACTAGTATAACAATTTATGACACCATTACTGTTGAAGCCTAATTACTGAATGTCAAAATTTCTTACTGAGTTTCAGCTTCCAAGATGATTACATGTTTTCAACACAACTAAGTTATTTAATTCAAGGGAACTTTGTCTTCAGGTTTTCAAGATTGTCTAAGCAGCTTCTTCCGTCTCTTCTGTGAATAAAGCATACTAAGAAAACTGTCTCTAATGATTGGAAAGTACTTAATTTTAAAAAATATTATTGCTTTCCCAAAGCAAGTTTGGAGACCTGTAGTGTGTGAGAGTAATACAATAAGCACTACACAGCAGCAACTTTCTTCTTTTGCACACATTTTACAGAAGCAAAAATGAAAAAGGGGGGAGGTGGGGGGGGGGGGGGGGCATTGTTTCTTTGTAAATTGATTACCATATTTCATAACTAAACATTTGAAAATATATTTTATTCTTCTTTCTTGGAAATGAACACCCCATGCAATTTGCATGTTCTATGATATAAAAACTTGAAGACTGTCATCCTATTGGCATTAGGTCTTTGCTATTCTTAAATTAAAGCAGCATGTAAAGCACTCTTCCTTGAAATCTCTCTTTCACCCTGTCAAAATCAGCTTTTATCTTATATGAATAGTGGAAAAAGAAAATACCAGCTTTTATCATTTCTTTCAAACTGCATCCTCTTATGTTTGTCCTTTTTTATACTTCATCTGTTTTGTTCAGTTATTGGTGATTTGAATGCATATTTTATGATTAAGAGATTGATATAGGTAATGCTCCTGTTGTGGATGAGATCTGAACCTATTATTTTATGTATATAATTAGTATTAGTATGTAAAACAACCGGCAACTGGTACATTTCCACTGTTTCTTTAATCCATCTGTTCTGTCAGTACAGTACAGTACATGATCAGCTAGGGCATATTTCTTGTTGTGCTTTGGTACATATTTCTAACTACTAACTACTAACTACTACTGGTTCTACAAATTGAAGATGGAGTTACTTTTGGAATTTTGGTTAATGAATGGTGCATTGATAAATGGCTGCCTGTGCTGTTAACAAGCAGGGACTCTCTTTATTATTGGCAATGATACTCAAAGCACTAGGGCCACATCAATATTATGACAGTGATGATGAATATACTCCTGACAGGGTGCCACTCTTGAAGAATGCTCCACCTCAATATGTTGTTGTTGATCCAGGATATGCTCATGGACCTAAAAATGATGCATGGAGTAGGGTAAGCGACAAGGTAAAAAAGATTGGAATTCTTTAATTGATGATAATTTTCTTATTTGAGTCATCTTGAATTTCCTTTATCATTTATTTTCACTAGTTTGTTTCAAATACCTATTATCATGCATCAGCCTCGTTCTTATATGGTTCGAAGAGATAAGTAGGCTTATAGAGTGTGCTTTGATCTATACCATAATTTATGAATTTGACAATGGTTATGTATTAGATTCAATCTATGGCATTTATGTTAGCAATCCCGATTTTCTTCATTCCTTTTTTTGGACCTTGTTTAGAAATTAGAATGTTAACCTCTGCTAATGATGCTTTTTTTTTTTGCTTGATATTAATTTAATTTTAATGTTAACATTATTCTGTCAGTGGTCAGAATTCAGATACTTTATGAAATATCTATTGGATTTTATTTGGTCACTATTTATTAATTACTTTGGTGGGATAAGTCTTGGTTATTGTTTGTTTTATTGTATATTAGTCAGCATGTTAAACCTTAGCTCTTGCTTGCACTTCTCTCTTTTTAAATGAAAGTTTCCTTCTTTATCAGACAAATAGGTAAGGCCATTGCTTTCAATTGAACCTTGACGTTTGGAGCCATGGAAGGTGGGCAAGGCAATCCTTTTCGACGCCAGTTGGCCTAGAAGAGGACCTGTATGCTGGAGATGGATTAGCTGTTGGATTTAATGGCTATGGGAGAAACAAGTGCTTGTCGTGACCCTTGCATCTGTTGCACCAATTTCATACAATTATGAGCAAACGTATGTATCATATGATTCATGTCTGTATATCGTAAATAAAATGCAGAACCCCTTGATGAACGACCCCTGTATCTTCTGTTAAAAGTATCTCAGAAGTTGGATAAATAAATATGAAAAAAATATTCTTTTGTTTGACCTCGTTGCTCATCATTCATCCTTTGTGGATACAAAATGGAGTTTTGGTGCCCGGTGCTTTTACACAAAAACATGATTTCCCTCCTCTTTTTGCACCGTTGTACTGTTTAAACTTCTTAGACTTGATATTCTGATGATAAACTTCATTTCATCACTTGATCAAATGGAAATGAAAATGATTTCTTACAGGTATCTTTGCGTGTTTTTAAAAAAGAAACAGAAAAATCTTGCTTTAGATTTTCATTAGACAAAGACACTTGTGTTTTTCATTCTAATTAATGCAAGTGACTCCTGTCAGATTTTTCATTTTTTCAGTATAGTCTAAAATATATCTGCAATCAGATCCATGTACACGTTTCTTGGCCTTGGGAATTACGTTGTGTGTAATTATTTGCTGTTGAAACTGTTAATGGTCGTTGCCTGTATTTGGTTCAGATTCACGTTTGCAGATCGTATATAAAATCCAGAACCTCTTGATTACTCCTTGCATCTTCTGTTGAAAGTATATCAGGAAGTTGGATCATTACCCATCATCTATCCCTTGTGGATACAAAATGATGTATTTGTGATTTGATCATCCACTCACAAACATGATATGAGGCTATGCACAGTGTGAGCTCTAGCCTCTAGGTCCAGGAAATATGAAAATTGAGAAAGAAAGGAAAAAAAAAATTTTGTTTTTGCCACAATAGCAAATAGAGGAAGAGATTAAAAAAGAAAAAAAAAAACGATGTTTTTCTCGTTAGTATTTGTGAATGTCACTCCATGTTTATGGTAACAATGGCAGCTCACTATCAGTATAAGAAGGAAAAGGAAGAATACGACAAAAAGAAAAAGAAACGAAAGGGTAATTCGTGTTTGGTATTAATTTTTTATGTATATATTGTCCACAGTTTTCTTCCATGAGAGGGCATCCATGATTAGTACTAGTTCAGTGCATTAGTAAAAATTATATACATTTTATTCAAGGTTCACAAGGAATACTCGAATAGAGGAGTAAGATCATGTTTGGATAATTTTTTTAATAAATATTTATAAAAAAGAAAATAAGAAGATAAAATAAATTAAGTTTTTTTCTATAAGTTAAAATTTTCTTATACAGAAGTTAATTTACAAATTTTCTTATTTAACTTTTGCAAAGACTGATTTTAATTTATAAGTTAATTATATCTTATAATAGAAATTTAATTTATTTTATCTTCTTATTTTTTTTTGTTATAAGTATTTATTGAAAATTTATTCAAACAAAACTTAATGATTATAGCCATTAGAAAGGTGTTTTTCTTTTTGTTAGGATTAGAAAGTTATATATTTTACAACATTTCGAGACAAGCATTGAGAGGTCCAGTTTTGTGTAGGGTTGTGCTATTCCCATTCTTATTTTTTTTTCACCTCCAACTTTTACAAAAATGTGTAAAATATCCTTTTTGATCTCACTTTCATTTACTCTTTTTCTCTCTTCTTCCCACCCCTATTCCGTTGTGTATTTGATACACAACGGAAACGTGTTTTTATTGTGTTAATTTTTTGAAAAAATTAATTGAAATATTAATTATGATATAATTTACCCCTTTTAATATTAATCAATCAATTATGATATAAATTATCCTTTTAATTGAAATTAAATTAATTATGATATAATTTATTATTTTTAATAGTAATTGAATTAATTCTGATGCAAATTTTGTTTTTTAATAGTAACCAAATTAATTATGATACAATTTTAAAAAATATATGATACATGTTACCATTTTAATAAGAATCAAATTAATTTGATGTAAATTACCCTTTTCAATACTAATCGAATTAATTATGATGCAAATTATCGTTTTAATAGTATCATAAATTGCATCATAATAATTCAATTACTATTAAAAAGATAATTTACATCATAATTAATTTGATTCTTATTAAAAATGGTAGCTTGTATTATATATTTTTTAAATTGTATCATAATAAATTTGATTATTATTAAAAAGAAAAATTTGCATGATAATTATTTTGATTACTCTTAAAAATGGTAACTTATTGTAATTAATTAATATTAATTAATTTTTTTTAAAAAAATTAACTCAACAGAAATGTGTTTTCGTTGTGTATCGAAATTCAATACACAATGGAAACATGTTTTCACTGTGTATTGTGCACAACAGAAACATGTTTCTATTGTGTATAAAGAGTGCACCCCTTAACACAACGGAAATGCATTTCTGTTATGCACAACACAACGAAACAGGTTTTCATCAAGCAGTATTTTCAGGAAAAAAAAATTAATAAACAAATTTTGGAGTGAAAAGAGCAAAATTGGGGTGGGAATACAGGCCT
This sequence comes from Spatholobus suberectus, assembly GCA_004329165.1. Classification (NCBI taxonomy): domain Eukaryota; kingdom Viridiplantae; phylum Streptophyta; class Magnoliopsida; order Fabales; family Fabaceae; genus Spatholobus; species Spatholobus suberectus. Next base: position 70,091,889 of record CM014731.1, read on the forward strand.
CTTTTGTGTATGCGGAAATTCCTAAACCAATTTCTAACACCCAAATACCAAAGTGTGATTGTTAATTTCAGACTGGAAAAAAAAAAAGAATGTTAATTTCAGTAAAACTATTTTTGTATTTGAACAATGAAGTACATATTGTTCTAACCAAAGTGTTCAAAACCAACTCACTCATTAAACTGGTAAAGATAATGTTTTTCAGTTTATTGATTCAATCGTAATTAAATTATGGTAAAACCAGTATCCATATAAAAGAGGAAAAAGAGTATTTAACTTTATTATACTTTATTTTTATTTTTTGCAAATCGATAACTTGAAATTTAATTTGCTCCAATTGATCCTTAAACTTTATTTCTTTTATAAATAGAACTATAAATTTTAATTTTGTTATTATTAACTTTACCTCTTTTACAAGTAAAAACCTTGAACTTAATTTCATCCTAATTAATCTTTAAACTTTAGCCCATTTGTAAATAACTTATTTTAAGTTAGAGTTAAATTACAAAATAACTTATTTTGTTAAGTTAGAGTCAAATTACTAACAGACAAAAAATCTCAAATGTTTATTCATCTTGAATCTTAATCATTTATTCCTTTTTTTTTATTATTATAATTCATTTTTTAAAACATCAGGGCATAATAATCATTTTAAATTCAGAAAAAATAATAATAAAAATCATTTATATGTTTGTTTTAATTTTAATTTTTTTTATGTGTCAATGTTTAAAAAAGTGATTTATAAAAATAAAATTAATGAATAACTTTTGAAGTAATTAAACAGTTGATATTTATTGGTTTTTATCTGGTTCTTATACTGATCGTTTTTTTTTTTTGGGACTGTCTAGATCAATCACCTAACTAGTTTCCAATCCAAAAAAAAATTTTCAGCACATTATAAGGTCTTATCCATCATCGCTCTTTTTTCTACTTTCATAAAGTCCAGAATCAACACAAGCTACATTGGGAAATGGGAATGGACACGGTTCAGTTTGACCCAATCACAGACACTTCGCTCTGATGACACATCAAAATCACCATTTATTTTTTAAACCCAATAATTAGGAACGTGGTAGGAGCAAAATCACACTTGGAACCCTTCAATTTCAAACCATGCTCGTTAATTGCAGTTTCATTATTTGCTAGTGAACTGCCCCATTTGCAAAGGTGACATCTTTCAAAAGAGGGTTTTAGCCTACACAACCATCAATTAGCCTACACAACCATCAATTATAATACTCCTCCTTTGATAGGTCATTAGCCTACACAACCATCAATTATAATACTATTGCTGGGGAGACATACACACAACAACACCATAAAATAGAAACCGTGGAGAAACACACATTTATTTAACGTGGTTTGGCACCTCTGCCTACATCCATGAAAACATCTCAATTTTATTCATCCACTCAAATGATTACATTTTATTACAAGTGTTTAGGACAAATTTGAAAAAACCTTTCCTTCACATAACCCTCTTTCACTTAGGGTGGTGACACCCTCTCCAGGCTGGGTGATTTTTCTCATTTCAAGAACTCCTATTTATACAACTTGCATTCTAATATTAAAAGAGAAAACAAATTCCTAAAATAAAAATAATATCTCTAAATTTAAATCATATCTTAAAGATTTGAAAATAAAAATTTGAATTGTTTCCTAATACTTTGGTAATTGTGATTTTGGGTATCAAATGCATCGTTTAAATCTAATTAACCATAAATAAAGTAGACATTTTATGATGAGTATGACAATGGTTATTTTGTTTGATCGAGTCCTAAATTTGGGTGAATATCTATGTTGAATTTCCTTAGTTGTGACAAAAGCAGTTTCAAGCTGTAGTTATATGCTGCATTATCCTTTTCTTTTAACTAGGTAAATATGTTCATCATATGATCCTTACAAAATTGAATTAACATATTTCATGAATTCTATTCTCATGTCACTTGTTGAAATAGCATACTAATACTATTTGTTTTAATAGGAGAAAATGAATAGAAGGAGCTTTAGGAAGAGGGGAACACACACACACACACACACACAGAGAAATGGATCCACTCACACACGAGTGCGCACACAGAGGAAATGGAACCATTTACACATACTGTGACACCCGTTCACATTAAACACAAGCTATACTTATTTATTTACTTAATTAGTTATTAAGTTTAAGTTGATGAAAATGCAAGTAAGATTTTTCGAAAAATAAAATAAAAATCTAAGCTTAACAAAATTTGAAAATAGTAGTAAGATATATATATATATATATATATATATATATATATATGGATTTCATACTACATGTCAGTCATTAAAGAAAACAACTATATACAAAGCGATAACAAGTATATCAAAGGATAGATACTACTTAACTCAATATATACATCAAAAATGTTCTATATAGAATAG